>CM054407.1:0-154142 GCA_028858755.1 Ara ararauna
GACCAATGAATGGGCATCCTCCATTGGGTTGATCAATGAATGGGCATCCTCCATTGGGTTGATCAATGAATGAGCATCCTCCATTGGGTTGACCAATGAATGGGCATCCTCCATTGAATTGACCAATGAATGGGTGCCCCCCGTTGGGTTGACCAATGAATGGGCATCCTCCATTGGGTTGACCAATGAATGGGTGTCCTCCATTGAATTGACCAATGAATGGGCATCCTCCATTGAACTGACCAATGAATGGGCATCCTCCATCGGGTTGACCAATGAATGGGCATCCTCCATTGAATTGACCAATGAATGGGTGCCCCCCGTTGGGTTGACCAATGAATGGGCATCCTCCATTGGGTTGACCAATGAATGGGTATCCTCCATTGAATTGACCAATGAATGGGTGCCCCCCGTTGGGTTGACCAATGAATGGGCATCCTCCATTGGGTTGACCAATGAATGGGTGTCCTCCATTGAATTGACCAATGAATGGGCATCCTCCATTGGGTTGACCAATGAATGGGTATCCTCCATTGGGTTGACCAATGAATGGGTGCTTCCCATTGGGTTGACCAATGAATGAGCATCCTCCATTGAATTGACCAATGAATGGGTGCCCCCCGTTGGGTTGACCAATGAATGGGCATCCTCCATTGGGTTGACCAATGAATGGGTGCCCCCCGTCGCATTGACCCTCATTGACTGGATGCCCCTTGTTGCCTTCTTCATTCCTATTGGGCATCTCCTCGGACACGGACCCTGCTTGCGTCGCCCAAGCTCTCGATGGCTTTGAAGCCCCCTTTGGCCACCACCACATCCTTTGTGCCACCACGACCCTGGCAGATGAGGCCTGGGATGCTGCTGGAGACCCCATCACCGTGAGCTTGAAAGGACCAAAGTGACCATCACAAAGGCTTTAATCACTGCTCTCCTCTGGCCCCACATCTCAGCAGCTTCACCCCACAGCTTCTGGTGGCCCTGGGCTCCTCTGCCCCCCACCTCCCCCCCATTGACGCTTGGAGCTCAGTTGTCCTTCATGGTCTGGTGGATCCATTGGGCGTATCTACAGACCTTGGTGTAGACGCCGGGGCGCTTGGGCTGCCCGCACTTCTCCATGCCCCACGACACGATCCCTTGGAGGCTCCTGTTGCAAACCAGGGGTCCTCCAGAGTCACCCTAAGGAGAAAGGCGGTGTCAGCCCCACAGTGGAGCTCAGCCTTCGTTGGGCGACCTCTCCGCGTTGGCCAAATGGGCTCGGCTTGGGTTGGTCAACGCCAACTTGGGGGAGCGGTCGGCGTCCCCCACCCACATTGAGTTGGCCAACTCTTGTTGGGTGGAAGATCCGCCATGGGCTTCTTCGAGTCCCCTTGGGGGTGAGTGGCCACGGAGTTGCCCAAGTCAACAGGAGGCCACCATGAGCTTCACCTGAGGGTCAGGCCTTGAAGCCCAGCCCCAAGTTGAGCTCCAGTGCCCAAGAGGATGCCAAAATGGACCTCAAGATGCCCATGGAGATGGACCTCAGGAAGCCATGGAGATGCACCTCAGGAGGCCATGGAGATGGACCTCAGGAGGCCATGGAGATGCACCTCAGGAGGCCATGGAGGTGGACCTCAAGATGCTCACGGAGATGGACCTCTGGAGGCCATGGAGATGCACCTCAGGAGGCCATGGAGATGCACCTCAAGATGCCCATGGAGATGGACCTCAGGAGGCCATGGAGATGGACCTCAGGAGGCCATGGAGATGCACCTCAAGATGCCCATGGAGATGGACCTCAGGAGGCCATGGAGATGCACCTCAGGAGGCCATGGAGATGCACCTCAAGATGCCCATGGAGATGGACCTCAGGAGGCCATGGAGATGCACCTCAAGATGCCCATGGAGATGGACCTCAGGAGGCCATGGAGATGCATCTCAAGATGCCCATGGAGATGCACCTCAAGATGCCCATGGAGATGGACCTCAGGAGGCCATGGAGATGCATCTCAAGATGCCCATGGAGATGGACCTCAGGAGGCCATGGCGCTGGTTCCTGCTGGTCCAAGGGGTTCTGCTCCATACCTGACACGAGTCCCTCCCCCCTTGGAGGCTGCCAGCGCAGAGCATGTTCTCGGTGATGGAACCGGGGTACAAGCGGCGGCACTCGGCCGTGGAGAAGATGGTGACGTTGACGCACTGCAAGACGTCCGGGTAAGTGACTGAGGTGGGACACAAAGGGACAAAGAACGAAGGGAGGGGAGGAGAAGAAAGAGACCACAGGAGATGGACCGGGCCACCGGCAGGAACTGGGCCCCATAGCAGCCAAAGCCCACCCAAAGGTGCCACCCAACGTGGTGGGATGGGGTCTGCGTGGGGCCCAGTGTGGGGCTGCGGAGGGAAAAGGGGGATATGGGGGGTGGGGGGGGACGGGGGGAGGTGGAAGCATCTCCCGGGGGGTTGTGGATGGTCCTGAAGGGCCTTGGGGTAGGCATAAAGGGATGCAGGTGGGCATGGGGGGACCCTGATGGCCATAAGGGAGCCCGTACGTCCCAGGGGACCGGAAGGGGACCCAAATGGCCATGGGTGGACCCAGATTTCCATAAGGCCACACAGATCTCTGTGGAGGGGCCCATATCTCCATAGGAGGAGATGGAGCAAGGCACCAAGATGAATCTGATGTCCCCATCCCCTACATAAGAACCCCTAAACCTCCATAAGAACCCCCTAAACCTCCATAACAACCCCTAAACCTCCATAACAACCCCCTAAACGTCCATCAGAACCCCCTAAACCTCCATAAGAACCCCTAAACCTCCATAAGAACCCCTAAACCTCCATAAGAACCCCCTAAACCTCCATCAGAACCCCCTAAACCTCCATAATAACCTCCTAAACCTCCATAAGAACCTCCCAAACCTCCATAAGAACCCCTAAACCTCCATAAGAACCCCCAAAACCTCCATAAGAACCCCTAAACCTCCATAAGAACACCTAAACCTCCATAAGAACTCCTAAACCTCCATAAGAACCCCTAAAGCTCCATAACAACCCCCTAAACGTCCATCAGAACCCCCTAAACCTCCATAAGAACCCCTAAACCTCCATAAGAACCCCCAAAACCTCCATAAGAACCCCTAAACCTCCATAAGAACCCCCAAAACCTCCATAACAACCCCTAAACCTCCATAACAACCCCCTAAACGTCCATCAGAACCCCCTAAACCTCCATAAGAACCCCTAAACCTCCATAAGAACCCCTAAACCTCCATAAGAACCCCCTAAACCTCCATCAGAACCCCCTAAACCTCCATAATAACCTCCTAAACCTCCATAAGAACCTCCCAAACCTCCATAAGAACCCCCAAACCTCCATAAGAACCCCCAAAACCTCCATAAGAACCCCTAAACCTCCATAAGAACACCTAAACCTCCATAAGAACTCCTAAACCTCCATAAGAACCCCTAAACCTCCATAAGAACCCCCTAAACCTCCATCAGAACCCCCTAAACCTCCATAATAACCTCCTAAACCTCCATAAGAACCTCCCAAACCTCCATAAGAACCCCTAAACCTCCATCAGAACCCCCAAAACCTCCATAAGAACCCCTAAACCTCCATAAGAACCCCCTAAACCTCCATAAGAACCCCTAAACCTCCATAAGAACCCCTAAACCTCCATAAGAAGCTCCAAGACCCCATAAGAGCCCCTGGATCCACTCGGGTACCTTCAGGGGAGGTGGTGGCTCCCCATCCCGACGTGGTGCAGGTGGTCCCCGGCTGGGGCAGGCAGGAGGCCACGGAGATGGGCTTGATCCTGTCGGTGACGGTGATGGGGGTCAGGAGCTTCATCATCATGATGTCATTGTCCTTGGTGGTGGGGTCATAGCTGGGGTGGGCCACCATCTTCTGCACCATCTTCTGCACCTCCCCGCGCTCCCGGGTGTAGAGGTTGTGTTTGCCCATGTGCACGCTGGTGATCCTATGGGGCACGGGGGGGCGGTCACCAAGGGGTGGGGGGGATGTGGGGTATGGGGGTCTTGGACCATGTGTAGGACACAGCATGGACTATGTGTAGGGCACGGCATGGACCATGTGTAGGACACGGCATGGACCATGTGTAGGACACCTCATGGCCCCCATATTGGACATACATGGCCAATGTCTGACATAGCAGAACACATGGAGACCACAACATGGATGACACCACGACACGTGCCACACATGGACCATGAAGATTACAACCCCTGGGTCCATAATCTGCATGGGACCACACCATGGACCACCTATGGACCATGAAGACCACAACCCCTGGGTCCATAACCTCCACGGGACCACACCATGGACCACCTATGGACCATGAAGACCACAACCCCTGGGTCCATAACCTGCATGGCACCCACGCTATGGGTGAGGAGCCCCCTTGGGTGCCCCGAGGACCGGGTCCTTACCCTGGTGTGGTACAATGGGCCGCCGTCACCACCCACTCCTTGTCCACCAGGACCCCGCCGCAGTAGAGCTTGTACATGTCCAAGATGGCCACTTGCCATGGTTGTGAATGGGGCTCGCAGTCCATGCCCCCGACCACGCGCGTGTCCCCCACCACCACCGAGGTCACTACATGGGAGGACACGCCAAGAACATGCGTGTTAGGGCTGCCCGTTTGTCCACCCCATGCTCCCGCCCCACCGCCCCATGCGCTCACCCATGGATGCCACCAAGACCCATGTTCTCAGCACCTTCATGGTGCTCCATAGCCTGGGGACCTCCATCGCTGCGGGTGCTGTGGGGCAGAGCTGTTAGATGTCCCACCCCACCCCCCCCCCCCCATAGGGGTTTTGCGTCAAGGAGAAGATGAGATGGGCCATAAGGACCTCCATAGGTCCTTATGGGGAGGGGGGTCCTAGGGGTGGCCTTCACCCCACCACCTCCACCCCATTGGCCCCATCGTCACCATCAAGCTGTTGCAATGGGTGACCTCATGGGCCCATAGGAGCAAGCAGCAGAGTCATCCTTAATGAGGCCACGTAATTATGGGTTCCACCACATCCTCCACCTTCCCCCTCCTTGTCTCCAGGCCATTGACCTCCCAGAACCTCGCTCTGCCCTTGGATGCCTCCCATGGGATGGAGCCATAGGATGGGCTCTGGATATAGGGAACCTGGGGTGGCCCCATAGGTCCACAAGGTTCGGATGGGGGGAGCCATCATCTCCATGGCAGTGGTTGAGGGTTGGGGTTGTCCATGGGTCTGAATCAGGGGTTCCCATGGGGTGGAGGTACCCATGGTGGTGGGGGCTGGTTCCTCACAGCCATGGATCATTGCTCCCCATGGAGGTTTGTGGGCCCCATAGAAGTGGGTCGAAGCTCCACGTGACTGTGGGTCACGGTTCCCATGGCCGTGGGTCGGAGCCACCCATGGGTGTGGGTCACCACTCCCTGTGGCCATGCGCCATGGGCCCCACAGATAAAGGAAATGGGGCCCATGGGGCGCAGGTTCCTTCCTCCCCATTGGGATGGGCTGGGGGGTGCCCTATGGAGGGGTTGGAGGGGAATGGAGATCATGGATGGAGGAGGAAAGATGGAGATGGAGGAACACGGATGGAAAACAGGGAAGGATGGAGATGGGGATGGAGATGGAGGAAGGATGGAGATGGGGATAGAGATGGAGGAAGGATGGAGATGGGGATGGAGATGGAGGAAGGATGGAGATGGGGATGGAGATGGAGGAAGGATGGAGATAGGGATGGAGATGGAGGAAGGATGGAGACGGAGATGGAGGAAGGATGGAGACGGGGATGGAGATGGAGATGGATGGAGATAAGGATGGAGATGGAGGAAGGATGGAGATAAGGATGGAGATGGAGGAAGGATGGAGAGAGGGATGGAGATGGAGGAAGGATGGAGATGGGGATGGAGATGGAGGAAGGATGGAGATAGGGATGGAGATGGAGGAAGGATGGAGATGGGGATGGAGATGGGGAAGGATGGAGATAGGGATGGAGATGGAGGAAGGATGGAGATGGGGATGGAGATGGGGAAGGATGGAGATAGGGATGGAGATAGAGGAAGAATGGAGATGGGGATGAAGATGGAGGAAGGATGGAGAAGGGGATGGAGGAAACATGGAGAAGAAACTATGGACATAAAGATGGATCAAACATGGAGAACAGGGGGGGTGGAGATAGGGATGGAGGAAACATGGAGGAGAAGGAAGGATGGTGATGGAGAAAGGAGACATGGAGAACAGGGAAAGGAGAGCAAGGATGGATCAAGCATGGAGAACAGGGAAAGGAGATCAGGGATGGATCAAGCATGGAGAACAGGGAAAGGAGATCAGGGATGGATCAAGCATGGAGAACAGGGAAAGGAGATCAGGGATGGATCAAGCATGGAGAACAGGGAAAGGAGGAGATCAGGGTTCGATCAAGCGTGGAGAAGAGGGAAAGGAGGAGATGAGGGATGGATCAGCCATGCAGAAGGACACTTGGCCAGCAACCAGGGACCAGGAACCCCCCCACCTCAGTCCACGCAGAGCAGGAGAAGCCCCGAACGAGCCAAGCCCCGTGGCCCATTCCCACCCCACAACCTCCTCTTGGGGTCCCCCCATCGCCCACCACCAGCATCCAACCTCTCCGTGGGTCCCCACTGTGCCCCAGCGGGGGCCGGGGGCCGTGCCCCTCGCCCTTGTCCTCCTCAGTGGCCAGTGGGGGGGGTGAAGACCTCGGTGGTGGCCGCGGCGTCTCCTGGGCTCCGTGGCCACCTTTGGGTGCCCGTCCCACCCCACGTGAGCACCCAATGGGTTTTATAAGGGCGTCGGGGCACGGCCCACCCCGGGGCTGAGCTGGAGGCGTCCCACGGGCGCCCAGACGCTCCCTTAATCCCTTGGGAGCTTCGCCAGCACCGCCTGGACTTGCCTCACCTCGGAGGTGGTGGATGGAGGGGAGGAGATGGGGAGGGGTTGGGGTGGGGGGGGTGGAGGTAGAGGTGGGATATGGGGTTGGAGGGGTGGGGTGTGGAGGTGGGGGATGGAGATGGGGGGGTATGGAGGTGGGGGATGGAGTTACGGAGGTGGGATATGGAGTTATGGAAGTGGGATATGGAGTTATGGAAGTGGGATATGGAGTTATGGAGGTGGGATATGGAGTTATGGAGGTGGGATATGGAGTTATGGAAGTGGGATATGGAGTTATGGAGGTGGGATATGGAGTTATGGAAGTGGGATATGGAGTTACGGAGGTGGGATATGGAGTTATGGAGGTGGGATATGGAGTTATGGAAGTGGGATATGGAGTTATGGAGGTGGGATATGGAGTTATAGAGCTGGGATATGGAGTTATGGAAGTGGGATATGGAGTTATGGAGGTGGGATATGGAGTTATGGAGGTGGGATATGGAGTTATAGAGCTGGGATATGGAGTTATGGAAGTGGGATATGGAGTTATGGAAGTGGGATATGGAGTTATGGAGGTGGGATATGGAGTTATGGAAGTGGGATATGGAGTTATGGAGGTGGGATATGGAGTTATGGAAGTGGGATATGGAGTTATGGAGGTGGGATATGGAGTTATAGAGCTGGGATATGGAGTTATGGAAGTGGGATATGGAGTTATGGAGGTGGGATATGGAGTTATGAAGGTGGGATATGGAGTTAGAGGGGTGGGGTATGGAGGTGGGGGATGGAGATGGTGGGGTATGGAGGTGGGATATGGAGTTCTGGAGGTGGGATATGGAGTTTGAGGGGTGTGATATGGAGGTGGGATATGGACTTACGGAGGTGGGATATGGAGTTATAGGGGTGGGGTATGGAGGTGGGATATGGAGTTATGGAGGTGGGATATGGAGTTAGAGGGGTGGGATATGGAGTTATAGGGGTGGGATATGGAGGTGGGATATGGAGATGGTGGGGTATGGAGGTGGGATATGGAGTTACAGAGGTAGGATACGGAGTTATGGAGGTGGGATATGGAGTTCTGGAGGTGGGATATGGAGTTAGAGGGGTGGGATATGGAGGTGGGATACGGAGATGGTGGGGTATGGAGGTTGGATGTGGAGTTACAGAGGTGGGATATGGAGTTTGAGGCATGTGATATGGAGGTGGGATATGGAGATGGTGGGATATGGAGTTCTGGAGGTGGGATATGGAGGTGGGATATAGAGATGGTGGGCGGGGTATGGAGCCATGGAGGTGGGATATGGAGTCACGGAGACACGGGGACGGCTGACGTTGGCTTGTGGAGGTGGCATCGGAGATAGGCGCTTGTCGGTTGCCCCCATGGCCCCCAGCACCACGTCCCTATGGCCACCCCCCCCCCCCCCATCCATGGTCCCCACTCTCCTCCCTCCCATCACCCCACGACCTCCACGCCCGTGGTGGAACCACGTTTCCCAGGGCTTTATTCCATGCGGAAGGTGCCATGAGGGGATGGGAGGAGGGAGAAGACGCCGCCGGCTGGGTCCAGGCAGGCAGGAGAAGACCTTTTCCTCCTGCCGGGGCCTCACACGTGGCTGTTCCTCCTCATGGTGTCCTGGATCCAGGAGGTGAACTCGCACACGCGGGTGTAGACCCCGGGCTTGCCCTGCTGGCCACAGACCTGCATCCCCCAGGACACGATGCCCTGGAGCTCGTCCCGGCACACGAGGGGACCTCCTGAGTCGCCCTATGGGAGAGAAGGAGCTCATGGAGTGGCCCCGAGGTGAGGACCTCCCCCTGACCCCAAGGGAGGGCTTAAGCACCGTTGTTCTCCATTGGGGGCCACCTGGATGGCAGGGTCAAGTCATGGAGAGCGCCATGGCCTATGGGGTCAGGCCATGGAAACCATCGTGCCCTATTTGGTCCCATAGCACCCAGGGGGCTCCTATAGAGCTTGGGGGTCCCCATGGCACCCATGGAACCTGGATGGTCCTCATAGCACCCAGCGGTCCCCATAGCACCCATAACACCCAGTGGTCCCCATAGCACCCAGTGGTCCTCTTAGCACCCATAACACCCAGTGGTCCCCATAGCACCCAGTGGTCCCCATAGCACCCATGGAACCCAGATGGTCCTCATAGCACCCAGTGGTCCCCCTAGCACCCATGGAACCCAGATGGTCCTCATAGCACCCAGTGGTCCCCATAGCACCCATGGAACCCAGATGGTCCTCATAGCACCCAGTGGTCCCCATAGCACCCATAGAACCCAGATGGTCCTCATAGCACCCAGTGGTCCCCGTAGCACCCATAGCACCCAGTGGTCCTCATAGCACCCATAGCACCCAGTGGTCCTCATAGCACCCATTGGTCCCCATTGTGCTTCTCCTGCCCCTCAACACCAGGAGACCTCTCAGTGTCACCCCTACCCCCCCCATTTCTTCTCCGTGGAGGTTCTCCAGCCCAAAGCCACCCCATAGGTGTGGAGCAGGAGCCATGAAGCCCCCCTAGACCCACCTGGCAGGAGTCTGTGCCCCCCGTGCTGACACCAGCACACAGCATGTTCTTGGTGATGCCCTTGGGGTAGAGTCTGCTGCACTCCTCGTTGGCCATGGTGTAGACGACACCACACTGGAGGATGTCAGGGAAGTAGCCTGGGGACAATGGGGCTTGGTTGGAGGTCCTGTGGGACCAGTGCGTCCAACGGGGTCTTCTCCAGCTGAAGGTGGCACCCCGCTATGGGAGATGCCCTCAAAGTGAGAGGGAGGATGGAGAGCTCCAAAGGCACCCAATGGACCCCTGAAGGAGCCAGGTCACCACTTGAGGGGGCCCCAAGACATTGAGATGGCCCCAAGACACTGAGATACCTCCAAGCCATTGAGATACCTCCAAGCCTTTGAGAGGACCCCAAGACACTGAGATATCTCCAAGCCATTGAGATACCTCCAAGCCATTGAGATGGCCCCAAGACACTGAGATGGCTCCAAGCCATTGAGATACCTCCAAGCCATTGAGAGGGCCCCAAGACATTGAGATATCTCCAAGCCATTGAGATGGCCCCAAGCCATTGAGATACCTCCAAGCCATTGAGATACCTCCAAGCCACTGAGATGGCCCCAAGACACTGAGATGGCTCCAAGCCATTGAGATACCTCCAAGCCATTGAGAGGGCCCCAAGACATTGAGATATCTCCAAGCCATTGAGATGGCCCCAAGCCATTGAGATACCTCCAAGCCATTGAGATACCTCCAAGCCACTGAGATGGCCCCAAGACACTGAGATGGCTCCAAGCCATTAAGGAGGCCCCAAGCCATTGAGTTATCTCCAAGATATGGAGATACCTCCAAGCCATTGAGAAGGCCCAAAGCCATTGAGTTATCTCCAAGCCATTGAGATACGTCCAAGCCATCGAGACATCTCCAAGCTGCTGAGATGGCTCCAAGCCACTGAGATCCCTCCAAGCCCTTCACCGCTGCTGTCCATGGTGCTCCAGGCCCCTTCCCCACCTACCCTCGGGGCTGCTGGTGCTGCCCCAGCCCGACACCATGCACTCGGTGTTGGGGGGCGGACACCTCTTGGGCAAGGCCACGGGGTGGACGTGCTCGGTGAAGCGGGCGGGCTTCTGGAGCCGCAGCAGCATGATGTCACTGTCATGGCTGGTGGGGTTGTAGTCGGGGTGGATGAAGGCCTTGGCCGAGGAGATGCATTGCTCCGTCCCTTCCTTGGTCTTCAAGCTGTGGTCGCCCATGCGGATGGGGATGGGGCTGGGTGATGGACAGAGGACCATGGAAGAGCTCCTCAGAGAGCCCAAAGCTTCTCCTCCTCCCTAACTTCGAGGGAGGCCAAAGCCACCCAATAGGTCAACTGGAGGCCTCTATGGGGCTCAAGAGCGGGAGGACCTGGAGGTCCAAGTGGCCACCAAAAGGCGCAGCTGGGGGGGGGTTCTTCCCTCTTTCTCCACGGTGGAACCTTCTTGGCCATCATAAAGGAAGGCCCATGGTGAGGAGATGGGATCCTCCCACCAACCCCATTGACCAATGGGGCCGTCCCACCCAACCTTATTGACCAATAGGGTCCTCCCACCAACCACATTGACCCATGGGGCCCCCCCACCCAATCCCATTGACCCATGGGACCTTCCCACCCAACCCCATTGGCCCGTGGGGCCCTCCCACCCAACCCTATTGATCAATAGGGTCCTCCCACCAACCCCATTGACCCATGGGGCCCTCCCACCCAACCCCATTGACCAATAGGGTCCTCCCACCAAACCCATTGGCAGGTGGGGTCCTCCCACCCAACCCTATTGACCAATAGGGTCCTCCCACCAACCCCATTGACCCATGGGGCCCTCCCACCCAACCCCATTGACCAATAGGGTCCTCCCACCAACCCCATTGACCCATGGGCCCCCCCCCAACCCCATTGACCCATGGGACCCCCCCACCCAATCCCATTGACCAATAGGGTCCTCCCACCAACCGCATTGACCCATGGGACCCTCCCACCCAACCCCATTGACCCGCAGGACCCTCCCACCCAACCCCATTGACCCATGAGACCCTCCCACCCAACCCCATTGACCCGCGGGGCCCTCCCACCAACCCCATTGACCCATGGGACCCTCCCACCCAACCCCATTGACCCGCGGGGCCCTCCCACCTCTTGGTGTCGCAATGGGCGGCCGTCAGCACCCAGGAGCTCCCGATGAGGACCCCACCGCAGTGGATGTCCTTCTGGGGGCCCAAGAGGACAACCTGGTAGGGGTGACGCCTCTTCTGGCACTTCTGGCCACCCACAATCCGGGTCTCATCCCCCGTGGCCACTGCGGGACATGGGGAGACACCAGGGACTCCCAGCGTCTCCCAGTTGCCACCTCCAAGTCCTCCTGGGCCACCCGATGTCACCCAGCTCTTCCCTTCCCACCCCGTGCCTCCCAGTGCGCTCCCAGTGCTCCCAGTGAGTGATCGCTTCCCACCCAGCACCCTCCCAGTGCCCTCCCAGTGACTTGGCACTTCCCACCCACTGCCTCCCATTGTCTCCCAGCGCCCTCCCAGTTCTTTCCCAATCCCGGCGCATTCCCCCTTCGTGGCCCCCAGTAGCCTCCCAGTGCCTCCCAGTGCCTCCTTGCACCACTCCATTGCCTCCTTAGAGCCCCCAGGTCCCCCCCAGGTCCCCCCCAGTCCATCACAGTCTCCACCAGTGCTCCCCAGTCCCTTCCCTTTCCCTCTTACCCACACCAGGGCCCTCCCACTGCTTCCCAGTGTCCCCAGTTCACCTCCAGCTCCTTCCCACTATGGTCCAGTGCCTCCCAGTGGCCTCCCATTACCTTCCAGTGCCTCCCAGCGCCCTCCCAGTCCATTCCCAGTGCCTCCTAGCATCTCCCAGTCCATGCCAGTGCCCCCCGGTCTCTTCCCAGTTCATCTCAGTCTATCCCAGTGCTCCCCAGTGCCCCCCCATTGTCTCCCAGTCCCCTCCCAGTCCATCCCAGTGCCCCCCAGTCCCTTCCCAGTTCATCCCAGTCCTCTCAGCCCCCTCCCAGTTCATCCCAGTTGCCCCCCAGTTCACCCCACTCCCCCCCAGGGTCCCTCCCAGTTCATCCCAGTGCCCTCACCGGTGGCCAGAAGCAGCACGGGCAGGATTCTGTGCATGGTGATGGGAGGAAGAGGCGGAAGCAGAGGAGGAAGAGGAGGAGGAAGCAGCACCTGGTGGGGACCCGGCTCCAGCCCCTTTAAATCCAGCAGGGCCCCGCCTGGGCTGGTCGGGGCGGTCCAACCAGGGTGGCCGGCTGGGGCAGCCCTGGGCCAATCAGAGCCCGCCTGGGAGGACCTGAGCCAATCAGAGCCAGGCAGGGTGGGCACAGGCTACTGAGAGCTGTCTGAGCCAATCAGAGCCCGAGCGGGTGGCCCCGGGCCAATCAGAGGTGGGCCGAGTGGGTCACTGGTCCACTGGAGCCCACTAAGGTGGGAACGGGCCAATCAGAGCCGGGTAGGGTAGGCGCTGGCCAATTAGAGCCCGCCAGGGTGGGCATGGGCCAATCAGAGCCGCATGGGGCAGGTGTGAGCCTATCAGAGGCTGTTGGGGTGGCTACGGGCCAATCAGAGCCAGCTGGGGTAGGTAAGGGCCAATCGGAGTCCTTCGGGGTAGACACGGGCCAATCAATGCCTCGCAGTGCTTATCAGTGCCTCCCAGTTCATCCCAGTGCCTTTCCCATCCGTCCCAGTTCATCCCAGTGCTTCCCAGCGTCCTTCCTGTCATCCCCAGTGTCCCGAGCTCATCCCAGTGCCTCCCAGTTCATCCCAGTGCCCTCCGGTGTCACCTCCCACCTTGAGCCCCTGCCAGCTCCTGCTGGCAACCGGGATGACGGCTTTGGGCACCTCCAGGTAGCTCATGGGCCACCCAATGGGGATGTCGCCGTGTCCCCCATTGCTCCCAGAGCTCCCAGTTCCCATTGCCCCCCATTGCCCCCAGTGCTCCCAGTTCCCATTGCCCCCCATTGCCCCCAGTGCTCCCAGTTCCCATTGCCCCCCATTGCCCCCAGTGCTCCCAGTTCCCATTGCCCCCCATTGCCCCCAGTACTCCCAGTTCCCATTGCCCCCCATTGCTCCCAGTGCTCCCAGTTCCCCCATTCACTCCATGACTCCATTTCCACTTTTCTCCTTTATTCCCCCCCCCCCCCCCAGTTCCACCAAGGACTGGTGGGACCCATTGGGGTGCCCCACAGAGCTCTCAGGCCTCCAGTGCTCCCAGTTCCCCCAGGAAGAAGGGAGCTGCTGGCACCCCATTGAGGTGCCCCATGGAGGCCTCAGGACCTCCCGATGATCCTCCTGATCCAAGGCACGGCCCTGCAGACGTTGGCGTAGACCCCGGGTTGTCCTTTGCGCCCACAGACGGCCATGCCCCAGGAGACCACCCCTTGGAGGACCCCATTGCACACCAAGGGGCCTCCGGAGTCACCCTGTGGGGAGAGGAACCTCCGGTGGGACAAAGAAGGACCTTAGGGAAGGGCTTGGATGGGGCAGGGATTGATGGGATGGAGATGGGGGTGGAGGAACCACCATGGACACGTTGGGTGTTGAGGTGAAGGCTCAGTTGGGGGGGGCAAGAAGGAGGTTGGTGGTGGGGACCCAAAGCTCAGATGTACCCAGCATGGTCCACCACTCATCCCCAGCTCCGTGGCTTGAGCAGAAGGTCATTGGTGGAACCCAACCAAGTATGGACCCAGCATGGTCCATCACTCATCTCCAGCTCCATAACTCAAGCAGAAGGTCACTGGTGGAACCCAACCAAGTATGGACCCAGCATGGTCCATCACCCATCTCCAGCTCCATAACTCAAGCAGAAGGTCACTGGTGGAACCCAACCAAGGATGGACCCATCATGGTCCATCACCCATCTCCAGCTCCATAACTCAAGCAGAAGGTCTTTGGTGGAACCCAACCAAGGATGGACCCAGCATGGTCCATCACCCATCTCCAGCTCCATAACTCAAGCAGAAGGTCTTTGGTGGAACCCAACCAAGGATGGACCCAGCATGGTCCATCACCCATCTCCAGCTCCATAACTCAAGCAGAAGGTCTTTGGTGGAACCCAACCAAGGATGGACCCAGCATGGTCCATCACCCATCTCCAGCTCCATAACTCAAGCAGAAGGTCATTGGTGGAACCCAAACCTCACATGGACCCACCACTTGGTCCATGGCTTGAAGGAACCCAAGCAGAACCCATCTCCCCTTGGGTTCGGAGCTCAAAAGAAGGGGCTTTTTGGGACCTCACCTGGCAGGAGTCAACCCCCCCTTCGGGGACACCAGCACAGAACATGTTGGGGGTGATGGCGTTGCCATAGGCGCTGGTGCACTTGTCCCTCCCAAAGGTTTGGATGGCCGCACACTGCAGGTTCTGAGGGAGCTTTGCTGGAGAACAAGGTGGAGATGGACAAGGAGAAGCTTCAGAAGGTCCAAACCCACCCACAAGGAAGCCTGAGAAGACCTTGTCCCACTTTGGATGGGCTCCTCTAGCTGGTGGATGATGGAGATGGGTTGGGAAGGTGGAGATGGGTTGGGATGGTGGAGATGGGTTGGGATGGTGGACAGGGGTTGGAATGATGGAGATGGGTTGGGGTAGTGGAGATGGGTTGGGATGGTGGAGGTGGGTTGGGATGGTGGAGATGGGTTGGTGACCACCAAAGGAACCCACCCACCAAGGAAGAACCCAAGTAGATGATGTTCTCCATGAGGACTTGCTCTCCTCGGGGATGCCTCTTCCACCCCATCCCAAGCGAGGTCCAACCCCATCCCAAGCTCTTCCCTTGAGCTCTCCTACCCCAACCAGTTACCTCCTGGAGACCTGGTCGTCCCCCAGCCAGAGACGCTGCACTTCATCCCATCCATAGGGCACCTGGTGGCCAGCCTGATCTTCTTGATGCTGCTGCTGAATTGGACGGGCACCTGGAGCCTCAGGAGCATGAAGTCGTTGTCATTCCTCCGGGGGTTGTAGGACGGGTGGACCAGAAGCCTTGAGATGGCCCTGACTTCTCCTGTGCCCCCCCTCAAGGTATCCGTCCCTATGAGCACCTTGAGGTCCCTGCATGGAGGAGATCAAGGGCTCAATGGTGGCACCTCCAAAGGAGACATCTCAAGGCCTTGGAGCTTTCTCCATGCTCAGGGTGAAGGTGGGACCACCTTATCCCATTTCCTTTGAGGTGAATGACTTGAGGATCCATGATGGCTCCTTGAGGACATCTTCAAGTCCTTGCCTTCATCTTCCTCCTTCGACAGCATCTCAACACCGTTGTCCCTCAACCCAACATCTCCTTAGGAGAAACCCTCCCAAAGGTCCCATTTCCTCTCGTGGGACCTTATGGAGAAGCTGGAGATCCGCGCCTAAGGGGGGGCCACCTACTCTTACGCAAAAGGTCATTGGTGGAACCCAACCCTTGTATGGACCCATCATGTCCCATGGTCCAGCTCCAGCTCCGCAACTGCAGTAGAAGCTCATTGGTGGAACCCAAACCTCAAGGGACCCCATAACTCAAAGTGGGGTCATGGGCACAGAAGCTTCACCCTATCTCCTAGAAGGACCAACATCTGGGCACCAACCAACCCCACCTCTCCCCATCGGGAAGCAAGGGGCACATGGGTCTTACCTGGGGGGCTGCTTGCAGTGGGCAGCTGTGAGGACCCATTGGCCATCTACCAAGCTTCCTCCACATAGGATCTGACCTCTCTTGAGGAGGGCCACTTGGAAGGGTCTCTGGTTGATGGAGCAAGGCCTCCCCCCGATGATACGGGACTCGTCTTCCTCCGGCACTGGAAGACACCAAAGGGGGACCATGAGATGTCACCACCAGCGGGGTCCTCCACAGCAACCTGGTGGGGTGAGGTTGACAAGAAGAAGGCTTCAGGAGGAGCAGAGGGGAAGGTCTCCATGGCTGGAGGCTGCAAGTGCCAGAAGCAGATGCCAAAAGCATCTTCAAGCCAGCAAAGATGGGTGGGTTTAGGGTTTCATGGGGCAAGATGATGCATGAAGATGATGGTCAAGATGATGGTCAAGATGATGGGTGAAGATGATGGTCAAGATAATGGGTCAAGGTGAAGAGTCACCCATCAGCCTCCTGGGGTCCCACCAAGGTGGGTTCCTGGATGGAAACCAGATGGTTTTGGGGTAAAAAGAGAGGATTTAGTGGAAAAAAGACATCTGGGGGGGAAAGAGATGATTTGGAGGAAAAGAAGAGGATTTGGGGGAGAAAGGATTTGGGGGCATAAAGAAGTGACTTGGGGGGGCAAAAACGATGGGTTTTGGGGAGAAAGGGGATTATTGGGGGGAAAAAGGGATTTTGAGGCAAAAAGGATGATTTGGGGAGGAAAAGAGATAACTGGGGGGAAAAAGGGATTATTTAGGTTATAAAGATTGTTTTAGGGAAGAATTGATTATTTAGGGCAAAAATAGAGGATTTGGGGTGAAAAGATGATTTTAGGGGAAAAAAAACACTATTTGGGGTAAAAAGAGACGATTTGGGGTGAAAATGATCTGATTTGGAGGTAAAAAGAGCAGATTTGGGCCCCGCCACTGATGCGCAGTGCTTGAAGCAGCAGCCCCTGAAGGTCCATGGCCTCCATGAGCAGGCAGATGATGGAGGTGGGACCTCCCTGGAGGAGACTCTTGGCACCGGTTCCTCACGTCCATGGGGGGGTCCTGGGGGTGACCAAGCAGCAGGAAGGCACCAGGAGCCCCTGATCTCCTCTGGCTTCACCGTGTGCTCCAGGGAGGGGCCTCAGGTTCCACCTCAGAGGTTCCTCCCAGGTCAAGGTTGGAGGTGACGCACCTCCAAAGAGCTGATGGAAAGCCTGCAGGACCAGCTCCCAGTGCTCCCGACCTCCGGGGTGGCTCATTCCATGCCTATCTTGGACCAAGGTAGGAGCTGGTTGCATCAACCCAAGCAGGAGAAGCCCTGACGCAGCGGGAAGCGATAAGAGGAATGTGAGGAATGTGGCTCAGGTCCATCAGGTTGGTTAACACGAAGCAGCCAAGGGCCATCAGCTTCGTTTGGGAGGTCTTTGGGTCTTCCATCAGGTGAAGGTCTAGCGTGGATCTCCCCATCTCGCCTGGGTTTGAAGAGCTGCCCAACAGTGATGCCCCTTGGAGAAGATAGTGCTGAGAAGCTAATCCCACCCCCTCCAACATCTACAAGAGGAGGTTCTCCTCCACCTTGTCATGGTATTGATGAGGAATGAGGCTTATGGGTGACCATCCTGAACCTAGGACCACCTGGAGATCATCACCACATTGAGACCTTGACCACATTGAGCCCATGACCACCTTTAGCCCATGACCACCTTGAGCCCATCACCACATTGAGCCTATCACCACCTTGAGACCTTGACCACGTTGAGACCATGACCACCTTGAGCCCATCACCACATTGAGACCTTGACCACCTTGAGCCCATCACCACATTGAGACCTTGACCACCTTGAGCCCATCACCACATTGAGCCTATCACCACCTTGAGACCTTGACCACATTGAGACCTTGACCACATTGAGCCCATGACCACCTTGAGCCCATCACCACATTGAGGTCATCACCATCTTGAGGTCATGACCATCAGCACCCAAAAATGGGGCTTTTCCAATAGAAGAAGCACCTTTCCCACCCCAAACCATGCAGTAGAACCTCCAGATGGGTTCTCCAACACCCATTCCACAATGTGGGACATTCCAGCTGGTTCGGGCCTCTTTTGAGGACCTCCAAGCATTGCCCTTCATTGGAGAAGGTGGCATCTGGAATGGTCCAAACTTCCCAGAGCAGGTTGGGACATTGGAATCTACCAGCGGGACTGGTTTGTACTGGGTGGCAATGGGAGACGCCCCAGCTTCCAGCCGCTTGGAATTCGCCACTATCCGGTCCTGGCAGCACTGCCGAAGTCCATCCCTGCTCATCCCAAGGACCATCCTGGTAGGTTTAGATCCCACCAAGCTCCTTGAAGGCATCTTAGCGGCTTCCCTGGGCTTCACAGGAGAGAGGAACCAGCTCAAAGGTCCATCAACAGAGGTGCAAGTAAAGGAGATGGGTGGTGCGATCCATCCCCTTGGATTCCCAGAGGCAACCAGAACTCCAAGCAAGACGACGGTGTCTCCATCCCCAATGGTCCACCAAGGTTCATTCAGCCAATGGCTGGTCACCGCCTCCAGAAGTCCCGAAAGCAGCTTTGAGGACACTGATTTGGGTGAAGAAACACCAAGATTGGCGCAGATCCAAGCTCCTGGCATTCCAGATTCCACTTTGTTGAGACCCATCCGTTGGACTTCTCCTTTGGTAGAACATCATTGTGGAGGCCAGAAGAAAAGAAGATGATCCCATTGGGACGAAGCCTCATTCAGGTGACACCCTGTGGACCATGGAGCTGGAACAGAATTCCCTATAGGGAGTTATCCCAACGGGGTGCAGGACTTCTTCTCCACATGGAATGAGGTAGCTTTAGCTCCAAAGCAGCTTCCCAACCCCATCAGCCTTGCCCAAACCTTCCCACCATCAAGATTCCCATGGGATTATCCCAAACCCATCCCACCCATGCTTGTCCCCATCCTCCCTCCTTGGCCCCCCCATTGGACTTACGCTCATCGCCTTGGCTGCCCTTCACTTGAGCTTGCACTGCTTGGGGGGTCCTCAGCAGGAGGACAGTGGTGAGGATGAAGATGGGGATGAAGCTGAAGGCCCCATGTCCACCACGAGCCATTCCTGGGGCAGAGAAACCCCATTGGATCAAGCCATAGGAGCACTTGGTCCCAAGGTCCTCAGGGATGTTCTTCTACCTCCAGCATTGGATGGAGGCACTGCGACCAAGGGGTTCGGAGCATCTTCACCCTTATGGACCTCGGGGTGGGCTTGGACCTGCATCTCCACCTCGGTTTGGTTGGGTTGAGCCCCAAAGCCACCACCCCGAACTCAAGAAGAAGCATCTCCCAATCCAACCGGGACATCCAACATCGACCGCAGGAACCCGAAGTGTCCCCACCAAACCCATCCAACCCACGCCACGGAGCCACCCAAGAGCTGGAGAAATCCCCTGGGAGCATCCAGGACCATCCGTGGAGATGGGACTCACCTGATGGAGGAGGTCGGAGCCGGTTCTCCTTGTGTTGGGAAGTTGGGAGCTGGCACCTTGGGCACCTTTATAGTGGAGGTGGAAAATGGGATGTGGCCTTGGTGGGGTGAGTCAAAGGGTGGTTGGACAACGTGGGTGTCACCTCCCTGGTCCTGGAGGCTGATTCTAGCTTTGATGTTCCCGAAGAGAGCAGAGGGAGAAGGGGGAACCACCCAGCTCCAGGCGGGTGGTTCCATCTGGGAGCCATGGAGATCCATCATCTTATCCGTCCACCCCTCCATCCATCGCTACGTCCCAAGCCGGCTCATCCTCAATGGTGGTGGGACCGCAGCATCAACAGGGTGCTTTGAAGGCTTCTCCAATGGTCCCTTTGGTGGGGTTGGGAGCAGCCAAGGGTGAAGAAGCCCATGGATGGGATGAATCCTGGTTGGAAGATGCTGATCCCGCTCTTTGCTGCCACCAGGAGGAACCTGGAGCTTGGCTTTGGTCCCACCGCGTCCACGGAGCTCCTCAGCCAAGAGCCAATGGAGGTCCCATCCCATGGAGGTTCTGGCCTCCCGTGGAGATCTGCTCCACAAAGAGCTCATCCATTGGGATGGTGTCCCCCAGGACCTCAGGCCACGGTGTCTGCTCCAGGAAGAAGCCATTCCTGAAGGCCTCATCCATGAAGAACCTATTCGTGGAGGGCTGGTCCATGGAGGTGCCATCCGTGGAGGTCCCATGAAGGGACATGGAGGGGCCATAAGGGGCCATAGGAAGCCAGGAGAGGGCCCTGTGGGCCGTGAGGGGGGCACGGGGGGGACACTGGGGTTATATGGAGGACATAGGGGGACATGGGGCACATGGGGCCATGAGGGGAGATGAGGGGCCATGAGGAGCCACGGGGGGCCATGGTAGAACATTGGGGGGCTATAAGAAGACATTGGGGGCCATGGGGGCCATGGTGGAACATTGGGGGGCTATAAGAAGACATTGGGGGCCATGTGGGCCATGGTGGAACATTGGGGGGCTATAAGAAGACATTGGGGGCCATGGGGGCCATGGTAGAACATTGGGGGGCTATAAGAAGACATTGGGGGCCATGGTAGAACATTGGGGGGTTATAAGAAGACATTGGGGGCCATGGGGGCCATGGTGGAACATTGGGGGCTATAAGAAGACATTGGGGGCCATGGGGGCCATGGTGGGCCATGGTAGGACTTGGGGGGATATAGGGCACATGGGGGTCCACCAGGGGCCATGGGGGACGACACGGCCCCACGTCGGAGTGGGGGGGCAGAACACACAGCAGGAGCCCTGAAGCAGGAACCCGGTGGGGCCCCACAGCGCCATGGCCCCACCTCTGCCAAGCTCCCAGCGCCCGAGGCAGGGGCCGGCCCCAAACCAGTTCTCCCAGTTCCGTGCCAGGCGATGGCACTGGGGCTGATGACTTCACCCCCCCCCGCCGCAGGGGCCCAAGGTAGAGCCAAGCCTGGACCTGCCACCCATTGCCAAGGCCACCCAGGACCTCCTGGTCCACCCTCATCCCACCACCTCCAGCTCACAGGGGCAGGGCTCTTCCTCCTCCTCGGCCTCCAACCCCTCCCTGATGGCCTCACGGGTGACACACAAGGGGTGGCCCCAAGGCTGGCTCCATGGGTGGCAATGGCCCTGGGTGACACAAAGGGGTGGCCCTGGGTGACACATCGGGGTTGGTGGCGCCGTGGGTGGCAGTGGCCTGGGTGACACTGGGGACATGGGAGTTGGGGGTGGCTCAACCCGGGACGGGGTTCGGCTTTGGGTGGGTCCAGCACCCACATATGGACGTGGAGACCTCCTTGGGTGCTGGTTGGTGGCTTCACGGGCAGCGGGACCTGGATCTGTAGCGGTCGCTTTGAGGCGTATGGGTCAAGCTGGGCTCCATGGATGTGGTGACCAAGTGGAACTCAAGGGCTTGGTTGTGCCTCCTACACCTCCATGGACACCTTGACCAGCTCTTCGTGGACCCCAGAGCTCCGTGGGCATGGTGACCAGACCTCTATGGATACGTTGACTCCATGGGCACATTGGACACAGGGACACAACCACAGCTCCATGGACATGGTGACCGAGCGGACCTCAAGGACCTGGCTGTGGCTTCGACAGCTCCATGGACACAATGGTCAGCCCCCCATGGACACATTGACTTCATGGACACGTTGACCATCAACGTCCTAAAGACACCTTTCTCCAGCCCATCCCACTACCGAGATGGGACCATGAGGACCCCATGGATGAGCAATCCCCACCCCCCCCGCCGCCATCAATGCTCTGGGGCTTGTTGTTGGAGGACACCAAGGTGGGTTTGGTCCTCTCCATGGTGGCGCATTGGTTACCCCAAGCTGGACAAGAGATGTGCTTCATGGTGGGGTCAACAGGTCTACCCCATGGTGGAGTCGATAGGGCAACCCCACGGTAGGGCCAACAGGTCTACCCCAAAGCCCGCGCTCGATCTTCTGCCCCTATGAACCTCGGGCCTCCTGGGGCCACCTCCTGCCCTCCTCCAGCAGTAGAAGACGTGGTGAAAAGCCGCGTCCAACAGCTCTTTATTCATCCAGCAACATCTCCACAGGGTCCTCGGGCTCGAGCCCTGCCTGCTCCTCACCCAGCGCTCGGACCGGCCGGCTCTGGGGACCTTCCTCACGGAAGAGGAGGAGGAAGAGAAGCTCTGGAGCGGCTCCATCCCATGGCCAGGCTGGGGCTGGGGCTGGGAGCTCTCAGTTCCTTCTCATGGTCTCCTGAAGCCACCGCGTGTACTTGCAGAGGTTGACGTAGACTCCGGGTTTCTTGGGGTCTCCGCAGACACCGGGACCCCAAGAGACGATCCCTTGGAGGCGCCCATCACACATGAGAGGTCCCCCGGAGTCACCCTGAGGGGGTAGGAGATGGGTGCCATGGAGGACATGATCCCCATTCCCCCCCAACCCCCAGCTCGTGGCCCATTTGGGGCTTCACCTTCCACCTCCAGCCCCAAACGCCACTCAACGGCAGCTTCTGTCGTGCGAGGACCTCCTCCAAAGGTCCACCAGTGCCCATGGACCCACCTGGCAGGAGTCGGCCCTGCTCCGGGATTCGCCAGCGCAAACCATGTTGGTGGTGATGGAGTCAGGGTAGATGCGCCGGCATTGGTCCTGGGGGATGATGGTCACCTTGGTGCAATGGAGGTCCTCAGGGAAGGTGACTGTGGGGGATGGAGAGCATGAGGTCACCCATGGTGGAGCTATGGACCAGAGCATCCAATCTAGACCCAACTTGGACCCCACCGGAGCACCCATTGGTGGTACCCAACGGGAGCTCTGAAGCTTCTTGAGGTCCTCACTGGCCACCCAAGTTGGGTGATGGAGGAGATGGGGTCAGCCATGGTGGAGCTATGGACCAGAGCATCCAACCCAGACCCAACTTGGACCTCGTTGGAGCTCATCAACCCTCTTGGTGGCACCCAACAGCTTCTTGGCGTCCTCGCCATGGTCAAAGACGGCCAAGCTTCACCCAACCTTTCCCCATGTGCCCAAGGGGATGTGACCCACATCAAGAGGTCCCAATTCCACCCCATATATGTGGGTCACCAGGTTTCCTACCTTCTGGGCTGGTGGTGGACCCCCATCCTGAGATCTGACAGGTCTTGCCAGGCACCGGACAATGGGTGGCCAATGGCAAGGGCTTCACCTGCTTGTTGATGTGGATGGGGAGGTGGAACTTGATGAGCATCAGGTCCCCGTCCTTGTTGGTCTCATTGTACCACGGGTACTTGAAGACCATGGCCGAGAGTCTCCTCTGCTCGGGGCCACCGGAGTCCTTGTGCCGCCGGCCACCCAACCGCACGTTGATGAAGCTGATGGAGCCCAAAGCATCGGTGACCACAGAGCTCCACCAGGAGCAGAGCCACGGACCCAGAAGGAGCCAAAGCAGAGCAAACCTTCACCACAGCAAAGCCTCCTGAGATGCCTCCAACCTCTCCCAACCACCAAGCAGGACCCCTAAGGTGCCACCGAAAGCCACCCTTGGTTGGCCTCAACCCATAGAGACCAAAGGCAATGGGTTCCTACCCCGGGACGTGGCAATGGGCGGCCGTCAGCACCCAGCTCCTGTCCACCAGCGTCCCACCACAGATGAAGCGGTCTCCTTTGAAGAGGGCAGCTTGCCAGGGCAGGTCACAGGAGGTGCCCTCGATCACCCATAGGACGTTTCTGGAGGCTATGGGGACAATGGGACCTCCTGTGACCACTGAGACCGCTCGTGGTGGCCCCAGCTCCAGGTCTCCAACCTTCTGGATAAGGACGTGAATGAGGGGTGGAAGAGGCCACAGCAATGTGGAACACATCGGGAGGGCCATGGGGTCAATGGGGATCCATGGGGTCAGTGGGGGTCAATGGGGCGGGAGGTTCACGGGTCAAGGGGGGCAATGGGGGGAGGTCCATAGGGTGGATGGGGGTCCATAGGGACAATGAGGGGAGGTCCATAGGGTGGATGGGGGTCCATAGGGACAACGAGGGGAGGTCCATTGGGTGGATGGGGGTCCATAGTGACAATGGGGGGAGGTCCATTGGGTGGATGGGGGTCCATAGTGACAATGGGGGGAGGTCCATAGGGTGGATGGGGGTCCATAGGGACAATGGGGGGAGGTCCATAGGGTGGATGGGGGTCCATGGGGTCCATAAGGATCTATGGGTCCCAGGTCATCTCCTACCTGTGGCTGCCAGTGCCAGGAGCATCAGGAGCAGGATCTTCATGCCGGAGCACCGGGAGCTGAGGGGGAGACGGTGGGATTGGGAGGGGGACGCGGACCTCTGGGGCCAGGGAGGGAGGGATGAGGAGTGGGAAGAGGGAAGGGAAAAGTGGGGTGGGGAAAGGAGGAAAAAGGAGAGGAAAGAAGGGAAAAAGAAGGAAAAAAGAAGGGAAAAAGGAAAAAAGAAGGAAAAAAGAAGGGAAAAAGGAAAAAAGAAAGGAAAAAGGAAAAAAGAAAGAAAAAAGAAGGAAAAAAGTTGGAAAAAAAGGGGAAAAAGAAGGGAAAAAGAAGGGAAAAAAGAAGGAAAAAAGAAGGGAAAAAGTTGGAAAAAAAAGGGGAAAAAGAAGGGAAAAAGAAGGGAAAAAAGAAGGAAAAAAGAAGGAAAAAAGGAAAAAGAAGGAAAAAAGGAAAAAAGAAGGAAAAAAGAAGGGAAGGGAGGATGGAAAAAGGAGGAAGGATTGGAAAGGGGGATGGGAAAAGGAAGGTTGGGAACAAAGGGGGGTTGGCTAAAGGAGGAAGGAAAAAGGGATGGGAATAGGGCCAAGGATGGGAAGAGGAGGGGTGGGAAAAAGGGGAAGGGAATAGAGATGGGAACAGGGAAAAGGGGGAAGGGAAAAGGAAAAAGGAGGGGTGGGAAAAGGAGGGGTGGGAATGGATGGGAAGAGGGAAAGGGGGAAGGGAAAGGGCAAAGGAGGGCAGGGAAAGGGGCTGGGAATGGGGCAGAGGGGGCTGGGAAAGGGGCTGGGAATGGGCCCCGTGTCCCTACCGGGGCGGGAGCGGCTCCTCCCGGGCGGATGCGGCCGCGTCTGCTCCTGGCACCGCTCGTCCGGGGCCTTTTATGTGGGGCTGGAGCAGGAAGCGGCTCCTCCGCCCGCGCCCCATCCCGGAACCTTCCTCTGGCAGCCAGGAAGCGCCCGGGAGGGGTTCCAGGCCCTGGGAATGGGCTTCTCCAATGGGATCGGGTCCTACATGGGGCTCCAGGATGGGTTCCAGGCCATGGGAATGGGCTTCTCCAATGGGATCGGGTCCTAAATGGGGCTCCAGGATGGGTTCCAGGCCATGGGAATGGGCTTCTCCAATGGGATCGGGTCCTACATGGGGCTCCAGGATGGGTTCCAAGCCATGGGAATGGGCTTCTCCAATGGGATCAGGTCCTAAATGGGGCTCCAGGATGGGTTCCAAGCCATGGGAATGGGCATCTCCAATGGGATCAGGTCCTAAATGGGGCTCCAGAATGGGTTCCAGGCCCTGGGAATGAGCATCTCCAATGGGATCGGGTCCTACATGGGGCTCCAGGATGGTTCCAGGCCATGGGAATGAGCATCTCCAATGGGATCGGGTCCTACATGGGGCTCCAGGATGGGTTCAGGCCATGGGAATGGGCTTCTCCAATGGGATCAGGTCCTAAATGGGGCTCCAGGATGGTTCCAGGCCATGGGAATGGGCTTCTCCAATGGGATCGGGTCCTACATGGGGCTCCAGGATGGTTCCAGGCCATGGGAATGGGCTTCTCCAATGGGATCGGGTCCTACATGGGGCTCCAGGATGGGTTCCAAGCCATGGGAATGGGCTTCTCCAATGGGATCGGGTCCTACATGGGGCTCCAGGATGGGTTCCAGGCCATGGGAATGGGCTTCTCCAATGGGATCAGGTCCTACATGGGGCCCCAGGATGGGTTCCAGGCCATGGGAATGAGCATCTCCAATGGGATCGGGTCCTAAATGGGGCTCCAGGATGGTTCCAGGCCATGGGAATGGGCTTCTCCAATGGGATTGGGTCCTACATGGGGCTCCAGGATGGTTCCAGGCCATGGGAATGGGCATCTCCAATGGGATTGGGTCCTAAATGGGGCTCCAGGATGGGTTTCAGGCCCTGGGAATGGGCTTCTCCAATGGGATCGGGTCCTAAATGGGGCTCCAGGATGGTTCCAGGCCCTGGGAATGGGCTTCTCCAATGGGATCGGGTCCTACATGGGGCTCCAGGATGGGTTCCAAGCCATGGGAATGGGCTTCTCCAATGGGATCAGGTCCTAAATGGGGCTCCAGGATGGGTTCCAAGCCATGGGAATGGGCATCTCCAATGGGATCAGGTCCTAAATGGGGCTCCAGAATGGGTTCCAGGCCCTGGGAATGGCCATCTCCAATGGGATCGGGTCCTACATGGGGCTCCAGGATGGTTCCAGGCCATGGGAATGAGCATCTCCAATGGGATCGGATCCTACATGGGGCTCCAGGATGGGTTCAGGCCATGGGAATGGGCTTCTCCAATGGGATCAGGTCCTAAATGGGGCTCCAGGATGGTTCCAGGCCATGGGAATGGGCTTCTCCAATGGGATCGGGTCCTACATGGGGCTCCAGGATGGTTCCAGGCCATGGGAATGGGCTTCTCCAATGGGATCGGGTCCTACATGGGGCTCCAGGATGGTTCCAGGCCATGGGAATGGGCTTCTCCAATGGGATCGGGTCCTAAATGGGGCTCCAAGATGGTTCCAGGCCATGGGAATGAGCATCTCCAATGGGATCGGGTCCTACATGGGGCTCCAGGATGGTTCCAGGCCATGGGAATGAGCATCTCCAATGGGATTGGGTCCTAAATGGGGCTCCAGGATGGTTCCAGGCCATGGGAATGAGCATCTCCAATGGGATCGGGTCCTACATGGGGCTCCAGGATGGGTTCCAGGCCATGGGAATGGGCTTCTCCAATGGGATTGGGTCCTACATGGGGCTCCAGGATGGTTCCAGGCCATGGGAATGGGCATCTCCAATGGGATTGGGTCCTAAATGGGGCTCCAGGATGGGTTCCAAGCCATGGGAATGGGCTTCTCCAATGGGATCGGGTCCTACATGGGGCTCCAGGATGGTTCCAGGCCATGGGAATGAGCATCTCCAATGGGATCGGGTCCTACATGGGGCTCCAGGATGGTTCCAGGCCATAGGAATGGGCATCTCCAATGGGATCGGATCCTAAATGGGGCTCCATGATGGTTCCAGGCCATGGGAATGAGCATCTCCAATGGGATCGGGTCCTAAATGGGGCTCCATGATGGTTCCAGGCCATGGGAATGGGTATCTCCAATGGGATCGGGTCCTAAATGGGGCTCCAGGATGGTTCCAGGCCATGGGAATGGGCATCTCCAATGGGATCGGGTCCTAAATGGGGCTCTATGATGGGTTCCAGGCCCTGGGAATGGGCTTCTCCAATGGGATCGGGTCCTAAATGAGGCTCCATGATGGGTTCCAGGCCATGGAAGTGGGAGAAGATAGCACCAAGTACACATTTCCAATGGGATCTGATGCCAAGTGTGGCTCCATGATGGATTCCAGGCCATGGGAATGGGGGAAGACGGTCAATGGGTGCATCTCCAATGGGATTTGATCCCAAACGTGGGATCATTGGACACCAGCCTATGGTTGAGGAGGTCCCAAGTCACATCTCGGATGGTCCTTGCAGATGAGGATGCTGATGGCCACCATGGTCCTGATGGATGAGGATGGCAACGGCCACCATGGTCCTTATGGATGAGGATGGCGATGGCCACCATGGTCCTGATGGATGAAGACGGCGATGGCCACCATGGTCCTTATGGATGAAGACGGCGATGGCCACCATGGTCCTTATGGATGAGGATGGCGATGGCCACCATGGTCCTGATGGATGAAGACGGCGATGGCCACCATGGTCCTTATGGATGAGGATGGCGATGGCCACCATGGTCCTTATGGATGAAGATGGCGATGGCCACCATGGTCCTGATGGATGAGGATGGCAATGGCCACCATGGTCCTGATGGATGAGGATGGCGATGGCCACCATGGTCCTTATGGATGAAGACGGCGATGGCCACCATGGTCCTGATGGATGAAGACGGCGATGGCCACCATGGTCCTTATGGATGAGGATGGCGATGGCCACCATGGTCCTGATGGATGAAGACGGTGATGGCCACCATGGTCCTGATGGATGAGGATGCTGAAGGCCACCATGGTCCTTATGGATGACGATGGCCACAGTTGGGTCCCCTTTGGTCCTTGTAGAAGAGAAGAAGGAGCTACACCCACAGTGCATCCTCGTGCCCACCACCGCGACCTCCCAGTCCCTCCCAGTCCCTCCCAGTCCATCCCTAGAAGCCCCTTGAAGGCCCCTCCCAGGACCTCCAGGGCAAGGAGCGGGTCCATCCGGTTCCCAGCCAATCCCAGTTGAGCCGCCACCGGCTTGAACCGGCTTGAACTGGTTTGAACTGGGCTGAACTGGGCTGGGCTGGGGCTGACTCAGCTCCTTCGGCCTCACCCCGCGCCCGCCGCAGCCAATCCGGCGGCGCCTCCTCTCGCACTGAACCAATCAGCGGGCGGCTCCCATCGCCTCGACCAATCAGGGGGCGGCTCCTCAAAAGCTCCCCCCCCTGGCGGGGGTTAATTGGGGTCGCTCATTAAGCTCATTAAGCAACTGGGAGGGACATCAATGGGAAGGGGCCCAATTGCTCCCAGTTCCTTCCCAGTTACCCCCAATTGCCCCCAGTGCCCGAGGGGGAGGTTTAGTGGGGTCCCAGTAAGCTCTAGGGGGGGGCAACTGGGATGAACTGGGGGGTCCCAGCGCCCCCCATAAGGTCCCAATGGTGCCCACAGGGTCCCAGTGCCCCCCATAAGGTCCCAATGGTGCCCACAGGGTCCCAGTGCCCCCCCATAAGGTCCCAATGGCGCCCACAGGGTCCCAGTGCCCCCCCATAAGGTCCCAATGGTGCCCACAGGGTCCCAGTGCCCCCCATAAGGTCCCAATGGCGCCCACAGGGTCCCAGTGCCCCCCCATAAGGTCCTAAAGGCACCCACAGGGTCCCAGTGCCCCCCCAGAAGGTCCCAATGGTGCCCACAGGGTCCCAGTGCCCCCCCATAAGGTCCCAATGGTGCCCACAGGGTCCCAGTGCCCCCCATAAGGTCCTAAAGGCACCCACAGGGTCCCAGTGCCCCCCATAAGGTCCCAATGGCGCCCACAGGGTCCCAGTGCCCCCCCATAAGGTCCCAATGGTGCCCACAGGGTCCCAGTGCCCCCCCATAAGGTCCCAATGGTGCCCACAGGGTCCCAGCGCCCCCCCAGAAGGTCCCAATGGTGCCCACAGGGTCCCAGTGCCCCCCCATAAGGTCCCAATGGTGCCCACAGGGTCCCAGCGCCCCCCATAAGGTCCCAATGGTGCCCACAGGGTCCCAGCGCCCCCCCAGAAGGTCCCAATGGTGCCCACAGGGTCCCAGCGCCCCCCATAAGGTCCCAATGGTGCCCACAGGGTCCCAGCGCCCCCCATAAGGTCCTAAAGGCACCCACAGGGTCCCAGTGCCCCCCATAAGGTCCCAATGGTGCCCACAGGGTCCCAGTGCCCCCCCATAAGGTCCTAAAGGCACCCACAGGGTCCCAGTGCCCCCCATAAGGTCCCAATGGTGCCCACAGGGTCCCAGCGCCCCCCATAAGGTCCCAATGGTGCCCATAGGGTCCCAGTGCCCCCCCAAGCGCTAATCCCCCCCCCGGCTCATCCCCCCCCATTCACTGCCCCACAGCAGCAGAAGTTGGGTCTTTCCCGTTTATTTTTATCACAAACCCCTATTTTCGAGCCCCTCCCCCCCCCAACCCCAAAATCGCACCAATTCACCCCAAAAGCGGGGGGGGGGGGGGGGCGGAGCCAGCGCTGGTCCCGCCCCCGGGGGGGGGGGGGGGGGAGGAGGAAGAGGAGGAGGCGTCACTTCTCCTTTGGGGGGGGCCTGGGGGGACACACACACAACTCAGTCACATGTCCCTGCTCCCCACATCCCAGTCCATCCCAGTGCCCTCCAATGCCCCTCCAGTCCATCCCAGTCCCCTTCCAGTCCATCCCAATGCCCTCCAATGCCCCTCCAGTCCATCCCAGTCCCCTTCCAGTCCATCCCAATGCCCTCCAATGCCCCTCCAGTCCATCCCAGTCCCCTTCCAGTCCATCCCAGTGCCCTTTAATGCCCTTCCAGTCCATCCCAGTGCTCTCCAATGCCCTCTAATGCCCTTCCAGTCCATCCCAGTCCATCCCAGTGCCCTCCAATGCCCCTCCAGTCCATCCCAGTCCCCTTCCAGTCCATCCCAATGCCCTCCAATGCCCCTCCAGTCCATCCCAGTGCCCTTCCAGTCCATCCCAGTGCCCTCCAATGCCCCTCCAGTCCATCCCAGTCCCCTTCCAGTCCATCCCAGTCCATCCCAGTGCCCTTCCAGTCCATCCCAATGCCCTCCAATGCCCCTCCAGTCCATCCCAGTCCATCCCAGTGCCCTTTAATGCCCTTCCAGTCCATCCCAGTGCCCTCCAATGCCCCTCCAGTCCATCCCAGTGCCCTTCCAGTCCATCCCAGTGCCCTTTAATGCCCTTCCAGTCCATCCCAGTGCTCTCCAATGCCCTCTAATGCCCTTCCAGTCCATCCCAGTCCATCCCAGTGCCCTCCAATGCCCCTCCAGTCCATCCCAGTCCCCTTCCAGTCCATCCCAATGCCCTCCAATGCCCCTCCAGTCCATCCCAGTCCCCTTCCAGTCCATCCCAGTCCATCCCAATGCCCTCCAATGCCCCTCCAGTCCATCCCAATGCCCTCCAATGCCCCTCCAGTCCATCCCAGTCCCCTTCCAGTCCATCCCAGTGCCCTCCAATGCCCCTCCAGTCCATCCCAGTCCCCTTCCAGTCCATCCCAGTGCCCTTTAATGCCCTTCCAGTCCATCCCAGTGCTCTCCAATGCCCTCTAATGCCCTTCCAGTCCATCCCAGTCCATCCCAGTGCCCTCCAATGCCCCTCCAGTCCATCCCAGTCCCCTTCCAGTCCATCCCAATGCCCTCCAATGCCCCTCCAGTCCATCCCAGTGCCCTTCCAGTCCATCCCAGTGCCCTCCAATGCCCCTCCAGTCCATCCCAGTCCCCTTCCAGTCCATCCCAGTCCATCCCAGTGCCCTTCCAGTCCATCCCAATGCCCTCCAATGCCCCTCCAGTCCATCCCAGTCCATCCCAGTGCCCTTTAATGCCCTTCCAGTCCATCCCAGTGCCCTCCAATGCCCCTCCAGTCCATCCCAGTCCATCCCAGTGCCCTCCAATGCCCCTCCAGTCCATCCCAGTCCCCTTCCAGTCCATCCCAGTGCCCTTTAATGCCCTTCCAGTCCATCCCAGTGCTCTCCAATGCCCTCTAATGCCCTTCCAGTCCATCCCAGTCCATCCCAGTGCCCTCCAATGCCCCTCCAGTCCATCCCAGTCCCCTTCCAGTCCATCCCAGTCCATCCCAATGCCCTCCAATGCCCCTCCAGTCCATCCCAATGCCCTCCAATGCCCCTCCAGTCCATCCCAGTCCCCTTCCAGTCCATCCCAGTGCCCTCCAATGCCCCTCCAGTCCATCCCAGTCCCCTTCCAGTCCATCCCAATGCCCTCCAATGCCCCTCCAGTCCATCCCAGTCCATCCCAGTGCCCTTCCAGTCCATCCCAATGCCCTCCAATGCCCCTCCAGTCCATCCCAGTCCATCCCAATGCCCTCCAATGCCCTTCCAGTCCATCCCAGTCCCCTTCCAGTCCATCCCAATGCCCCTCCAGTCCATCCCAGTGCCCTTCCAGTCCATCCCAATGCCCTCCAATGCCCCTCCAGTCCATCCCAATGCCCCCCACCCCCCCCCCCCCCTTTCCCCAGCCCTCCCGTCCAGCAGGGGGCGCACCTGTAGACGCCCACGACCACGGCGTGGTCCCTCTCGTAGGGCTCCAGCGTCAGCTGCTCCTGCGGCTTCATCCTCTCGGCCGCCATGCGCCGCACCTCCCCCGCGAACACCGCCTCGGGCGCCGCCGTCGAGTCGATGCAGTTCGCCTGCAGGGGGCGCCAGCGCGGGCGTGAGGAAAGGGCGCCCCCCGCTGGAGGGGTGGTGACTGCGCCGGGGAGAGCGTCCTTCACTGGAGGACTAAGGCGCGTAGCGGGGAGGGCGCCCCCTGCTGGATGGGTGGTGACTGCGCCGGGGAGAGCGTCCTTCACTGGAGGACTAAGGCACGAAGCGGGGAGGGCGCCCCCTGCTGGAGGGGTGGTGACTCCATACTGAGGAGAGCATCCCCTATTGGAGGACTAAGGCATGAAGCGGGGAGGGCGCCCCCTGCTGGATGGGTGGTGACTGCACTGGGGAGAGCATTCCCTACTGGAGGACTAAGGCACGTAGCGGGGAGGGCGCCCCCTGCTGGAGGGGTGGTGACTGCGCCGGGGAGAGCGTCCTTCACTGGAGGACTAAGGCGCGTAGCGGGGAGGGCGCCCCCTGCTGGAGGGGTGGTGACTCCATACTGAGGAGTCCCCTATTGGAGGACTAAGGCATGAAGCGGGGAGGGCGCCCCCTGCTGCGCGGGAGGTGAGAGGTGGCGGGGAGGGCGCCCCCTGCTGGATGGGTGGTGACTGTGCTGGGGAGAGCGTCCTTCACTGGAGGACTAAGGCACGTAGCGGGGAGGGCGCCCCCTGCTGGATGGGTGGTGACTGTGCTGGGGAGAGCGTCCTTCACTGGAGGACTAAGGCATGAAGCGGGGAGGGCGTCCCCTGCTGCGCGGGAGGTGAGAGGTGGCGGGGAGGGCGCCCCCTGCTGGATGGGTGGTGACCGCGCCGGGGAGAGCATCCCCTGCTGGAGGACTAAGGCATGAAGCAGGGAGGGCGCCCCCTGCTGGACGGGAGGTGAGAGGTGGCGGGGAGGGCGCCCCCTGCTGGAAGGGTGGTGACTGTGCCGGGGAGAGGACCCCCTACTGGAGGACTAAGGCACGTAGCGGGGAGGGTGCCCCCTACTGGAGGGGTGGTGACTCCATACTGGGGAGAGCATCCCCTATTGGAGGACTAAGGCATGAAGCGGGGAGGGCGCCCCCTGCTGGAGGGGTGGTGACTGTGCCGGGGAGGGCATCCCCTGCTGGAGGACTAAGGCACGTAGCGGGGAGGGCGCCCCCTGCTGCGCGGGAGGTGAGATGCTGGGGGAACTATGAACCCATACTGGGGACCAGCAACTCCGTAATGGGACCCACTGGGGACCAATGGCCCCATAATGGGGAGCAGCGACCCTGTACTGGGCAGTAACTGCTTCCCAGTGCCCCATCACCGCTCCTTACTGGTTCCCAGTGCCCTGTTACCGGTTCCTATGCCCCATCACTGGTTCCCTGCATCCCATTACTGCTCCTTACTGCTTCCCAGCGCCCACACGGATGCCTATAGCCCCGTGACCGCTCGGTGCTGCCCCATACTGGTCCATACTGGTCTATACTGGTCCATACTGGTCCGTACTGGCGTTACCTTGATGGAGATGAGGAAGTGGCCGCCGCGGCGCAGGAAGTGCTGCGCGTTCAGCGCCACGATGCGCGTCTGGTCCGGCTGCGCCACATCCGCGAAGATCACATCCACCATCCCTATGGATACGGACAATGGGATACAGACCCCAAAGAACCCCCCTGAGATCCCTCAAGGAGCCTCCGGACCTTCTCCCAAGGCTCCAAACCCCCCCACCCCAAAAACCCACTGGAGCATCCCGGGATGTCGCCATGGAAACCAACGCACCAATCAGCATGCGGTACTTATGGGGATGCCGAGCATCCTCGATGACCGGGATAACGTTGGTCCTTTTCTTGGCCACGTTGATGAGATCCCGACCGGAGCGATGGGAGAATTCCACCGCGTAAACCAGGCCCTCCTGGGGACAAGGAGGACACCCATGGGTGCTGCCATCACCCATAGGGCATCCATGGGGTCCTCAGCATCCCTATGGGTGCAGCCACCACCCATAGGGCACCAATGGGGTCCTCAGCATCCCTATGGGTGCTGCCACCACTCATAGGGCACCAATGGGGTCCTCAGCATCCCTATGGGTGTTGCCATCACCCATAGAGCATCAATGGGGTCCTCAGCATCCCTATGGGTGCTGCCACCACCCATAGGGCACCAATGGGGTCCTCAGCATCCCTATGGACACAGGGCCAAACCCCCTTGAGATGCCACCTCAATGGGCTTTGGACCCCATCCGTGTGTCCCACCCCCCCCCCACGGTCCTCACCGGCCCCACGATGTCGGAGACGTGGGATACGGTGGTCCCGGAGGCTGCTCCCAGGTAGAGGACCTTGGCTCCAGGTTGGATGTGGATCTGGTCAATGCCGCCCAGGATGGCGGCGGCCAGCTTGGAGCGGAAGGGGTTCCAGGCGCGGTATTCCACCTTGGTGTCCCCATCCTGGGATACGGACACGGCGCATGGGACGTGCTATGGATCCCCACAGCCTCCCGGGGGAAGCAGAGCCGCTTCCCAGGGCTCCCGGTGCCACCAGTGTGGAGCTGGAGAAGGTCCGCTGGTGTCCTCCACCCATCCCACTCCATCCCAGTGCCCTCCCAGTCCATCCCGGTACCTCCACTGCGATCCTCTTCTCCCCATAGACCGACTCTCCCGGCACCATGTTGCGGGTGACGAGCGCATCCTCCCGGCCCCGGCAGATGAACACCCCTGCAAGGGGGACGCGGGGACCCGCACGTCACCCCCAGTCTATCCCGGGCCATCCCAACCCCATTCCCTTTCCCATTCCCTTCCCATTCCCATCCCCATCCCATTCCCATCCCCATCCCATCCCACCCCATCCCCATTCCCATCCCCATCCCATCCCACCCCATCCCCATCCCCATTCCCATCCCATCCCCATCCCCGTCGCATCCCATCCCCATTCCCACCCCATTCCCACCCCATTCCCACCCCATCCCCTTCCCTTTCCCATCCCCATTCCCACCCCATCCCCATCCCATTCCCATTCCCATCCCCATTCCCATCCCATTCCCACCCCATCCCACCCCATTCCCTTTCCCATCCCATTCCCACCCCATTCCCATTCCCATCCCCACCCCTTCCCATTCCCATCCCCATCCCATCCCCATCCCTATCCCCGTCCCATCCCCATCCCCATCCCATCCCATTCCCATCCCCATCCCATCCCCATCCCCATCCCCATTTCCACCCCATTCCCATTCCCATTCCCATCCCCATCCCCATTCCCATCCCCATTCCCATTCCCACCCCATCCCCATCCCCATTCCCACCCCATCCCCATTCCCATTCCCATCCCCATTCCCATCCCATCCCCATCCCCATCCCCATCCCCATCCCCATTCCCATCCCCATCCCCATTCCCATTCCCATCCCCATTCCCACCCCATCCCCATCCCCATTCCCATCCCCATCCCCATTCCCACCCCATCCCCATTCCCATTCCCATTCCCACCCCATCCCCATTCCCATTCCCATCCCCATTCCCATCCCCATCCCCATTCCCATCCCATTCCCATTCCCATCCCCATCCCCATTCCCATTCCATTCCCATCCCCATTCCCATCCCCATTCCCATCCCATCCCCATTCCCATCCCATTCCCATCCCCATTCCCATCCCCATCCCATCCCCATCCCCATTCCCACCCCATCCCCATTCCCATCCCCATCCCCATTCCCACCCCATCCCCATTCCCATCCCCATTCCCATTCCCACCCCATCCCCATCCCCATTCCCATTACCCGGGTGTCGATGCGGCTCCACCGTCACTTTCTTGCCCCCCCGGAAGCCGCCCCGGGAGGCTCCGCCCCTCCCGCCTCTGGCCCCGCCCCTCGAGCCGCCTCGGCCCCGCCCCCTGGGGGCGGCCCCGCCCCCTCGGGCTCCGCCCCGGGGTTGGAACCCTCCTCCTGCAGAGAGCAATGGGATCCAATGGGATGGGCTGGGAGGGACTGGGATGGACTGGGATGGACTGGGATGGAAATGGGATGGACTGGGATGGAAATGGGATGGACTGGGATGGGATTGGGAGGGACTGGGAGGGGATTGGGAGGCACTGGGATGGACTGGGATGGAAATGGGATGGACTGGGATGGGATTGGGAGGGACTGGGATGGAAATGGGATGGACTGGGATGGAAATGGGATGGACTGGGATGGAAATAGGATGGAAATGGGATGGACTGGGATGGGATACGGAGGGACTGGGATAGAACTGGGATGGAAATGGGATGGACTGGGATGGGCTGGGATGGGATTGGGAGGGACTGGGATGGAAATGGGATGGACTGGGATGGGATTGGGAGGGACTGGGATGCACTGGGATGGAAATGGGAGGGACTGGGATGGAACTGGGATGGAAATGGGATGGACTGGGATGGGATACGGAAGGACTGGGATAGAACTGGGATGGACTGGGATGGAAATGGGATGGACTGGGAGAGGTTGGGATGGGCTGGGAGGGACTGGGATGGAACTGGGATAGACTGGGAGGGGATAGAGAGGGACTGGGATAGACTGGGATGGAAATGGGATGGACTAGGAGGAGTTGGGAGGGACTGGGATGGAAATGGGATGGACTAGGAGGAGTTGGGAGGGACTGGGATGGAAATGGGATGGACTGGGAGGGGATTGGGAGGGACTGGGATAAACTGGGATGGAACTGGGAGGGACTGGGATGGAACTGGGAGGGACTGGGGCTCTCCCAGCTCCATACTGGGAGCACTGGGAAGGTCCCCACTTACCTCGGCCTCCCCGGAAGCCGCCGCGTCCCCCCCCCCGGGGGCTGAACCCTGTGGAAGCAATGTTAAACTGGGAGCACTGGGGGGGGGGGGCTCCCAGTATTCCCAGTTTGGCTCAAGCACCCCCCCCGCTCATCCCGGTTCCTCCCAATCTATCCCAGTCCATCCCAACTCATCCTGGTCAGCACCTGGCCTCATCCCACTCCATCCCAACCCATTCCATCCCAGTCCCCCCCATCCCCATCCCGATCCTCTCCCATTCCATCCTATTTCCTCCATGCTCTCCCATTAGATCCCATTAGATGCAATTCTCATTCCCATCCCATTCCCTCCCATCAGATCCTATTCCCCCCATGCCCCCCATGAGATCCAATTCCCTCCCATTAAACCTCATTCCCATCCCATTCTCCCCCATTCCCTCCCATTAGACCCCATTCCCGTACCCTTTCTTCCCATTAGATCCCATTCCCATCCCATTCCCATTCCTTTCCATTCCCATCCCATTCCCTCCCATTTCCTCCCATTCCCATTCCCATCCCATTCCCATCCCACCCCATTCTCATTCCCATTCCCATTCCCTCCCGTTAGACCCCGTTCCCACCCCATTCCCATTCCCATCCCATTCCCGTTCCCGTTCCCATTCCCACCCCATTCCCGTTCCCATTCCCGTTCCCATCCCCGTTCCCATTCCCATTCCCACCCCCGTTCCCATCCCATTCCCATTCCCGTTCCCATCCCCGTTCCCATTCCCATTCCCACCCCCGTTCCCATCCCCGTTCCCATTCCCGTTCCCATCCCCGTTCCCATTCCCATTCCCACCCCCGTTCCCATTCCCATTCCCATTCCCTCCCAGTTTATCCCAGTCCGGACCTGGCCTCATCCCACGTGCCGCTCCGACAACACCGGAACCGGAACTGCCTCCCCTGAACCCCGCCCTCTTTGTGACGTCACGGCCCCAGCCCGCCCCGCTGGGTCCTAATGCCCGCCCGCGGCCCCAACGGGACGGGGGGGGGAAGGGGTTTTGGGGCGAAAAAGGGGGATTTTGGGGTCTCGGAGGGGGGATTTGAGGACAGAAATGGGAATTTCGGGGCCGAAATAGGGGTTGGGGGAGGTTTTTCGGCATAAAATAGGGGTTTGGGGACAACACGGAGATGAAAATGGGTCCTGAGGGGGATTTGGGGATGGAAATGGGACTTTCGGGATTTCCAGGGGGGATTTAGGGGCAGAGATGGCGGTTTGGGGGTTTCTGATGGCGTTTGGGAACAGAAATGGGGTGGTTCGGGTCCAAAACGTGGCTTTGGGCAGCTCCGGGGAGGAGGTGGGGATTTCGGGGGTCCTGAGGGCTCCCGGCACCATTCTGGGGGCTGCAGAGGCGTTTTGGGGCACGGAGAGCGCGTTTGAAGCCCCGCTGCGGTGTTTTGGGGCCATTCCGCGCTGTTTTGGGTCCATTTCACGCTATTTTCGGTCGGCCCCGTCTGCTCCCCGGGTCCTCCCAGCCATGGCGCCGCTCACCCCCTCCCCGCTTCCTCCATGGAGCCGCTCCCTCCCCCTCCCGCCGCCGTCTCTATGGTTCCTCCCGTTGGAGTCTATGGAGGTAGTGCGGCGCGTCACTTCCGGCGGCGCTCCGCCCTTCCGCTGCGTCTCGGTGGTTCCGGCGTGAAAGTGACTTTGAGCGGACGCGGACGCGGGTGAGGGACTGGGAAGGACCGGGAGGGAATGGGATCCATTGGGATCAATGGGATGGACTGGGAAGGACCGGGAGGGAATGGGATCCATTGGGATCAATGGGATCCATTGGGATCAATGGGATGGACTGGGAAGGACCGGGAGGGAATGGGATCCATTGGGATCAATGGGATCAAGGGGATGGACTGGGAAGGACCGGGAGGGAATGGGATCCAATGGGATCAATGGGATCCATTGGGATCAATGGGATGGACTGGGAAGGACCGGGAGGGAATGGGATCCATTGGGATCAGTGGGATCCATTGGGATCAATGGGATGGACTGGGAAGGACCGGGATCCAATGGGAGCCAATGGGATCCATTGGGATGGAATGGGATCCAATGGGATCCACTGGGATCAATGGGAGCGCCATTGGGAGCGATGGGGTGGACTGGGATGAACTGGGAGCCATTGGGAGCCATTGGGACCAATGGGAGCGCCATTGGGAGCAATGGGATGGACTGGGATGGACTGGGAGCCATTGGGATCAATTGGAGCGCCATTGGGAGCGATGGGAAGGACTGTGATCCAATGGGATCCATTGGGATCAATGGGAGCGCCATTGGGAGCGATGGGATGGACTGGGATCCAATGGGAGTGCCATTGGGAGCGATGGGATGGACTGGGATCCATTGGGATCAATGGGAGCGCCATTGGGATGGACTGGGAGCCATTGGGATCCATTGGGATCAATGGGAGCGCCATTGGGATGGACTGGGAGCCATTGGGATCAATGGGAGCACCATTGGGAGCGATGGGAAGGCGCTGGGATGAAGTGGGAGCAATGGGGCTGTTACTGGGAGCATTAGGAACCGTACTGGGAGCATTGGGAACCATACTGGGAGCACTGGGAACCATACTGGGAGCACTGGGAACAGTATTGGGAGCATTGGGAACCATACCGGGAGCACTGGGAGGGCCCCAAGGGGTTACTGGGAGCACTGCGGGGTATTAATTGCCTCTGAGGGTATTAATTAGTGCTAATAAGTTTAATTAACCTATTAATTAACCCATTAATTACCCCGTGTTAGCTTTCTGTTTGCCGTTGCCGGGGATAATTGCACCCTGTGGCCAATAATTACCCCAGGGAGTTATTAATTAGCCCTAGGAGGGTATTAATTGACCCCAGGGGTTATTAATGAGCCCATTATGCCTTAATTAACCCCTTAATTCCCTCTTCCCAACCTTCCCTTCCTGTTCCCATCTCCGTGCTCCTTACAAACGAACGGGGCCGTCAATGCCGCCCGAGGGAGGGGGATTCACCCCTCTTAATGGGCATTAATTAACCCATGGGGGGCATTAATTAATGCCGGGGGAGGGAGAGGGTCTTAATTACCTTCTTGTGGCTTAATTAATCCATTCATACCCACTTATTCGCTCTATGTCCATTCTCCTCTTGCTTTAACCCCCCCCCATAGGGCGTTAATGACCCCAGTGGGGCAATTAATGCCTAATGAGCTCAATGGCTAATGAGTTAAGGGAGAAGGGGTTAATTAGCCGCTGTTAATTGCTCCCCCAGGCCATGGCGGAGGACATCGAGGCCAAGCTGAAGCGCTACAAGACGGCGCCCTTCGACAGCCGCTTCCCCAACCAGAACCAGACCCGCAACTGTTGGCAGAACTACGTTGGTACGGCCCCGAAGGACCGCCTTGGGATGGGCCTCGGAGCGATGGGATCATCCCGGACCCCGTCCCTGATGTCCTCCTCCTGTTGTCCTCCTGCCCATAGATTTCCATCGGTGCGAGAAGGCCATGGCAGCCAAAGGGGCGGACGCTGCTCCTTGCCAATGGTACTACCGGGTCTACAAGTCCCTGTGTCCTATTGCTTGGGTGAGTGGGGTCCTTGGGGGGGGGTCAGCAGGAGGGCCGTGGGCTTTGGGGGGAGCGCCGAGGGGGTCGTATAGGGCTCAAGGGGGGCTCGGGGTGGTTGGGTTCCTCTTGGTGTCCCCATGATCTATGGGTTCCTCTTGGTGTCCCCATGGCCCTCAGGGTCTCCAGGGTGTCCCCGTGCTCCTTGGGTTGCCCATGGTGTCCCCATAGCCCTCAGGGTCCCCAGGGTGTCCCCATGATCTGTGGGTTCCTCTTGGTGTCCCTATGCTCTTCAGGTCCACTATGGTGTCCCCATGGCTTTCAAGGTCCCCATGGTGTCCCCATAGCCCTCAGGGTCCCCATGATGTCCCCATGATCTATGGGTTCCTCTTGGTGTCCCCATGCTCTTTAGGTCCCCTATGGTGTCCCCATGGCCCTCAAGGTCCCCATGGTGTCCCCATGCTCTTTAGGTCCCCTATGGTGTCCCCATAGCTCTCAAGGTCCCCATGGTGTCCCCATGATCTATGGGTTCCTCTTGGTGTCCCCATGGCCCTCAGGTTATCCCCATGATCTATGGGTTCCTCGTGGTGTCCCCATGGCCCTCAAGGTCCCCACAGTGTCCCCATGGCCCTTGGGTTCCTCCTGCCTTCCCCGTGCTCCTTAGGTCCTCAGTGGTGGCCCCATGATCTACGGGTCCCCCCCCATCATCCCCAAGCCCTTCCTGGTGCCACCATCCACCCCCTGATGTCCCCCATGATGTCCCCATGATGTCGTCCCCCCCCCAGGTGACAACGTGGGACGAGTATCGCCAAGAAGGGACCTTCCCAGGCAAGATCTGAGCATCTCCAAGCCCAAGGAGGTGACACTGACGTCACCGTGGTGGTGGCAGCTGATGTGGGCCACCACCGGGCTGGAGGGGACAATGTTGTCACCTGCCTGGTGGCCAATAAAGGGTTCAACTGGTCCACAGAGTGCTTTTGGAAGGGGTGGAGGTGGTCCTGTGGGGGTGGTTGGGTGGCCCCATGGTGGTGGTTGGTGGCCCCGTGGGGCAAGCAATGTACCACACCACAACCCCCCTTGAGGTGGCGCCAAGAAGCTTTTATTGCTTCCCAGTGGTGGTGGGATGGGCACAGGAGGTGCCAACCCCCCCCGGGGGGGAGTCCCATGGGTGCTCCTTGAGGACACGTGCATCCTATGGGACCAAAGGGAGCACTTGGAGGGGTCGGAGGCCCAGGACCTGCCCCACCACGGCCCCAGGGACTGCCAGGCTCTGGGTGAGGCCTTGCAGGGGGAGAGCTCCAGGGAGGAGACCTGCAAGAGGGCACAGGGCCATGAGCACCTCCATGGCCCATCCATGCATCTCCAGTGGCTCCATCCATGCATCTCCAATGGCTCCATCTGTGCATCTCCATTGGCTCCATCCGTGCATCTCCAGTGGCTCCATCCATGCATCTCCAGTGGCTCCATCCATGCATCTCCATTGACTTCATCCATCCATCTCCATTGACTTCATCCATCCATCTCCAGTCGCTCCATCCATGCATCTCCAATGGCTCCATCCATGCATCTCCAGTGGCTCCATCCATCCATCTCCATTGGCTCCATCCATGCATCTCCAATGGCTCCATCCATCCATCTCCATTGGCTCCATCCATCCATCCATCTCCAATGGCTCCATCCATGCATCTCCAATGGCTCCATCCATCCATCTCCAGTGGCTCCATCCATGCATCTCCAATGGCTCCATCCATCCATCTCCATTGGCTCCATCCATCCATCCATCTCCAATGGCTCCATCCATCCATCCATCTCCATTGGCTCCATCCATGCATCTCCAATGGCTCCATCCATCCATCTCCATTGGCTCCATCCATCCATCCATCTCCAATGGCTCCATCCATGCATCTCCAATGGCTCCATCCATGCATCTCCAGTGGCTCCATCCATGCATCTCCAATGGCTCCATCCATCCATCTCCATTGGCTCCATCCATCCATCCATCTCCAATGGCTCCATCCATCCATCCATCTCCAATGGCTCCATCCATCCATCTCCAGTGGCTCCATCCATCCATCTCCAATGGCTCCATCCGTGCATCTCCAATGGCTCCATCCATCCATCTCCACTGGCTCCATCCATCCATCATCCATCTCCATTGGCCCCATGGTGTCCCCCACCCCACCATGGTCCCACCTCACCTGTGACCAGGTCCCTTGGCAGCAGCTTCCGATGGGGACCACCATTGTCCTCAGGGCACCACGGGGCTGTTGGGTGACACAAGGGAGACATCATGGAGAGGTGGAGATCATCATGGAGATATGGATAGGAACCACGATGTGGTGGATTTCATGGAGGGGCCCTTGGAGGTCACCATGGCCATGGAGATATGATGGGATGGACAGTCCCATAGGGGACACCAATAGGGGGCACGTGGAGAAGTGGAGGCCACCATGGATGGCCACATAGAGGTCATTGTGGACACATGGGGATGTCATAGATGGACACACAAAGGCCATCATGGACAAGTAGAGCTGGAGAACATCATAGATGGACACAGGGATGTCATAGGTGGACACAGGGATGTCCCAGATGGACACAGGGATGTCATAGATGGACATAGGGATGTCATAGATGGGCATCGGGATGTCATAGATGGACACAGGGATGTCATAGATGGACACAGGGATGCCATAGATGGACATAGGGATGTCATAGGTGGACATAGGGATGTCACAGATGGACACAGGGATGTCCCAGATGGACACAGGGATGTCATAGATGGACATAGGGATGTCATAGATGGACACAGGGATGTCCCAGATGGACACCGGGATGTCATAGATGGACACAGGGATGCCATAGATGGACATAGGGACGTCATAGGTGGACATAGGGATGTCACAGATGGACATAGGGATGTCCCAGATGGACATAGGGATGTCATAGGTGGACACAGGGATGTCATAGATGGATATAGGGATGTCATAGATGGACACGTAAAGGTGAGCATGGACAAGTCAATATGTCCTGGATGGCCTCATAGCCCACGGAAAGCCACCAGAGATACCCCCATCCCTCCCAACCCCATGCTCCCCGACTCACGGCAGACATCCGGGATGCTCCAAGGCTCCACTCGCGCCCCAGCCTGGTGACAAGCAGCTTCATAGGCCCTTAGGACCTCCTGGAGGACCTCCTTGGCCCCAGGAGCTTCACAGAGCTCCCAGAGGCACACATCGAAGAAGACCCCGGGGTTGACCAATGGGTGGCAGCTCCCAAATGGACCTCGTGGAGCGCGGAGGACACTGCAAAGCTCCCCATGGACAAAAGCTCTTTTGGGGGCTTGATGGCACGGGGGGCACGTGGGGCCAGGACAGGGCCGGTGGCACTCAGTGCCGGTGGCCATGAGGTGGTCATTGGAGGGGTGGCCATCGAAGTTGCCGCAGAGGCCACAGGTGAGGTTGTGGTGGTGCGAGGCCAAGGTGATGGCCACGGAGGGGCCGGGGCCGGCGGCGACGCTGAGGCCAAAGGTGGTGCTGAGGACCACGGAGGTGGTGCTGTGCCGGTGGGAGAGGGACACGCAGGTGGAGCGGTCCTTGAGGCAGAAGGGGAGAAGGAGAGGGATTCCATCCAGCTGGGGGGCAAAGGGGACAGGGGGGTCATGTCCAGCTCCTCCATCCATCAGCCACCTCCATCCGCATCCACCTCCATCCCCATCCTTCATCCTTCTCCTTCCACCTCCATCCCCATCCACCTCCATCCATCCGTCTCCAATCTTCATCCCTCACCATCCGCATTCATCTCCATCCATTCCCATTCCCATCCATCTCCATCCAGCATCTCCACCCCCATCCATCATCTCCACCCATCTCCATTGATCCCCATCCAACATCTCCACCCATCCCCATCCATCTCCATCCCCACTGAACATCTCCATCCCCATCCATCCCCATTCCCATCCATCCCCATCCATCTCCATCCAGCATCTACATCCCCATCCATCATCTCCACCCATCTCCATCCCCATCAAACATCTCCATCTCCATCCATCCCCATCCCCATCCATCCCTATTCCAATCCATCCCCATCCATCTTCTCCACCCATCTCCATCCATCCCCATCCAACATCCCCATCCATTCCCACCTCACCTCCACCTCCCGGCTCTTCCCCGCCTTCATCACCCATCTCCTCTTCTCCACAGTGACCACCACCCTCCTTCCTCCTTCCACTGGGTCACTGATGGTGACATCAAAGCCACCTTGGACCTCCTGGTGCCCACAGCTCCGGGCCACCACATAGGAGCAGTTGTCCCCAACGACCACGGCCGCCCCATCGAAGGTCACGAAGTGGCGCTGCCCCACGGTGCGGCAGCTCCCCGTGGCACCCACTGCAGGCGCCTTTGGCCCCATTGAGCACCCAGGGGTGCTCCTGGCCTCCAGGGGGGTCACGCAGCCAGGGACGCAGGCGGAGTAATGGGTGCCCATGGGGCACTTGGGTGCTGGGGGGAGAGGAGAGGGTGGTTGGGGTCACCTTTGGGTGCTCTAGGGGGCCCCTTTAGGTACTCTATAGGTCCCCCTTTGGATGCTCTAGGGGTCCACCTTCTTCCTCCCCATCCCACCTTGGTCCTATGGAGACTCTACAGGTCCTATGGATGCTCTATGGGTCCTATGGATACCTTACAGGTCCTATGGATGCTCTATGGGTCCACCTTCTTCCTCCCCATCCCACCTTGGTCCTATGGATACTCTCTGGGTCCTATGGATGCTCTATGGGTCCACCTTGTCCATCCCCCCATAACCTTACTCCCTGGGCGCTCTATGGGTCCCATAGCTCCATCTCTCCATCCCCCCCTTCCACCCCCTTCCGAGGGCATCACTCACGGCACAAATCCTTCCCTCGCCATTCCAACGCCTTGATCCCAGCGTTCCGACAGGCAGCGGCGTAGGCAGCCAGCACCCGGCACGTCCCACCGGGATGACAGCCGTCGGCCACGCAATCCCGGTAGTAGGTGCCGGGATGGACAAGGCCATGGCAAGGCCGGAATGGTCCTTCCTTCCTCACCATCACCCCGCACTCCTCTTCCTCCTCGCCCTCCTTCTTCCCGCATCCTGCCGCCTCCTGGCATTCCCGTTGCTCGCTTCCCACCTTCCACTTGTCCTCCTGCCCCACGTCGTTGCGGGGGTCTCCATCCATGTCCCCGCAGAGGCCGCAGAGGTGACCCCCAAGCGGTGCCGGCGCCGTGATGCTCACCCAGCGGTGGTGGCCATCGAAGGTCAATGTCACCCCATGGCGGGTGCCCATGGTCACCTCCCAGCCCTGGCGCTCCAGGGTGAGTCCCGAGGTAGGGGAGTTGTAGGGCAGGTGGATGGGGAGGCCGTTGACCTGGAATGGGGGGGGAATGGGGTGGGAATGGGGGAATGAGGAGGAGATGGGGTGGAATGGGGGTCCCAAGGTGGTCCCTCAAGGCCTCACTCCCCCTTCTGCCCCACATCCCACCACCCTCCCCGCACCTTCCTCCCCATTGTCGCTGCTCACCGTGACCAAGCCGGGCTCCAGCCCCACACGCATGCGTCCCACCACGATGTCCACCCCATGGAGGCCACCGGGGCCGCCCCGGAGCAGGACACGGAAGGATCCGGGCTTGGAGCAGATCCCGGTCAAGAGATGGCCACAGGAGATGGGGAAGTGGTGATGGAGGCGGTCGAAGGTGCGGAGGTGTCCCATGCCCAGCACTGAGCAGGTGGAGGTGGTGGGGCTGGAGGTGGGCAATGGAAGGGCTTGGGGGGGACAAGGCTCCTGGGGGTATTTGGGGGTGCAGTGGGGAGCTGGGGGGAGAGGAGAAGGGGTTAATGGTGGTGGTGCAGGCAGGTGGTGGACATCATCATCATGCATCATCATCATCATCGTCATCAGCACCATCATCATCCATCATCATCCATCATCACCATCATCACCATCATCACCATCATCCATCACCATCCGTCCCTCACCCACCCCCACCACCCCACTCACCACACGGCCTCTCCTCTCCCTCCTTGTCCCTGTCCTGGGTGCAGACCCCACAGAGCTGCCCCCTGAGCCCCATTGGGGCCGTCACGGTCACGGCGCCGTCCCCCCCCATGGCCACCCGCACTCCTGTGGCCGTGGTCACCCTGCGCTGGCCCCCGCGGCGCTCCACGCGCACCCGGCCTCCTGCCAGGGCCAGGGGCAGGCGGGATGGGCGCCCGGATACCTGTGGGAAGGAGAGCATTGGGATAGGATGGAGGTGGCATCATCATCATCATCATTATTATCATCATGATCATCGTCATCGTTACCATCATCACCGTCATCATCATCATCATAATCATCCATCATTGTCGTCATCATCAGCATCATCATCATTGTCATCATCACCATCATCATCTTCATCCATGTCATCATCGTCATCAGCATCATTACCACCATCATCATCCATCATCATCATCATCACCACCACCATCCATCATCGTCCTCATCATCGTCGTCATCATCACCATCATCACTATCATCAGCATCATCACCGTCATCATCACCCATCATCATCATCACCACATCCTCACCCTGGCCATGGTCTCCTCTCCACGGAGCAGAACCACCTCGAAGCCATCCCCACGGACGCTGACGTGGTTGAAGGTGGCTCCTGGTCCTCTCCCCACTTGGCCGCCAGCAGTGACCTCCAGGGAGGGCAATTGGGTGCTGCAGATGCTCAGCAAGGCTTGGGTGCAAGCTGGGCTCAAGGCATGGGTCTTCCCATCGAAGGCCCGGTAGTGCCACCGGCCCAAGATGTGGCAAACAAGGGGGGGCTGTGGGACATGGATGCATCTGGGGGTGCTTTCCACCATCCGACACGTGCTTCCAGGAGGACAACGGAGCTCTTCGCAGGACGGGGCGGTGGGAACGCACCTCGGGGCGCTCTCCACCATCCTACACGTGCTTCCAGCCGGACAATGGACATCACGGCACAATGGCTTCTTGAGGACGCATTTGGGCCACTCTTCCACCGCTTGGCACGTGGTGCCGGGGGGACAACGCATCTGAGAGCACGTTGGCTTGGTGGGGACGCACGTTGGCCGCTCTTCCACCATCTGACACCTCGTCCCCGCTGGGCAGTGCACCTTGGAGCACGTCGGCTTGGCGGGGACGCACGCTGGCCAATCGTCCACCAGGTCACAAGAGGTCCCCGGTGGGCAGCGGACGGTGGCACACGTTGGCTTGATGGGGACACACGTTGGCCAGCCGCCTTCTCCACGGCACGAGGTACCCGTGGGGCAGCGGATGGAGCTGCACGTGGGCCTGCATTGAGGTTGCCCGTCCACCACGTGGCACACGGAACCTTCCGAGCACGTCAAGGTGGCGCAGGTGGCTTTGGATGGGACACAGCGGGGGTTGTCCTCCACCAGGTGACACACGGAGCCCGGTGGGCAGGAGATGCTGGAGCAGGAAGCCATGGGGATGCTCCTGGTCATCTGGATGCACTTGGGCCACCCTCCCACCACCCTACACGTGGTCGTGATGGGACAACGAAGGTCACGGCAAGAGGGGACGCGGACGCAGCGGGGCCACCCATTGAGGACCTTGCAGCCCATGCCCACCATGCACTGGAGGTGGTGGCAGGAGGGACGGGACACGCACGCAGGGTGACCGTGGAGCAGCAAGCAGGTGGTGGGGGGAGGACATGGGACATGGGGGCAGGACATGGGGATGGAGACGCAGTGGATGCCAACGCAGGACATGGGGGCTGAGGAGAAGCTCGGGGTCAAGGGAGGGGTGGGTTTATGGTGGCCCCAGGACATGGAGGCGAGGAGGGGATGGGTGGGAAGGCAACGGGGCCACCCATTGACCACGGTGCAGGTGGCACCCGGGGGACATTGGGTGTCACTGCATGAAGTTTGGTGACGGACGCATTGAGGCCACCCATTGACCATGTTGCAGGTGTTCCCCATGGGACATTGGAGGTCAGTGCATGAAGGTCTCCTTATGGAGGTCTTGGCTTGGATGCATCTTGGCCAACCATCAACCGTCTGGCAGGAGGTCCCCTTTTGACATTGGACGTCACTGCATGAAGGTTGGTGATGGACACATCGGGGCCAACCATTGACCATGTTGCAGGTGGTTCCATGAGGGCATTGGAGGTCAGTGCATGAAGGTCTCCTTATGGACGTCTTCGATTGGACACATTGAGGCCACCCATTGACCATGTTACATGTGGTACCCTGGGGACAGTGGAGATCATTGCATGAAGGTCTCCTTATGGAGGTCTTGGCTTGGATGCATCTTGGCCACCCATCCACCATCTGACAGGAGGTTCCCTTCTGGCATTGGATGTCACTGCAGGTTGGTTGGTGATGGACACATTGAGGTTGACCATCCAGCATCTTACATCTGGTCCCTTGGGGACACTGGAGGTCATGGCAGGAAGGTGGTCTTGGGAGCATCTTGATCTGGACACACTGAGGCCACCCACTGACCATGTTGCAGGTGGTGAACTTAGGACATTGGAGGTCAGTGCAGGAAGGTCTCCTTATGGAGGCCTTGGTTTGGACACACTGGGGTTGGCCATTGACCATGCTGCAGGTGGCACCCTTGGAGCACCGGACATCACTGCATGAAGGTTGGTGATGGGCACATTGAGGCCACCCATTGACCATGTTGCAGGTGGTTCCATGGGGACAATGGAGGTCAGTGCATGAAGGTCTCCTTATGGAGGTCTTGGCTTGGGCACACTGAGGCCACCCATCGACCATCTGGCAGGAGGTCCCCTTCTGGCACTGGATGCCACTGCAGGTTGGTTGGTGATGGGCACATTGAGGTTGACCATCCAGCATCTTACACGTGGTCCCTTGGGGGCACTGGAGGTCATGGCAGGAAGGTGGCCTTGGGGGCATCTTGATCTGGACACACTGGGGTTGGCCATTGACCACGTTACAGGTGGTGCCTGTTGGACAGTGGAGATCATTGCATGAAGGTCTCCTGGTGGAGGTCTTGGCTTGGATGCATCTTGGCCAACCATCAACCATCTGGCAGGAGGTCCCTTTCCCACACTGGACATCATTGCATGAAGGTTGGTGATGGACACATTGAGGCCACCCATTGACCATGTTACACGTTGTTCCCTTAGGACATTGGAGGTCACTGCATGAAGGTCTCCTTATGGACATCTTGGATTGGACACACTGGGGTTGGCCATTGACCATGTTGCAGGTGGCCCCCTTGGGGCACTGGACATCACTGCATGAAAGTTGGTGATGGACACATTGAGGCCACCCATTGACCATGTTGCAGGTGGTGCCTGTTGGACAATGGAGGTCAGTGCATGAAGGTCTCCTGATGGAGGTCTTGGCTTGGATGCATCTTGGCCAACCATCAACCATCTGGCAGGAGGTCCCTTTCCCACACTGGACATCATTGCATGAAGGTTGGTGATGGACACATTGAGGCCACCCATTGACCATGTTACACGTTGTTCCCTTAGGACATTGGAGGTCACTGCATGAAGGTCTCCTTATGGACATCTTGGATTGGACACACTGGGGTTGGCCATTGACCATGTTGCAGGTGGCCCCCTTGGGGCACTGGACATCACTGCATGAAAGTTGGTGATGGACACATTGAGGCCACCCATTGACCATGTTGCAGGTGGTGCCTGTTGGACAATGGAGGTCAGTGCATGAAGGTCTCCTGATGGAGGTCTTGGCTTGGATGCATCTGGGCCACCCATCAACCATCTGGCAGGAGTTCCCCTTCTGGCATTGGATGTCCTGGCATGAAGGTTGGTGATGGACACATTGAGGCCACCCATTGACCATGTTACACATTGTTCCCTTAGGACACTGGAGGTCAGTGCATGCAGGTCTCCTTATGGAGGTCTTGGCTTGGACACACTGATGCCACCCATTGACCACGTTACATGTGGTACCCTGGGGACAGTGGAGGTCATTGCATGAAGGTCTCCTGATGGAGGTCTTGGCTTGGACGCACTGAGGCCACCCATCGACCATGTTGCAGGTGGTCCCTTTCTGGCACTGAATGTCACTGCAGGTTGGTTGGGGATGGACACATTGAGGTTGACCATCCAGCATCTTACATGTGGTCCCCTGGGGACACTGGAGGTCATGGCAGGAAGGTGGCCTTGGGGGCATCTTGATCTGGACGCAATGGGGTTGGCCATTGACCACGTTGCAGGTGGTCCCCATGGGACATTGGAGGTCACTGCATGAAGGTCTCCTTATGGAGGTCTTGGCTTGGACACACTGAGGCCACCCATCGACCATCTGGCAGGAAGTCCCCTTCTGGCATTGGATGTCACTGCAGGTTGGTTGGTAATGGACACATTGAGGTTGACCATCCAGCATCTTACATCTGGTCCCTTGGGGACACTGGAGGTCATGGCAGGAAGGTGGCCTTGGGGGCATCTTGATCTGGACACACTGAGGCCACCCATTGGCCATGTTGCATGTTGTTCCCTTAGGACATTGGAGGTCACTGCATGAAGGTCTCCTTATGGAGGCCTTGGTTTGGACACACTGAGGCCACCCATTGACCATGTTGCAGGTGGCACCCTTGGAGCACTGGACATCACTGCATGAAGGTTGGTGATGGACACATTGAGGCCACCCATTGACCATGTTGCAGGTGGTCCCTTTTGGACATTGGATGTGGCTGCAAGTCAGTCTCATAATGGAGATCTTGGCTTGGATGCATCTTGGCCACCCATCCACCACCTGGCAGGAGGTCCCCTTCTGGCATTGGATGTCACTGCAGGCTGGTTGGTGATGGACACATTGGGGTTGGCCATTCAGCATCTTACATGTGGTCCCTTGGGGACACTTGAGGTCATGGCAGGAAGGTGGCCTGGGGAGCATCTTGATCTGGACACACTGGGGTTGGCCATTGACCATGTTGCAGGTGGTGCCTGTTGGACAGTGGAGATCATTGCATGAAGGTCTCCTGATGGAGGTCTTGGCTTGGATGCATCTTGGCCACCCATCAACCATCTGGCAGGAGGTCCCCTTCTGGCATTGGATGTCTTGGCATGAAGGTTGGTGATGGACACATTGAGGCAACCCACTGAACATGTTGCAGGTGGTTCCATGGGGACAATGGAGGTCAGTGCATGAAGGTCTCCTTATGGATGTCTTGGATTGGATGCATCTTGGCCACCCATCAACCATCTGGCAGGAGGTTCCTTTCTGGCACTGGACATTGTGGCAGGTTGGTTGGTGATGGACGCACTGGGGTTGACCATCCAGCATCTTACACGTTGTCCCTTGGGGACACTGGAGGTCATGGCAGGAAGGTGGCCTTGGGGGCATCTTGATCTGGACACACTGGGGTTGGCCATTGACCATGTTGCAGGTGGTGCCTGTTGGACAGTGGAGATCATTGCATGAAAGTCTCCTGATGGAGGTCTTGGCTTGGATGCATCTTGGCCACCCATCAACCATCTGGCAGGAGGTCCCTTTCCCACACTGGACATCATTGCATGAAGGTTGGTGATGGACACATTGAGGCCACCCATTGACCATGTTACACGTTGTTCCCTTAGGACATTGGAGGTCAGTGCATGAAGGTCTCCTTATGGACATCTTGGATTGGACACACTGGGGCTGGCCATTGACCATGTTGCAGGTGGCACCCTTGGGGCACCGGACATCACTGCATGAAGGTTGGTGATGGACACATTGAGGCCACCCATTGACCATGTTGCAGGTGGTTCCATGGGGACAATGGAGGTCAGTGCATGAAGGTCTCCTTATGGAGGTCTTGGCTTGGGCACACTGAGGCCACCCATCGACCATCTGGCAGGAGGTCCCCTTCTGGCATTGAATGCCACTGCAGGTTGGTTGGTGATGGACACACTGGGGTTGGCCATTGACCATGTTACATGTGGTCCCTTGGGGACACTGGAGGTCATGGCAGGAAGGTGGCCTGGGGGGCATCTTGATCTGGACACACTGGGGTTGGCCATTGACCATGTTGCAGGTGGTGCCTGTTGGACAGTGGAGATCATTGCATGAAGGTCTCCTGGTGGAGGTCTTGGCTTGGATGCATCTGGGCCACCCATCAACCATCTGGCAGGAGGTCCCCTTCTGGCATTGGATGTCCTGGCATGAAGGTTGGTGATGGACACATTGAGGCCACCCATTGACCACGTTACACATTGTTCCCTTAGGACACTGGAGGTCAGTGCATGAAGGTCTCCTTATGGATGTCTTGGGTTGGATGCATCTTGGCCAGCCATCAACCATCTGACACATGGTCCCCTTCTGGCATTGAACATCGTGGCAGGTTGTTTGGTGATGGGCACACTGAGGTTGACCATCCAGCATCTTACACGTGGTCCCTTGGGGACATCTCACCTTGGCACACGTTGGCCTCACCTTTGGTGCTTGTTTTGGGATGGGATGTGCATTGGAAGACTTCATTGGCCCAAGCCAAGCTGGAGAAGCATCCTGGTGATGGACCAAGCCTTTCTGCACACAACGAGGCCAACCCCGCTCCATGGAGCAGGAGGTCCCTGTGGGACACCAGAAGCTGCTGCAGGAAGGAGGGTTATGGACACACTTAGGCCAAGACCCAACCATGTGGCACTTGGTGCCTTTGGGACACTGTATGTCCCTGCACGAAGGCAGGGGACCAACGCACTTGGGCCACCCATCCAACATCTTACACATGGTCCCCTTGTGGCAATGGACCTCTTGACACGATGGTGGCTTGTGGAGCACGGAGGGGTGGGAGATCTTCATTGGGCCACACCAAGGCCACCCATCCACCATGTGGCACACGGTTCCTTGCTGGCATTGGATGTCATCGCAGGAAGGTGGGTTCTGGACGCAACGGGCTTGGTTCTCCATCAGCTTGCAGGAGGTGCCTTTGGGGCATCGGACATCTCGGCACGGTTGGCTCGGGGACACCTTGGTCGGAAGACACCGTGGCCAACCGTTGACCATGTGGCACCTGGCTCCTTGTTGGCATTGGATGCCCATGCAGGTGGCTTGGGCTTGGACACAGTGAGGCCACCCCTTGGTCATCTTGCACGTGCTCCCTTTAGGACATTGGATGTCACCACAAGAAGGTCTCCTTGAGGATGCCTTGGCTTGGACACACTGGGGCCAACCATCGAGCACCTTACACGTGGTCCCGGGAGGACAAGGCTGCTGGTGGCACGAAGGTGACCTCTGGAGCCCTGGAGGGGACGGAGCTTCCCTTTGGAAGAGCTGCTTCCGCACGCACTTGGGCCACCCGTTGACCATCTTGCATTGGGTGCCCTTGGCGCAGCGAATGAGGTGGCAGGATGGGGCGAGGTGGATACATTTGGGCCACCCCCCGACCATCTTGCACCTCATGCCTTCCTCGCACTGGAAGAGGCGACACGAAGGGGTGGGGAGACACTTGGGTCTCCCGGCCACCATGTGGCACCGGGACCTTCCCTTGCATGGGAAGTTGTGACACGAGGGCTTGGGGACGCACTTGGGCCACTCATTGACCATCTTGCATTGGGTTCCTTCTTCACAATGGATGTCCTTGCATGAGGGCAATGGGACACACTTGGGCCACCCATTGACCATCTTGCATTGGGTCCCTTCTGCACAACGGATGTCCTTGCATGAGGGCAATGGGACGCACTTTGGAGACCCTTCAACCAACTTGCATTGGGTCCCTTCTCCACAATGGATGTCCTTGCATGAGGGCAATGGGACGCACTTGGGCCACCCATTGACCATCTTGCATTGGGTCCCTTCTTCACAATGGAAGTTCCTACATGAAGGCAATGGGACGCACTTTGGAGACCCTTCAACCATCTTGCATTGGGTTCCTGCTCCACAATGGATGTCCTTGCATGAGGGCAATGGGACACACTTGGGCCACCCATTGACCATCTTGCATTGGGTTCCTGTCTTGCAATGGAAGTTGAGGCATGAAGGCAATGGGACACACTTTGGAGACCCTTCAACCAACTTGCATTGGGTCCCTTCTCCACAATGGATGTCCTTGCATGAGGGCAATGGGACACACTTGGGCCACCCATTGACCATCTTGCATTGGGTCCCTTCTTCACAATGGAAGTTCCTACATGAAGGCAATGGGACGCACTTTGGAGACCCTTCAACCATCTTGCATTGGGTTCCTGCTCCACAATGGATGTCCTTGCATGAGGGCAATGGGACGCACTTGGGCCACCCGTTGACCATCTTGCATTGGGTTCCTTCTGCACAATGGAAGTTGAGGCATGAAGGCAATGGGACACACTTTGGAGACCCTTCAACCAACTTGCATTGGGTTCCTGCCCCACAATGGATATCCTTGCATGAGGGCAATGGGACACACTTGGGCCACCCATTGACCATCTTGCATTGGGTCCCTTCTCCACAATGGATTTCCTTGCATGAGGGCAATGGGACGCACTTTGGAGACCCTTCAACCATCTTGCATTGGGTTCCTGCCCCACAATGGGTGTCCTTGCATGAGGGCAATGGGACACACTTGGGCCACCCATTGACCATCTTGCATTGGGTCCCTTCTCCACAATGGAAGTTGAGGCATGAAGGCAATGGGATGCACTTTGGAGACCCTTCAACCATCTTGCATTGGGTTCCTGCCCCACAGCGGGTATTTTGGCATGATGGGACTGGAAGACACTTGGGCCACCCATTGACCATCTTGCATTGGGTTCCTTCTTCACAATGGATGTCCTTGCATGAGGGCAATGGGACACACTTGGGCCACCCATTGACCATCTTGCATTGGGTTCCTTCTGCACAATGGATTTCCTTGCATGAAGGCAATGGGACACACTTTGGAGACCCTTCAACCATCTTGCATTGGGTTCCTGCTCCACAATGGATGTCCTTGCATGAGGGCAATGGGACACACTTGGGCCACCCATTGACCATTTTGCATTGGGTTCCTTCTGCACAATGGAAGTTCCTACATGAGGGCAATGGGACGCACTTTGGAGACCCTTCAACCATCTTGCATTGGGTTCCTGCCCCACAACGGGTATTTTGGCATGATGGGACTGGAAGACACTTGGGCCACCCATTGACCATCTTGCATTGGGTTCCTTCTTCACAATGGAAGTTCCTACATGAAGGCAATGGGACGCACTTTGGAGACCCTTCAACCATCTTGCATTGGGTTCCTTCTGCACAATGGATGTCCTTGCATGAGGGCAATGGGACACACTTGGGCCACCCATTGACCATCTTGCATTGGGTCCCTTCTCCACACTGGATGTCCTTGCATGAGGCCAATGGGACACACTTGGGCCCATTCTCCATCACTTTGCAGGTTCTCCCAGGTCCACATCGCACCCCAAGGCAGAGCTTGGATTCGCTTGGGATGGATGGATCTGGATCTGCCCCTGGAATGACACCAAGGAGCGCCATGAGCAACAGCTCAACCCTTTATGAGACACCGAGGAAGCCACCGCAGCCTGGGGCAGCTCCTTCTGGTGGCCAATTCCCAACTGGATTTGGTCCCCTTGCACCCAATGAAGCTCTTCCCACCCTTAGGTCTATGCCCATGGGAGGATGGAAGGGACAGGGATTCTCCAAGGGCTTGTATAGGGGTTGAGCCCTTGGGGTTGCTCGTTCCAAAGGGGATTTGGGGTGGAAAATGACCCATTTATGGCTTGGAGAAGGAAAAGGAGAGGTGGAAAAGGCAGATTTAGGGTGGAAAAGACCAAATTGTGGAGGGGAAAGGCCAAATTTGGGGCAGAAAAGGAGCAATTTGGGGTGGAAAAGGCAAAGTTGGGACAGAAAAGGTAAATTGGGGCCTGAAAAGGCAGATCTGGGGTGGAAAAGGACAAATTTGGGGTGGAAAAGGACAAATTTGGGGTGGGAAAGGACAAATTTGGGATGGAAAAGGCAAACTTGGGACGGAAATGTTGATTTGGGGCAGAAAAGGCAGATATGGGGTGGAAAAGGCCAAATTTGGGGTGCAAAAGGTGAATTTGGGGCGGAAAAGGCAGATTTGGGGCAGAAAAGGCAGATTTGGGGCGGAAAAGGCAAATTTGGTGTGGAAAAGGCAAATTTGGGGCAGAAAAGGCAGATTTGGGGCAGAAAAGGCAGATTTGAGGGCGAAGGGAGGGAATCTGGGGAGGAAAAGAGGGATTTTGGCCAAATGGGACTCACCGCAGTGGAGCAGGAGCCAAGCCCAGAGGAGGAAGGTCCGAGGAGGCCCCATCTGCCCCACAGGTTGGCAAGAACATGGTGAGACCCCATCGAACCCCATAGCCACCAATAGACCTCCCATAGACACCCCAGTATGGAAATGGGACCCACCCTACTCCATAGACCCCATAGGTCACATAGACCCCATGGACTCCCAATAAACACTCCATAGACCCCCATGGACACCCCATAGACCCCCATAAACAGCCCATGGGCACCCCATAGATAGTCCATAGACCCCATAGACAGCCCATAGACCTCCCACTATGGCAATGGGACCCAGGGACCCAGGACCCATAGACCTCATAGAACCCCCTTGGACACCCCATAGACCCCCATGGACCTCATAGACTCCCATAGACATCCCCAGTATGAAAATGAGATCTAGGTGTCCAGGACCCAGCCTGCACCATAGACCCCCATGGACACCCATTGACCCCATAGACCCCCATAGCACCCCATAGAGCCAGAACTCACCACTCCAGGGCCACGGAGCTGTGGGTCCTTACAAGAGCTCCGTGTTTTTGTAGGGACCCAATGGGGTGGCATCAACCAATGGGGCACTGGCTCTGCCCCTCAGTGCCACCCCATTGGTTGCTGGGCTGGGGGTGGAGCCTGCCCCCCAGGCAGAGATAAGATCTGGGGCTGGAGCAGCTGGGGCCGGGTTGGCGCCAGGAGGGCGGCGGGGGGGGAGGTTCTTGGTCCAGCATCATCGTCATCCATCATTGTCATCATGATCCATCATCTATCCTTATCTTCATCCATCCATGGTCCATCCTTATCTCCATTCGTCATCCGTCATCCATCCTTATCTCCATCCATCCTCATCTTCATTCATCCATGGTCCATCCTTATCTCCATTCATCATCCATCCATCATCCATCCATCCATCCTTATCTCCATCCATCCTCATCTTCATTCATCCATGGTCCATCCTTATCCCCATTCGTCATCCATCTGCCATCCATCCTTATCTCCATCCATCATCCATCCATCATCCATCCATCCATCCTTATCATCTCCATCCATCCTCATCTTCATTCATCCATGGTCCATCCTTATCTCCATTCATCATCCATCCATCTGACCTTATCTCCATTCATCATCCATCCATCATCCATCCATCCATCCTTATCTCCATCCATCCTCATCTTCATTCATCCATGGTCCATCCTTATCTCCATTCATCATCCATCCATCTGACCTTATCTCCATTCATCATCCATCCATCTATACATCCTTATCTCCATCCATCCTTATGTCCATCATCCTTATCTCCATCCATGCCTGCTTATCTCCATCCATCCTTATGTCCATCATCCTTGTCTCCATCCATCCATCCATCCATCCATCCATCCATCATCCATCCTTATCTCCGTCAGCCTTATCTTCATCCATCTTCATCTTCATCTACCCATCCATTTATCATCATCCATCCATCCATCCATCCATCCATCCATCCATCCATCCTTATCTCCATCCAACCATCTTCATCTTCATCATCTCCATCCATCATCTCCCCATCATTATCTCCCCCCATCCTTCTCTCCATCCCCCCATCCCTCCCCCATTCCCGTTCCCGTTCCCTGTCCCGTCCCTCAGGTCCCTCCGCTCCCCTGCTCGGGATAATTGAGCTGAAGCCTTTTGTTTTCCAGAACAATGGAATGCGCGGGGGGGGGGGGGGGGGGGGGGAGGTTGGGTTGGGCCCCACAGAGCACACAGGGACCAGGCAAGGGGGGGGGGGTGCACCCCAAATGTACTCAAGGACCCCCCTGGCATCGCCTCACCCATAGACACCCCCAAAGGGACCTTAAGGGACCCCCCCAATGGGACATAAAGGGACCTAAAGGGCCCCCCCATTTCCCCCAAAGGGACCTAAAGGGATGCCCCCAAAAGGAGCCCCCATTTCCCCATAAAGGGACCCAAAGGGACCCCCCCAAATAGATCCGAAGGGACCCCCATTGCCCCCTAAAGGGACCCAAAGGGACCCCCCCAGATAGATCCAAAGGGACCCCCCATTGCCCCACAAAGGACCCAAAGGGACCCCCCAAATAGATCCAAAGGGACCCCCCATTGCCCCATAAAGGGACCCAAAGGGGCCCCCCCAAATAGATCCAAAGGGACCCCCCCATCGCCCCATAAAGGACCCAAAGGGACCCCCCATTGCCCCATAAAGGGACCCAAAGGGGCCCCCCTAAATAGATCCAAAGGGACCCCCCATCGCCCCATAAAGGGACCCAAAGGGTCCCCCCCAAATAGATCCAAAGGGACCCCCCCATCGCCCCATAAAGGACTCAAAGGGACCCCCCATTGCCCAATAAAGGGACCCAAAGGGTCCCCCCAAATAGATCCAAAGGGACCCCCTATTGCCACAAAAATAGACCAAAAGGGCCCCCCCATTACCCCTAAAAGGACCCCCCCATTGCCCCTCCAGGGACCTCCCTCAAAAGGGACTCAAGGGGACCCTCCATTGCCCCTCAAAGCACCCAAAAGGGACACAAAAGGACCCCCCCATTGTCGACAATGGGACCCCCCCATTGCCCCCCAAAAGGGATCCAAAGGGACCCCCCCATTGGCCCCCAAAGAGACCGAAAAGGGACCCCCAGTTGCCCCCTAAAGGGATCCAAAGAGACCCCCCCATTGGCCCCCAAAGGGACCCCCCATTTCCCCCTAAAGGGACCCCCCTATTGCCCCCCAAAGGGACCCAAAGAACCCCCCCATTGGCCCCCAAAGGGACCCCCCATTTCCCCCTAAAGGGACCCAAAGGGATCTAAAGGGACCCCCCCATTGCCCCCCAAAGGGACCCCCCCAAAGCGTTCCCTCCCCCCCCCCCCCCCCCGTCGCCGTTAATTGCTGAGTAAATGAACGGGCGGCTCCAGGGCGCCACGGCCCAGAGAGCGGCACCCATTGACACCCATGGACACCCCATAGCACCCGGGGACACCCATAGACACCCTATAGTACCCACAGACACCCCATAGCACCCATGGGCACCCATAGTACCCATAGACACCCTATAGCACCCATAGACACCCTATAGCACCCATGGGCACCCATAGTACCCATAGACACCCTATAGTACCCATAGACACCCCATAGCACCCATGGGCACCCATAGCACCCATAGACACCCTATAGCACCCATAGCACCCATAGACACCCTATAGCACCCATATTTCTAGGAACTGTTTGATATCTCCATTAATTCCTTTAATATTCCAATTAATTGCTCTGATATTTCTATTAATTGCTGCAATATTTCTATTAATACTTGGATATCTCTATTAATTCCTCTAATATTTCTATTAATTGCTCCAATTTTTCTATTAATACTTGGATATTTCTATTAATTCCTCTAATATTCCAATTAATTTCTGATATTTCTATTAATTGCTGCAATATTTCTATTAATACTTGGATATCTCTATTAATTCCTCTAATATTTCTATTAATTGCTCCAATTTTTCTATTAATACTTGGATATTTCTATTAATTCCTCTAATATTCCAATTAATTGCTGATATTTCTATTAATTGCTGCAATATTTCTATTAATTGCTGCAATATTTCTATTAATACTTGGATATTTCTATTAATTCCTCTAATATTCCAATTAGTTGCTGATATTTCTATTAACTGCTATGGGGGGGGGATCGGATTCCATTGGGATGTGTCCTAATGTTCCATTGGGATCGTTTGAAAGGCCTTTGGGATTTTCCTGTCCTCTTCCAAGTACTTTGGGGGGGTTCGAATTGCTTTGGGATCCGCTCCAATTCCTTTGGGATCCGCTCCAACTCCTTTGGGTTTCCTCCCAATTACACTGGGATTCGCTCCAGTTCCCTTGGGATTTGATTTAATTGGGGGGTGATGTAATTGCTTTGGGATCCGCTCCAATTCCTTTGGGTTCTGTCTTAATTGCTCTGGGATTTGGTTTAATTGCTCTGGGATTTGATTGCACACAGTTGGGATTCGCTCCAATTCCTTTGGGATCTGCTCCAGTGCCTTTGCTTTTGCCCTAATTACACTGGGATATGATTCAGTGGCGTTTGGATTTGATTAATTCCTTTGGGATTGGGTTTAATTGGGTTGGGCTTTGATGTGATGGCCCTGGGATTCACTCCCATTCCTTTGGGATCGGTTCCAATGCCTCTGGAGTTCGCTCTAATGAGCTCCTGATGGAGGCTCCATCGCCGTTCCCATCAGGATGTTCTCAAGTCACCCCAGGCCTATGGGATCGCTGTGGGAAGCAGCTCCGCCGTGCTGGTGGGACATAGGGATGGGTGGCACGGAGAAGGTTTGGGACGTACAGGAATGGGTTGGGATGGCCGTGGACACCTCCCACTAAAGCAGGTTGCTCCAAGCCCTGTCCTGGTCATCCCAAACCTTCTCCCTTCAACCCATTCCAATGTCCTCTCACCTTCGTGGCGAAGAAGTCCCTTAGATCCCATCCAACTCTTCCCTCTTCCAACTGGAAGCTGTTTCTCCTCATCCCATCCCTTGTCCAAAGCCCATCGCCGGTCTTGGATGCCTTGGAGCATCTCCATGGGCTCTCAGAGGAGACAATTCCCATTCCCAAGCCCATGTTCCAAGCACAAAGCCACAAGCAAAAGGGTTTATTGGTTGACTCAGCCACAAGCAGCATTCCATGGAAACCAGATGGGAATAGTGCTTTTGGGGGGCGGGGGGGAACGATGGGGTTTGGTTCTGGTGGTCTTGATTTGAAGCTGATTTGGGCTTCCTCTCGTGATCCATCATGGAATGTATGATCCAAGCTCCCAGCTCTACCTGGTGGCGACCAAGTCTTCCAAATACCCCTTTGTCCTCCCAAATTTGAGGTTGGAGCCAGCATTTTCCATAGGTTGGAGGCCATAGGATCTGCTCCTGTTGACGTCCACCATCGCTCCGTGCTGGTTTCCCTTCTACCATGGCAGAACCTCAGCTGGAGACCCCCATTGGTGCCTTTGGAAGCATGGAGCGTGGTGAGGGTGGGAAGGGTCTTCTCATGTCAGTCCCAGCGTGGTCTCGTCTCTTGCATGGGGTAGACGGGGGCTTCCACTTCCATCCGCACCAGGTTGGAGGCATAGCTGGAAGACATGGGACACCTTAGAATATCACCTTGGGAGAGGCGGGCAGTTCACCCTCTCCTCCCCCAAAAGGGGAGGGTTTGGTCAGTGGAACCATCTATCCAGGTTCTTCCTTAAGGAATCTGGACCAAGTGAGGCCTCCTCCATCACGGAGCTCCAGGAGCGCGAGGTGGGGCAGGACGGAGGAGAAGACTTCACTTACCCAAGTCATCTCCTTGGCTTTGGGGCTCAGTCGCTGTGGATGAAACCAAAGCAGCTGGAGAAGCCCATCCTTGGAGGCCACCAAACCCCCCCCCCCATTGCTGCCCCACAGGGGTTGGTCCCTACCAAGCAAGCTTCCTCATCTCACCCCATTGAGGTGGGCCCACGTCTCCATCCCACTCACCAGCCCACAAAGTCCCTGGCTTTCCAGGCATCGACCACCTCAGCGATGCTCCTCACAAGGCGCCCATCAGGAAGCTTCAGGTCATCCTTGGGGTCCCCGTTGAAGTTGCCACAAGGAGCACAGAGGCGGTTGACCATGGTGGCCCCGGCGGTGAGCGTCACGGCGCCTTTGGGGCTGAAGAGCACATCCATGCCTGATGCATGGGAGATGGTGACGTTCCCATCCGCGGTGCTCAAGGAGATGGCTTTGGAGACGTTGGCTGGGAGATGGGTGGAAAGACCATTGACCTGCAGCAAGGAGAAGGGAGGAGCGGGATGAAACAGGGGTTGGGCACCTCAAGAGGAGGAGAGAATCCCACCCAATGCCCTTTCATGACTCCTCTTGGTGGTCTCCAAGGCTTGGCCATGTCCTTACCCACACCTCCATGTTGGTGTTGATGGTGATGAAAGCCTCCCGGAAGAAGATGAAGATGGCAACGGCAGCGGGGACGTGGTCCTCCCGGCACTCATTGACCTCCAGCACCACCTTGAACCAGTTGGGTGACTGCTCGTTGCAAAGGGCAGCCACTTTGTAGGTGCCACTGGTGAGGAGTGTCCCCTTGGTGCCATCAAAGGTGGTCAAGGAGGCCCCAGGGCTGAGGTGGCATTGGCCTTGCTGCTTGATGCAGAGCTGAGCCCCGTCCCGTGTGGAGCAGACGTGGTCTTGGGGACATTGGATGTCCTCACAGACAAGGCCCTGGGACGGGTGGCAAGTGCATCTTGTGGTGCAGTTGTTGGAGGTGATGGTCTCACCTGCCTGGAAAGGGAAAGATCAGAGGTTGGTCCATAGGGATCAACCATCTCCATCTCCAGGACTTCCCATCTGCAATGAGGGAGGAGATCCCAAAGGGAGAGAAAGAACGGGGGGGGAGATGGTGGAGATGGTGGAGGTGGTGGAGGTGGTGGAGGTGGTGGAGATGGTGGAGGTGGTGGAGATGGTGGGACTCAATTAATTGATTTTCCTTTTCCAGAGGAACAAACCATGGATTTGGGGATGTTATCAACTGTGCTCTTCTGGACATGCGGCCTTAAGAGGATTCCATCAAAGATGGAGGTCCCAAACCTGTTGCACCATCTTGATGGGACATTGAAGGTTGAGCCCCCCAGCTTGGTTGCTCTCACCCAATGGGACAACCCAGCTCCTTGGAGGTGGAATCTCCCATGACATTGCAGCAATGAGATGGGCCAACCCTTCCTCATCCGAAGCCTCGATGGCCAAGCTCACCTTGAAGTACCTTCCCCGGTGCCAGCAGCCGCATTGCTCCAAGGACACGCAGGTGTCTCCATCGAAGAGGTACCCATCATCACATTGACATCCCTCAAAGCACGCCCACGTGCATGGGGCCGGCATGGAGAGGCTGGAGCAGGTGAAGTCGCACGTGCGGGTGCAGAGCTCATAGTGACTGTGGGGTGGGCAGGAGAGAGCTGGGCAAGAAGGAGAAACATCATTATTGCCCCCAAAACACAACGCGGACCCAATGGACCATCCCCAGCCGTGCCCTTGGCCACCGCTGATGCCACCAGAAGACGTCCAAGCAACCAAACCCTGCCTTGAAGACCGGAACGGGAGCGTTCCAGATCTCAGCTGCATGGAGGAACACCCGTTTCCACCTCCTTAGATCCGCGGGGATGTTCTGGAGGTGGTGACCCGGAATTCCTTCCTTCTAAGGTGGGCAATAGGTGCTTGAAGCCCCAAAATGGGCTTCTCGAGGTGGTTTGAAGGTGATTTGAGGGCTGTTGGATGGAGTTTGGGGTGGGTTAAGCTTTGATATCATAGAGGTCACTTGCGCGTCTCCTTGGTGAGGCCAGCGATGGAGACCTTGCCTCCAACGCCGCAACGGTCCAACTGGGTTGGGTTTTATGGGGGGGAAAGGTGGGGTTTGGAGGAGACCAGGAGCGGAGGTGGCTCCTTGGGGCACTTACGGCAGAAGGCGGCTGTTCGCCACGCTTTGACCTCGGCGCTGGCAGCTTGGCAAGCAGCAGCGTAGGCTTGGATGCTGTGGCAGAGGACCTCAGGAGCTCCAGCAGCAGCACAGACATCGTGGAGGCAATGGTTGAAATACTCCAGCGGGCTCACCTTTTGGTGGCAGGAGCCGAAAGGTCCCAGCGGATCCCGGATGATCCCGCAGGAGCCGCTGCCTGCGTAGGGAGCGCCTGCGGTGGTGTTGCACGTAGGGCAGGCGGTGGCGCTGCAGCCATCGGTGCACGTCCCGTCGCCCACGTGGACCTTCCAGGAGGTGACAAAGTCCTCGGTGCTCTGTGCCAAGGAGCCGCCAGGCACCTGGAAGTCATCGCTGGGGTCCCCATTGTAGTTGCCCCCTAAGCCACACACGTGGCCTTTGTAGGCATCAGGGATGGTGACCAGGAGGTAGGTGGCCACGTTGTAGAGGAGCCGGATGCCAGCCGTGCTCTGGAGGACGATGTTGTTGCCCTCTTGGCCAACCCGTAGCTTCTTGTCCTTGGTGACCAAGGGCAGCGTGTAGCGTTCTCCATCCACCTAAAGGGTGGACATGGGGTGAGGAAGGGTTTCCATGGAGATACAGGGACCACATGGGCCGTAGCTACGTGTCCACGTAGCACCCACCCAACTTACCACGACCTCCCATGGCCGTCCCCTCTCCATGCTGACCGTGGAGCCGTGGATGGAGGTGACCACCTTCTTCATCAAGGCCACGTTGCCCCGGTGGCCCACATCATGCTCCAGCAGCACCGAGAAGTCCGTCAGCCCCCCCTCCGCCTTGCAGAGCTGCACCAAGACGTAGGTGCAAGAACCCGCCAGGTCAAAGGCCCTTCCGTCGAACGTCACGTAATGGGGGTCACCGGACACCACCAAGCGCCCGTAACTGGTGGGGTAGCACCCCAAGAGCCCGTCCTCCACCCTGCACTCCTCGTGGGCGCCGCAGAAGACCTCTTGGCACTCCACCACCCCATTGGCTTCGCAGCGGCACCTCTCCTGGCACGACGAGAAGAAGACCTCACCCTTCTTGTAGTAGAGGCCCCGGTGCTCACAACCGCACTCGGCCTCCGGGACGCATTCGTCCCCGCTGAGGACAAAGCCCTGGTCGCAGAAGCAACCTTCAGTGCACGATGGGGTTGGGTCACAAGCAGGGGCGAGCCCACGGCACGCGGGCGGGCAACTGGTCCCGCAGAGCTCGTAGTGGGAATGCCGAGGACAGGAAGGACCTGGAAGGGGAAGGCGAGGAAGGATGAAGCCGTTGGAAGCAGCAGGAGGAGGGGGTCCGTTGAGGGGGTGTTGTGCGGTTCATGGGTTTGGTGGTGGAGTGTCGTTTGGGATTCCCAGTCCTGCAGCTAGGAAGGATCTGGAGGCCAATAGGGATGAAGGAAGGAATGTTGCTTTGGAAGCTTCCAACCTCCACCTTTGGCGTTGGAGCTAAGGGGAGAGAAGAGAAACCCATTCCATCCCCAGGAGATGTTGGATACGGGACAATCCAACCCGACTTGAGAAGCATTTGGGGCCTTCCATTGGCTCTAAGCAAAGCCCCAATGGGTTTGGTTGCCCTCCAAACCTTCGTTCCCTGGCCAGGAAGGGTGGAGAACCTCCTTCCCACCCCACTCACCGCAGAAGGTCAGCGTCCTCCATGGCTCCACGTTGACTCCATGGCTTTGACACTCGGTCACATAGGCAGCAATGGCTTTACACACGGTGTCCCGGTGGCCTTTGTAGTGACAGGCATCAAAGGCACAATCCTCGAGGAAGGCCATTGGGTTGACCACAGCATGACAAGCCCTGAATGGACCTTCCGCCTTGGAGATGACCCCACAATACTCATCCCCACGGTAGGGCTCCTTCTCCTCTTGGTTGCACGTTGGACAATGCCCTTCGCAGCCAGAGGAGCAACCAGGGACATCTCCGACCTTCCAGCTATTGGCCAAGTGGATCTCATCGGTGGCCCGTTGGCCATCGCTGGTCACAAAGTCATCATTGGGGTCTCCATTGGCATTGCCGCAGAGGCCGCAGACAGCGCCAGCGTAGACCTCGGGGAGGAGGACACGGGCGTAGCTGTACCAGTCGAAGCTCACCCTTAGACCAAAGGCTGTGCGGGCAAAGCCATGGACACCACTGTGGTAGAGCTCAAACTGGTCCTTCTTGGTGAAGGGGAGCTCCACGAAGGCGCCGTTGACCTGGGGAGGTGGTTGGAGAAGGTTGGTGCTGGGCCCAAGCTCGCGAAACCTGCCTGAGATATGGGTGGTCGCCTAGGTTGGGGTTGGAAGGGGCCTTGGAGACCGTCTAAGGACATGGGCACCTTCCCCTAGACCAGGTTGCTCCCATTCGTTTGGCCTTGAAGCCTTCCAGGTTCATCCAGACCTTCTCAGTTCAACCCATTCCAATGTCCCACCACCCACCTAGCAGAAAACGCCTTCCTTAGATCCCGTTTCCCTCTTCCCCCTTCCATTTGGAAGCTGTTTCTCCTCATCCCATCCCTCCATCTCCTCATCCAAAGCCCCTTCCCAGCTTTCTCGTAGCCCCTTTCGGTCTGGGAAGTCCTTTTGGGAAAGGTTTCCTGCTCCAACGGCACCAAAGTCGGGGCTGAGCAGCACTTTCCACATGGAGCTCTTCCAATTCAAACCCCCATCACTTGGGATTTGGGGGGTTTTCCATCAGCCAAGAAGTGCTCCAAGCCAAATCCAAGTGAGGCATGACCTAGGGAGGGTTGTGAAACACTTTCCGTGGATGCGATTCCCAAGAACACTGAGATTGCTCAAGAGTCGGATGCTCCTCCAAGAGCCTTGGAGGGTTTCCAGGTGGAGGCTTCACTATTCAAGGGGGAAACGTTGTTCCAAGAGGAAAAACAATAGAAAAGCTGTTCCCGACCACGATGAGCAACGCTTTGGCCAGGAGAAGGGGAGAATGGGACCATTCCCATGGGAACTGAGTCACTTTGCAGCTGGAGAAAGGGAATGGTACACTCCAAAGGCCATAGGGGAGTGGAGAACCAGGAAGGCCGATGGAATATGGGATGGGTTTCAATGGAAAAATGAGGGGAAAAGGGGGTTTGGGGGCAGGAAATCAGCACTTTCCATGCAGGTTAAACGGGGGTTTGGTGGCCACCTACCATGACCTTGCGTGGATGCTCCTGGCTCATGGTGATGACGTTGCCGTAGACCTCCAAGGTGAGAGTCTTGGTGAAGGACACGGCTTTGCTGCCCCGGTTGTTGTTCTCCACCTTAACGGTGAATGGGACCAGTTTGGGGTCCTTCTGGGCGCAGAGGGCGGCGAACTGGTAGATGCAGGTCCCTTGGAAGTCGTATCTCAACCCGTCGAAGGTGGTGTAGTGAGGGTCACCCGTCCCAATGCACGTCAGGTGCTTCATGACCTGGCACCTTGGGACGCCGTTGACCACCACACACTTCTCGTGGGCTTTGCACCCCCTCTTCCTACAGGTCACTTGGCCACCATCGCACCTACACCAGCTTTGGCATGTCCCATCGTCCCAAAACTCCTCTTGGGCCTTGTAGGAGCGCCCGTTGCGGACGCAAGCGCAGGTCTCCATTGGGATGCACGTGTGGTTGTGGAGGACGAAGCCCTCGTTGCAACGGCACCCAGGGGTACAGGGTTCACTGCAGGAGGTGGGACCTCTGGGGTGGGTGCAGGTGGCAGGACACCCTGTCCCACAGGCCTCAAAGTGGCTGTTTTGGGGACATCTTTGAGCTGTTGGGGTGAGAGTTGAGAAGAAGACCTCAAACAAAGCATGGAGAGGGACAACCCTGGAGTTGTTGGCTCAGATGATGCCTACAAGTGAGCCCAAGCCCAGGAGATGTCCCTCAAGGAGGTCCTACATAGATGATGGGTGCTATGGAGCTGAAGGTGGATTATAGGGTGGTTTGGCATGGAAAGATCAACCCAACCCTTCGTTGACGCTGGTTGACATCAACTTGGTTGACGTTTCCAAGCGTCAACCCTATGGGCTGGGCTTGGATCCCTATGAGCAGATCTCCCCTCCAGTGGTCAGGGAACCCCATAGGAACTCACCACACGTGTCCTGCAGCATCTCCTGGCCTTCACAATCATCTTGGCAGGAGGCATCTCGCCAGCTTTCAGCCCAGACCTCCATGGTAGCAGCTTGGGTGCCATCAGGAAGGGTCATCTCATCCTCAGTGTCCTCATTGAAGTTGCCACAGAGGCCACAGGTAGCCCCAAAGTAGCTGCTGGGCACGGCCACCATTATGGCCCAGTCTTCATCATAGGTCACCTGCAGCCCAAAGGCTGTTTGGAGCATGGGCCTCCCTTTGCTTTGGGAGATCTGGAGCTTCCCACCTTCCAACGTGGTTGGTACGTTGATGGGCTTGTTGTTGACCTTGGAGAAAAGGAGAAGGTTGGTTGTGTGTCTCCGAGTCCAAAACCCCGTTTCATGGTGGATTTATGGCCTTAAACCTGCCTTTTCCTGGATTCTAACCTGAAAGTGGCCATGGTTTGGTTGGAGACACCTCTGAGGGCACCTCAGTGAGGTTCTGAGCACCCTTCCCTTCCCCTCTAGGTCCCAGCTCTCCATGGTTTTGGTAGTTCTTAGGTTCTGATGCCAATCTCACCCACCACCATGTTTTACCCTCTTCCACTTGGCTTTGGCCATGGAATACCACTTCCAAGACCTGGAAGAACCCACCTGCATTTTCCCCCCTTCCCCTACGTGGATGGAGATGTTGGAGCCATACACATAGACCTTGGTCAACCACTCCGTGCTGTTGCCTTCACTCTTCTTCTCCTCCACAACGAACGGCACCAAGGTGGGATCGTTGCCGCAGGACTTGGCAATGGTGTAGGCGCAACCACCACGGATGTCCATGGTCATCCCATCAAAGGTGTGGTACTGCAAGGCCTGTGAGCCCATGCAGGTGCCCATGTAGTCATGGACGCAGGTGGCCACCCCCTTCTCCAGCTTGCAGGTCTCCTTCGTGCGGCACTTCAGGAGCCGGCAGGGATCTAGAAGGAACCACACATGGAATAGTCCATGGGGAGAGGGACAGGGATGGCATCACCATCACTAGAGGTGGTCAACCAGCACCTCCAGAGCTTGGGCTTGACCATAGGGGTTGAGCACTTGAGGCTCCTTCCGTTGCTAGACCATTAATCTACGGGTCATTCATGGATCACAACCTACCTCAGGTGGGTTTGGCCACCTAAAGGAAGCAAGAAAGGAGGTGAAGAAGGTGGCCATGGGACACTCACCACTGTCACAAACAGCCGCCAACCCATAGGCTTTCTGCTCCCGGATGCCCACACTCAGCAGCCCAAAGGGGGACACCTCGTTCTCCACCATATGGACCGAGAACTGGTTGCCCAAGCTCTGCTCAGCCCAGGAGTAGTCGGTTCCTGGGACGTTCTTCCACATGATGTTCCTCAAGGGGCTCTTGTTGAGCATCATTGCGGACGTCTCCGAGGTCTTGGCTATGAGCAGGGCATAGTTCTCATACCCATCCAAAGCAATGACGTTGTAGGAGTGACAGTAGCTGGAGACAGCCGGGATGGTCATGAAGAAGGGGTCATAAGTGATGGACTCCTTGGTACCTCCATCAGCAAAGAAGATGACCTGGATGCCAGCGCTGGCCGACAGGTACAAGGTGTTGAAGGCTTGGAGACCATAGAGGGTTGACCTGCTCGGCCGTAGCTCCCGGACCTCTTTGGAGACCCCGTGTTGAGACTCCACCCGGGTCTTCTGCGAGGTGGACACGTAGATGATGTCTGCTGGAGTCTCAAAGGGTAACGGGGGCACAATGAAGGTGGTTCCCCAGCTCGAAACAGGTTGGAGCTGCTCCACCAAATGGTCACATTGGGTGAACCTGGCCAAGCAAGTGTGACCGGTGAAGACGGCCACGGGTTTATGGGCCGTGATCCTGGTGCCGGACATATCGGATGGACTTTGGACTTGGGCTGCTTGGAAAGGCTCGAGGTTGATGGCAAGAACTGAGCCCCGAGGGTAAGTCCGGCCTTGGTAGGTCACCGTGGCTTTGAGGTGGACATCGACCATGGTGGCTTCATCCCAAGAGACCACCACGAATTCTCCATAGCGGTCGGTGCCCACGTTGGGGGTCACAACGTGGTACTCGGTGCCCCAAGTGTGCACTGGGTGCACCACGGTGGAGTCCACCGAGGTGGGCTTCTCGTTGACCATGACCAAGGAGATGGCGTTGTTGGCCTTCACCACCACGGTGTTGTCGAAGGCTTTGCTCCCAACCATCTCTGCTTGAGGTGGGATCTTCACCAGGATGGTTTGGCCTGTGGTGGCCTGCACCGTCATCCTCAAACCTGGCTTCTTCATGGAGATGGTGATGGAGGTGAAGGGGGAGTAACCTGTGAGGAGCAGCTTGAAGTCGCTGTTGAGGGTCTGCTGCAAACCGTTCTGCATGAAGGCCACCACGAAGTCTTCTCCAAGGTGAGGTGGGGCTGAGGCAGAGGCGCCGAGCGACCAAAGCAGCCCTGGAAGAGGAGAATTGGCCATTCTTCAGCACCCGTAAGGTCAAGGGTGGGGAGTGGGGCTCACGGTGGGCTTGAGGTGGACAATTGATCTGATGGGCTTCGATTTGATGGGCTCTGATTTGATGGACATTGATCTGATGGACATTGATCTGATGGGCTTTGATCTGATGGACATTAATCTGATGGGCTTTGATTTGATGGACATTGATCTGATGGACATTAATATGATGGGCTTTGATTAATGACATTGATTTGATGGACATTGATCTGATGGACATTGATCATGGAACTCACCCCAGAATATGATGGTGCAGCCCCTCAGGAGAACATCACCTTCCCCCCGGGCCATGGTTCTTCTGCTGCAGAAGGGGAGAAAATGGTCAAATCCTTTGATTTTGACCCAAAATGGGGCTTCCCTTTGCCCCATGGCTTGAAGCTCTGGGCTTGCTCGGGGTGGCCTGCGTGGACTTGTCCCCACTGTGGTCGCTTCCCTTTTCCCTCGGATATTTTGCCCATTCTTTCCGTCTTTCCCCCCAATCCCCCCTTTTCTTCTCCCATTCCCACCTTTTCCTTTTCCCCTTCCTTCCTCTTCTCCCCTTTCCCTTCCCTTCTTCCCCCTTTTCTCCCTTCATCCCTTTCCTCCCCTTCTTTCCCTATTTTCCCCTCTCTTTCCCCTTTTCCCCACCCTATTCCCTCCCCTCCTTTCCTTTCCTTCCCCTTCCCCCTTTTCCCCTTCATCCCTTTCCCCCCCTTTCCCCCATCTTCTCTTCCCTTTCCCCCTTTTCCCACCCTATTCCCTCCCCTCCTTTCCTTTCCTTCCCCTCTCCCCTTTTCCCCTTCATCCCTTTCCCCCCCTTTCCCCTATCTTCTCTTCCCTTTCCCCCTTTTCCCACCCTATTCCCTCCCTTTCCCTTCCCCTTTCCCTCCCCTTCTTCCCCCTTTTCCCCTCATCCCTTTCCTCCCCTTTTCCCCCCTATTTTCCCTTCCCTCCCCTTTCCCACCCCATTCCCTTTCCTCCCCCTTTTCCCTTCCCCTTTTCCCCCCCTTTTCCCCTTCCCCCCCTTCCCAAACAGCCAATTCCAGCAGCAACCGGAGCTCCCTGTGCGGGGCTATGGACTACTTCAGGAATTTCCTGGCTCCGCTCCCCTCTTTTCAGCCATCGCTGCCAAATCTCTCCCGGCTTTAACCCCATCTGGAGCTTTACCTTGCTTCCAGCCCCAAAATCCACCGCTTTAGCCCCAAAATCCCGATCCCGGCTCCTCTTTCAACCCTCCTGGCTTCGCGTTTTGGGATGGAATATCCCCCGAAACCGGGACAAACCCCAGGGACCCCCCGGGACCGACCCACCCACCTGCGGCTTTGACATCACTTTTGGCTGCCAGAATGGGTTAAAAACGCTGAGGTTTGGTTCAAACCCACCCGAGGCGGCAGCCAAGGGCCAAAAAGCAGCAGAATTCCCGGAATTCCTACATTGGGATTGGGGGGGGGGGGTTTCCCGGACCGGTTGGAATGGTCCAAACTCACAGGGGAAGGTGGGGTCAGAGGGGGGTTGATGCTAAAATGGGGCTAAAAGGGGGGAAAAGGGGAGGGATATTCCCAAATTATCCCATTGGGAATGGGGGGGGGTTGTATGTTGCATGTGGTGTGTTGGGGGGGGGGGGGGGGGGCCGTGTTGGAGCGCGTTCTGGGTGCGATATATGGGGGCTATATGTAAAGCCGTGTCCGTTGCGCGTCGTGGCACGGTCGAGCGTGTTGCGGGCCTCGCTTTGGGGCTGTTTGGGCTCATTCGCATGCGAAAATGCACTTTTTCAGGGTAAATCCCCGCTTTTCTTGGGGGCAGAAATGTTCCCTTTTAGAGGGGGAATAAAATTCCCAGTTTTTCATGGAATTCCTGCGTTTTCCCCTATCAAATGGGTCAGTTGGGCTTTTGGCACCAACGAAACCCTAAAGTTGGGGGCAAAACGGGTGACGAACCCGAAATCTGAGCACAAAAAAAGGGGGAAACCTTCAATTTGTTTTAAAATTGTCCAAAAGAAGGGGGGAAATCACAGATTTGAGCCCGAAAAAGGAGGAAATCATGAATTTGTTGTAAATCTGAGCACAAATAAGGGGGAATCTCAAATCGGAGGACAAAAAAGGGGGAAATACTGAATTTATTGGAAATTTGTGCCCAAATAAGGGGAAAAATCACAAATTTGAGCACGAAGAAGGGGAAAATCTTCAATTTGCTGTAAATGAGAGCAAAAAGAAGGGGCAAATCCCAAATTGAAGCGCAAATAAGGGGGGAAATAATGAATTTGAGCATGAAGAAGGGGGAAATCTGTGTATTTGTTGTAAATCCTTGCAAAAAGGAAGGGAAATTTGTAAATTTGATGTAAATTTGTGCCCCAAAAGGGAAAAAATCCCAAATTTGAGCACAACGAAGGAGGAAAATCATCAATTTGGGCATAAAGAAAGGGGAAAATCAGGGATTTGGGCACATAATGGCCCAAAATGGGTGATTTTCACCCATGCTGCCCAACCCCCCCAATCCCATGCCCACGAGTTGGAAATGATGAGGACTCAGGAGCCACCATGTCCCAAGTGGAGTTTTATTGCTCTAGTGGAGGCTGATGCATCCCATTGGATCATCTTCATCCTCTGCGTGGTGGGGACACCAATGGCTTCCTCTGGCCCAATGGGTTCGATGCAACTGTTGGAAGAAACCAAGACCTCAAGAGGAGGAAAGTCCTCCAAGGACACCTCAATTGTCCCTTTGTCCCAGGTTTCCAGCCCAAAACCCACCTTACAACCAGCAGTTGTTGCTCTCGGAGACCTTGGGCGCTTCAATAGGGACCCCCGTCACCTTGAAGTCATCCACTTGGAAGACCCATCGCCCTGGGACATTGACATTGGAGGTCTTGGTGATGTTGATGATGGCTTCCGTTTGGGAGCCAGGGATGTTGTAGTAGTTGGAGTCATCTCCACTGTTGAAGCCGGCCTGGAAAAGGGACCAAAATGGAGGATTTGGGAGGTGAATCCCACCCATGGCATGGGACAACCTCCAAGGGGGGGTGGTGGTGGTGGTGGTGGCCCCAAACATGTTATGGGGCACCTCCAGTCTTCATTGGACCTGGTGGGGTCACCAGAAAACCTCATGTGCCAACCTATTTGGGCATTGTCTTCTACAAGTATGGGATGACTGTGGTGTTGCCCCATCCCTGATGGACCTTCTCCCCCATTCCCAACCCCATCCCATTTCCTTCTCCTTTCCCGACATACATGGGCTGGAGTCCCACCAAACCCTGTTTCAGGGTCCCCATCACTTGCTGCCCCTGTAGTCCATTGGATATCCCAGTAGTTGAGGATGATGAAGGACCTCTTGGTGTCGGTGGTGAGGACGGCTTGGAAGGTGTTGCCCTGCAGAAAGGAAGGGGGAGACGGACACCAGACATGGTGGGATGGGGAGATAGGGATGGGGTTTAGCTCTGGGGGATGCTAAGGAAGTTCTCTTGGGGAGCAATGGGCCATCCAAGCTGGTCCTTTTGGTGTCTACCAGCAGATGGGGACTTTGGGGGTTCTACCACAGCTCCTTTCCCATGGGGATGAGGCCAATGCATGGGTCTCATCTACCCTTCAAGTCATACCTATGGACCTTACCTTGTTGGTGGTAGAGCCATAGTAGGCCACATGGTCCCAGGTGGCCACCAGAGCCCAAGTGGCCGTGTAGGGGATGGTGGGGAAGTATTGGTTGATGTCACTGGTGATGAGGGCCAGCAGTGCTGGGTCAGTGGTCTGTCGGTAGAAGACATCTCCTCCAAGCACGTTGTCCACATCAGCCCAGTATGGGGCCACAAAGGGGCGTCCATCAGCCAGTGGGAAGGGGTCTGGGGTGTATTGGTTGACCCGGGTGTCAAAGGAGATCACCCCGTTGTTGTTGACCTGGAGAAGACATCAGGTCAACCCCGACCTCCATTGGAGCCCCATCAACACCTTGGCTATGGTAGCATGGAGCTGGGATCCACATGGGGTCTTCCCATTGACCTCTGCATCTCCATAGCTATGCTTGAGGGCACCGTTGGCAAATGGAAGGTCCCCATGGAAGTGGTGGGGTCTTGACTCACGTACATAGAGGGTTTGGTGCTCCTGGCCATAGAACGTGAAGGGCACGGTGAGGGTGACCTTCTTTGATGTCCCATCATCCAGTTTGGGGTTCTTCTGGTCTTGCTGCTCCAGACCATAGGGGTAGAGCAGAGAGGCTGCAGGACCACAGAGGTTGAGCTACTGATGGGCATCCCAACCCCATCCCATGGACTTTGGGGTGGAACCCAGCAGCTTGGTCTGAAATGGGGCCTGAGTTCCATGTGGGGTTGACCAAGTGGGCCAGAGGGAGTCCAAATGGGGTGGACTTCTGCAAGGTGGCCAAAGGCTGGGGTGAAAGTGGAGTAGGCACGGATTTGAGGGCAAAAAGAGGACTGCCAATGTCCATATTCCCATATGGAAGCTCCTTTCCCATCCCACTTCCCAAAACGAAGCAGAAACAAGCCCATCTTGGGTGGAAAAGCCCATCTTTGGATGGGGTGAAGACCCACCTTTGTCTTCTGCTCCTTGGACTCTCCCCACGGCTCCTGGAGAAGACATGGAAGGGAAAGAGGATCAACCATCACCCAGGACTTGAGCATCCTCAGGAGATGTCTCCTTCTAACGTACCGAAGAGCAGGAGCAGGACATGGAATGCGGCCTTCATCCCAAAACCTCCAAAATGAGGGGCGTCTCCAATGGGAGGAGGAGGAGCAGCTTCCGACTGGAAAAGGGAAGAGCTGGATGGGCTCTAAGGAAGGCCTTCAGCAGGAGGTGCTGGGACATTGGAATGGGTGGACTGGAGAAGGTTTGGAAGGGTTCAAGGCCAGGTTGGACGGGGCTTGGTCCATGTCCCTTGGTTGGAACTGGAGGAGCTTCAAGGCCCTTCTAACCTGAACCCATTCCATGATTCCATGAAGGATCCCATTTCCCAAGGGAATTTCATTTCAACCCAGTTCCTGCTGTTTGAAGCCATAGGGAGAAGGAGACACTGCTCCAACACTTGGAATTCCAAGGGAGAAGATGGAAATCAAATGTCCTACCTGGCTCTCCTGGCTGTGGCTTGATGTCCCAAGGGAAAGGAGAGAAGGAAAGCGGAGCTCAGCCAGCAAGAAATGGGTTTGGGGTCACATCCTGTCCCTTCTTTTAGCTTGAAGATCTCCAGAAGCCATCCCACCAGGAGGAAAACCCATCCCACCATGAGGAAACCCATCCCACCATGAGGAAACCCATCCCACCATGAGGGAAACCCATCCCACCAGGAGGAAAACCCATCCCACCAGGAGGGAAACCCATCCCACCAGGAGGAAAACCCATCCCACCAGGAGAAAAACCCATCCCACCATGAGGAAAACCCATCCCATCAGGATCAAAGCCCAGAAACACAATGGAATCTGACAACTTCATGTCCATCCAGGGTTCAAGAGCCCATCTGAGGCCTCCAGAAGGTCATGGGAGACATCTGGCTCCATCCAGATGTTTAATGAGCCCTTAGATAAGCTCTTGGCATGGACACACAGGCTGGGCCTTGACGTTCTCCAGGCATCCCACAAGGAAGTTCCTCATTAATCAACCCTGTTCCATCCCCACCATCCCTTGGAGGCCACAGACAGGGGGGCAATGTGAAGAACGTGCCCCATGTATGTTTGGAGGAGGTTTAGGAGGGTCTTAGTGGTGGGAGGCAGATGGGGACATGGGGCAGGAGGTCCTGCACCCATCACAATGTCCCTATGGGGGTTCTGCACCCATCGCAATGTCCTTCATGGGGGTCCTGCACCCATTGCAACGTCTCTGTTGGGGTCCTGCACCCATTGCAATGTCTCTATTGGGGTCCTGCACCCATCGCAATGTCCTTCATGGGGGTCCTGCACCCATTGCAACGTCTCTGTTGGGGTCCTGCACCCATTGCAATGTCCTTCATGGAGGTCCTGCACCCATTGCAATGTCCTTCATGGGGGTCCTGCACCCATCGCAATGTCCTTCATGGGGGTCCTGCACCCATCGCAATGTCCTTCATGGGGGTCCTACACCCATCGCAATGTCCTTCATGGGGGTCCTGCACCCATCACAATGTCTTCATGGGGCTCCTGCACCCATCACAATGTCCCTATGGGGGTCCTGCACCCATCGCAATGTTCTCCTGTGGGTCCCGTACCCACCATGATGTTCCCTATGGATCGCCTCACCCATCACAACCTCCTCAGCATCCTTCCCACAGGGATAACGCTGGAGCTGAAGGAATCCAGCTCCCCTTTTCCCGTGTCCTCTGGCTCCACGAAGCGCCCCGTTAACTCCAGTTCTCTGGAATTCTAGGGCCACTTTCACAATCTGACCTCTTTTGGCTTCCAAAGCTCCAACCCCACCTCCTGCTTATGAGACCTGGCCAAATCCAGCCCTTTTTGGACCCCATTCCTCTCCTATCAGAGGTCCCTGTGAGAGCTCCATGAGATAAGCCCCGTTTGGTCCTAAAAAGGGAAGTTTCGGGATCAAGCCGACAGTTTCCCTTCCTCCAACCTCACGGATCCATGGTCCTTGGGAGAGCAAAGGGGCGCTGAAGCAGAAAGAAGCCTGAAGGTAAGTGCTATGGGTCCTATGGGGCATGATGGGTTGGCCCATCTAAACCAAAGGTGTCCGAGATGCCTTCACCCACCAAAAAGAAGTCCTAAATGAGTCAAACTCCCGAGAAAACCACATGAAAAAGTGGGGTTTCCTCCATCCCAAGTCCAAATTGAGACGTTTTGGATGGAACCCCATCAGATGCTGAGTGATGGGGGGGCAACCAGCAGCTCTAAGAACATCCAGAAGGTGGGAATGGCCAAATCCCTGCCATTTTGGCCTCATTTGGACCCAAATTGGGGTGATCTTAAGGGTGGGATTCATCGTTAGGTGGGTTTGATGGCACCATGGCTTGAAGGTGGCATCGAGAAGGGGTTTGGGTGGCAAAGGGACAACTTGGGGGTCATTGGGGTGAGAAGACCTCAACCCCAAGTGACTTGCAAGAGGCTTCCGTGGGGTAGGAAAGGGTCTTTGGGGACCATTGAGGACCAAAAGGAGGCCCTGGAGACACTCGGGTCACCTCCTGGTTCCTCTTTGCCCTTTCCTGGCTCTTTTCACCCCAAAACCAGGGTCCTTTTCCGTAGTTTGGGGGTTGCCCAGGGATGAAGATGGGCGTCTGGTGGCTCCTCTCGGCCCTTTGCTGGGGTGAGCATCAACCCAAGCCCCTTCCCATCCCCGAAGCCCCAATTCCCTCTGCCTTCAGCTTATTTTCGTCCCTTCTGCTTCACGTTTTGGCAGCAAAGGGCTTTATTCCCTTTGTTTTCCAGAGATTTCCCCTTCTTCCCTATTTCCCCCTTTCCCCCCTTCTTAACCCTCCGCCTCTTCACCAAAGAGCTCCCTTTGCCTGTTGCTTTTTCACCAAAAAGCCCCTTTTTTCACCCAAAATCCCTTACTCCCTGTTTTTCCTCCAGCCGAACCGCATTATTCCCTATTTTCACCCCAAATCCCCTCATTCCTTGCTTTTACCTCCAGCCAAACCTCATTATTCCCTATTTTCACCCAAAAAAAGTGCTCAAAACAGCTGGTTTTACCCAAAACCCCTCTTTTTGCACCCAAAATCCCCATCACTGCTGTTTTGACTTAGAATCCAAGAGCTTTTCTCACCTTTTTGGGATGCTTTTCCCAGCAAAAGCCTACATTCCCTCCTTCCCCCCCCCCCCCCCAAATCCATGTTTCTTGTTTGGGTTTGTGCATCAAATTCTTATGCCCTGTTCTGTTGGGTTTCGATGTGTCCCAGCATTCCAACGCTGCTTCCACCAGGAAAATCCACCATCAGTTCCCTATTCCCACCAATTCCCCATTTCCCCCACTTCCCATTCCCACCAATTCCCATTTCCACCAATTCCCATTCCCACCAATTCCTATTTCCACCAATTCCCATTCCCCCAATTCCCATTTCCCCCAATTCCCATTCCCCCAATTTCCCGTTTCCACCAATTCCCATTTCTCCCAATTCCCCATTCCCCCAATTCCCCATTTCCATCATGTCCCATTTCCCCCAATTCCCATTTCTCCCAATTCCCCATTTCTCCCAATTCCCCATTTCCCCCAATTCTCATTTCCCCCAATTCCCCATTTCCATCATTTCCCATTTCCCCCAATTCCCATTTCAATTTCCCATTTCTCCCAATTCCCCATTTCCATCATTTCCCATTTCCCCCAATTCCCATTTCTCCCAATTCCCCATTTCCCCCAATTCCCATTTCAATTTCCCATTTCCCCCAATTCCCCATTTCCATCATTTCCCTTTTCCCCCAATTCCCATTTCCCCCAATTCCCATTCCCCCAATTCCCATTTCAATTTCCCATTTCCCCCAATTCCCCATTTCCATCATTTCCCATTTCCCCCAATTCCCATTTCTCCCAATTCCCCATTTCTCCCAATTCCCATTTCCCCCAATTCCCATTTCAATTTCCCATTTCCCCCAATTCCCCATTTCCATCATTTCCCTTTTCCCCCAATTCCCATTTCCCCCAATTCCCATTCCCCCAATTCCCATTTCAATTTCCCATTTCCCCCAATTCCCCATTTCCATCATTTCCCATTTCCCCCAATTCCCATTTCTCCCAATTCCCCATTTCTCCCAATTCCCCATTTCCCCCAATTCCCATTTCAATTTCCCATTTCCCCCAATTCCCCATTTCCATCATTTCCCTTTTCCCCCAATTCCCATTTCCCCCAATTCCCATTCCCCCAATTCCCATTTCAATTTCCCATTCCCCCCAATTCCCACTTCAATTTCCCATTCCACCAATGCCCATTCTCCCTAATTCCCTGCTTCTCCCCCAAACCCCATTCCCTTGGAACTCCCCATCCCTTTCCTCAACCGAACCCCCCAGTTTCCCCCCCCAACCATCCCACATCGCCCTCATTCCCCCTGGGACTTCCCACCCCCAATCCAGCCCGACTTCCACACCCATCCCAAGCAGACCCCCCCATTCCCACTTCTCCCACGTTCTCCTCCAGCTCTTCCCGCCTCGGCTTTTCCCGGCACGGAATTCCTTACGGCCTTCATGCAGAACGATGAGGAAGGCGCCTACCTCGATGCCCAGCTCCTCCTCAGAGCCTACTCCACGTCCACCACAGTGACGGTGACCACTCGCGGCGGTGCCTTCACCAACACCATCTCCCTTGGGAATGGTGACACGGTTCCCCTCCACCTTCCCGGGAACGTGGAGCTGGTGGGCAACCAGCTTTCAGATAAAGCCGTCTTGATCCAGGCCACCAAAGACATCTCGGTGGTGGCCACCAGCTCCAAGAGTTTCACGACCGGTGCCACCGTGGTTCTACCTGTGGAGATGCTGGGCCAGAGGTACTACGTGGTGACACCAGAAGACAACAGGAAAGATGGGCTCAAGGAGTTGGTGGTGGTGGCCGGAAGGACCTCGACCACCGTTGCCATCAAAGCCAAGGGGAGGTTCTACTACAGAGGGAGGAATTACTCCCCCGGGACCACCCTTCGCATCTCCTTGAGTCCCTACCACAGCTTCCAGCTCCAAAGCCGCTCGGATCTCTCCGGCACCGAGGTGACATCGGACAACCCCGTGGTGGTCCTCAGCGGCCACAGCTGTTTGAAGGTCCACGCGGGATGTGACCACGTGGTGGAGCAGCTTCTGCCCGTTGATGGATGGGGCAAGGTCTTTGTCATCCCTCCCAACCCACTGCAGAAGGACATGGACTTGGCCTATGTGGTGGCAGCGGAGAGGACCTCCCTCAGCTACAATAAGGGTACCTCAGTTGCCACCGAGGTCATGGTGGCCGGGCAGGTCCGTAAGTTCAAGGTGGACCCAGGTTCTCCTCTTCGTCTCAGTGCTTCAGCCGGGGTTCAGGTGGTTTTCTTCTTCACCGGCTCCAAGAAGGGCTTCATGAGGCAAGACCCCTTCATGGTCAACATCCAACCCGTGTCCACCTACTGCAAGTCCTACCAGGTCATCAGCATGGCCGGCTACGAGAACCACATTGTCCTCATGGCCCCCAGCGCGGACACCAGCTCCATAACACTCAACCAGAGGATGGAGAGGACCATATCCTGGCAAAGCATTCCCAGCACGGACCTCTCCTGGGCCACCATCACCATGACCAAGGCAGGGGAGATCCAGAGTGTGGAGCACCCGAGGACACCTTTTGGGCTCCTGGTCTTTGGCTTCCAGAACTATGTTGGTTATGGCTTCAGTGGGCTTTGTGCCACCAGTAAGTACAGTCAGCACCATGGTTGCGGTGTTGTCAATGGGCAGGTCTTCTCCATGGTGGCCATCCATGGGTTTCTTCCCTCTTCCTCTTCTTCTCCATGGGTTTCTCCCATCTTTCTCAGCAGGTTCCCCTCCTCTTTCATGCCAAGACCTGGCCTGCAAGGAGAAGTGCGAGATGGTGGATGGGCAACCTCAATGTGTCCAAGAGACCTTCTCAACCTGCTGGGCCACCGGCGACCCTCACTATAGGACCTTTGATGGGCAACCCTTTGACTTCATGGGCACCTGCACCTACACCTTGACCAAGACCTGTGACCCAGACCCAACCCTGCCCATCTTCAGCATTGAAGCCAAAAACGAGCCCCGGGGCAACCTGAAGGTCTCCTATGTTGGTTCCATCACCATCCGTGTCTACGGTGTGACCATTGTGGCGGTCAGGTCGGAGAACGGGATGGTGAGGGTAAGTCAACCCAGAGCAACCTGGGAACAGCGCATCTGAAGGGTCCTCTCCAAACTCAATGAGCTTCTGCATGGCGGTCTCTCGCAGAAGACACCTCCAAAAGCTCCAAGCCTTCTGTTTCACCCCCTTTGTGGATGCCCCTTTGGGTCCTTCATGGCGTTTCCTTCCTCTTCCAGGTCAACAACCACCGGTCCCACCTCCCCATCACCCTCGCTGATGGGAAGCTCCACCTACAACAAAGGGGCCGGTCCATGCTGCTTCAGACAGCCTTCAAGCTGAAGGTCCGCTACGATTGGGATGATCACGTGGAGCTGAAGCTCCCCAGTGTCCTCGCCGGCAAAGTGTGCGGCTTGTGCGGCAACGCCAATGGGGACCCTCACGATGATGCCCTCAAACCTGATGGCGACGTGGCCCGGGACATGGTGGAGCTGGGGACCAGCTGGAAGGTGACCAATGAGAGCCATCGTTGTTGGGACAACTGCAGCGGAGGCTGTGACCGTTGTCAATGGGACGAGGTGGCCAGGTACCGGGAGGAGATGTGGTGCGGGATGATGAGCCAACAGATGGGGCCCTTCAGGAGGTGCCACGCCGCCATCAACCCCAAGGTCTACATGGACAACTGCATCTATGACCTGTGTGTCAATGATGGGCTCCATACCATGCTGTGCCAAGCCCTCGAAGCCTATGCAGATAGCTGCCAAGAGGAAGGGGTCACCATTGAGGACTGGAGGACATTGGCACGGTGCCGTGAGTAGCTCCTGGTGGGCCCCAGAGGTCCTCCCTTTGGTGGGCACGTTCGCTATGGAATCAAGGGGCGGTGGGATGGCAATGAGGAGAAAGGGGGGAAGGGAAATGGAGGCAATGGGGGTGTTGGTGTTGCCAGAGGGGTCTTGGGCTTCCAAGTGAGGTGGGAGTGGTTGTGTTGGAAGAGGAGCATGGAGGGGAGGGGAGGCCGGAATGACCATGGAGACTCCAGGAAGACCGTGGAGACTCTGGGAAGTCTATGTAGAAAGTCCAATGCAACCACGGCTGTGGTGTCCCATCTCACCTCAACCACCTTGTCCCATCCAACCACCTTGTCCCATCCCACCTCAACCACCTTGTCCCGTCCCACCACAACCACCTTGTCCCATCCCACCACCTTGTCCCATCCCATCCACAGCTCTCCCCTGCCCCAAGAACAGCAACTACACCACATGTGGCACCTCCTGCCCCACCACCTGCAACCCGGCTGCGATGTCACCTACCTGTGACCCCGGGGCCTGCGTGGAGACCTGCGAGTGCCAGGAGGGCTTCGTGTTGGACCTCAACGAGTGCATCCCCCAAGACGAATGCGGTTGCGTCTTTGAGGGCCTCCTCCATGGTCCCCATGAGGTCTTCTGGGGTGACGCCACGTGCACCAAGCAGTGCCGGTGTGACATGGAGCTCCGAAGGCCCCTGTGTCAACGGTCCAGCTGCCGCGATGGAGAAGAGTGCCGGGTGGAAGAGGGCATCCAAGGCTGTTACCCCAAGAGCTATGGGACCTGCTCTGCTGTTGGGGCCACCCATTACGAGACCTTCGATGGTGGGAGCTTCACCTTCCAAGGGTCCTGCATCTACCAGCTCGCTGGGTTGTGTGAGAAGAGCCAAGAGCTGGTGGACTTCCAAGTGCTGGTGCAGAATGGCCACGAAGAGGATGCTTTGTCCTCCATCGCTCTTGTGATGGTCAAAGTCTATGGCAAGACCATTGTGGTCAAGCGGGACCATCCCGGCAAAGTCATGGTGGGTTTAGTAGGTGTTTCTTCATGTTCTTCTGCCCCTCAGCCTATTTCTTCTCTTCCATCCATGGGGCAGCACTGAAGGGCCTCCTTCAACCACACTGAGATCCAGAGCTTGGGGTTGGAAGGGTGGAAGTCGAGGGGTCAATGTGGTCAACCACACTGAGCAAGACGAGGTTTAATGGCCTCAATCCATGCGTGATGCTTATGGGGTCACCCTACTCTCCATCTACATGGGTTGGGTGGAGTCAGGGTGGTGGAGAATTGAGTCTTGGACCCCAAATGATGGCTTCTCCTTGCCTTTTGCCCCCAGATCAACGACCGCTTGGTCAACCTCCCCTACCATCACCGAGAGCAGAAGATCTCCGTCTCCAGAGGTGGCCAAGAAGCCGTGGTGGAGACCGACTTTGGCCTCATGGTCACCTATGATTGGCAAAGCCAAGTCCTGGTCTCAGTGCCCAGCACTTACTCCAACACTTTGTGTGGCCTCTGCGGCAACTACGATGGTAACGTGGAGGATGAGACGATGATGACAGTGAAGAACGACAGCGTGACCTCCAACCCGGGAGACCACTGGAAGGTGATGGACATCCCAGGTTGCACGGAGCTATCAAAGGTGGACTGTCCCCAATGGGGACAACAGCAGGAAGAAGACCCCGAGATGGGTTGTGGGCTCCTCCACCAAGCCGATGGCCCTTTTGGAGCTTGCCATGCTCACGTAGATGCCACCAAGTACTTCCAAAGCTGTGTCCATGATTCCTGCCTCTTCCCACATCGGGAGGAGGTGGCATGTCCCATCATTGCCCGCTACGCTGCCGCCTGCCAAGCTGCTGGTGTCTCCATTGGGATGTGGAGGACCGAGGACTTCTGCAGTAAGTTGGGACCAGCGGCTGGGTTTGGGCTTCATGAATGGTCAGGAATGCCCAAGGGAAGCCCCAAACCATGGGGAGATGAAGCAGAGAGGTGGGAATCCCACCCAACATCTAGGTCGGTCCCATCACCTCTGGTCCAATGGCCAGGAACCCTTCTTAGGTTGGTTCCACCACCTTTATGGACACCTCAACCTTCATGATGTCCATAAGGAGGCAGAGATAAGGTGTAACCATGGGAGAAACCCATCTCCATGAGGTGGCCACCACCACCGCAAGTGTAGAACTGGAGGATGTGGGGTGGGATTGCCTTGCTCCTCATGGATCTCCATGTCCAATGGCAGATATCTCCTGTCCTCCAAGAAGCCACTATGAGCTCTGCTCCCAAGCCTGCTCCCAGACCTGCAGCACCATCCACACATCCAGAAGATGCGCCACGAAGGCCCAATGCCATGAAGGCTGTGTGTGCGACCAAGGCTTCGTGCTCAGCGGCGACGAGTGTGTCCCCATGTCCCAGTGCGGTTGTCACCATCAGGACTTCTACTACAAGGCCAATGAGACCTTCTACCCCTCCAAGCACGAGAAGTGCCACTGCCAACCTGTTGGCAATGTGGACTGCCAGAAGACCTCTTGTCCTGACGACGGGGAAGGCGAAGTCATCGATGGGGTCTTCCAGTGTCCATCTACTGCACCAGGGACCTGCGTGGCCACCGGTGACCGCCACTACGTGTCCTTCGATGGGGTGGCTTTCAACATCTCAGGTACCTGCTCCTATGTCCTCACGGAGACCTGCTCTGGTGACCTGGACTCCTTCGTGGTGAAGATCCAGAAGGATGCTCGGCAGAAGAAGAAGGTCTCCAGGATCCAAACGTTGACCATTGGGGTCCATGGGCTCATGCTGACCTTCATGCAAGGCAGGAGGAGTGTCCTGGTAAGGTGGTGCTTGGAGGTCCACCACACTAAGGTTGTGGTGGTGAGGTCTAGGGGTTCATGTTGGGTTTGGGATGGGGTTGGATGGGCACAGCTCCATGATGGTGGTCCACCATCATCATCTATAGGTTTATATTGGCATTGCCATGATTTTGAATGGACATAGCTCCATGATGGTGGTCCACCATGATCATCTGTGGGTTTATATTGACATCACCATGAGGCTAGAGGGACACAGCTCCATCCATGGCAACCTTTTGGGGTCCACCTTATGAACATGAGAGCCCAAGCTTGGGTTTCCATGATGGGAGAAGCCCTCACCCCTCTGGCCAAGGCAAAGCCATCTTTTGCCTTCCAGCTTCCATACATCCCTTAGAAGGTTGGTTGAAAGGGTTCTTCCTACTCCTGCCTCCATAACCTTCTCCTTGGAGCCTCCTTGAAGCGCATTGGTGGGCTTTATCTCCTCCTGTCCTAGGTGGACTCCATATCCCACCATCTCCCAGCCATCCTAAACCATGGGCAGGTTGAGGTCCACCAACATGGGATGGGCATCCTGCTTCAGACTGACTTTGGCCTCCTCGTCCGCTATGACCTCCTCCACCACGTCATGGTCATGGTGCCACCAAGCTACCAGGGCCACCTCTGTGGGCTCTGTGGCAATTACAACGGCCAAGGCAACGATGACCTCCTCCTCCCTGACGGCCACCACGCTCCCAACACCACGGTCTTTGGCTCCGCATGGAAGACCCCTGATGCACCTTGCGTTGACCATTGCCCTGAGGACCATTGTCCCATCTGCACGGAGGAGAAGATGACGGTCCTCCAGAAACCCAACTACTGTGGCCTCCTGATGGCCCCAAAGGGACCTTTTGCCTCCTGCCACCACCTCATTGACCCAGACCCGTATCTCCAAGCATGTCTCCATGATGTTTGCCTTGCTGAAGGGGACACCAGTGTCCTCTGTAGGAGCATCCAGAGCTACTCCATCGCTTGCCAAGACGCCGGGGTCACCATTGAGGCTTGGAGAAGACCATCTCTGTGCCGTAAGTGATGGTCATGGTTCTCCCTGGCCAAGAAGTCACCTCTCCTTGGGGTCCATTGAAACCTTCACAACTGGTATCTAAGGGGGGTGGCAGATGGAGGTCCATGGTGACCACCAATGCTGGTGCTTGTCGGTGCTCAGGTTGTCTTCTCCTTGCCCCCACCACCCCATGGCTTCTGTTCCCATCAACGTTTTGACCCTTCCACCGCCTTAAGGCCCACTCTTGAGGTTGCCTCCACTCTTCCAACCCAACACTGGGGCAACCTCATGGCTTCCATTGCAGCCCTCAAGTGCCCGGCCAACAGCAGCTACTCCCTTTGCACCAAGCTCTGCACCGAGAGCTGCTCAAGGCTCGGAGATGCCTCCAGATGTCCTCAAGGCTGCATGGAAGGGTGTCAGTGTGAGCATGGGTACGTCTTTGATGGCCACGGCTGCGTCCCTGAGGAGCACTGTGGATGCTTTGTGGATGGGGAGTACTACAAGGTAGGAACCTTCTCGCTCTGGTGGCCATTGGGGGGTTCTTCATCATCTCGGACCCATCTGTGTTGCAGTAGATGGTGCCCACTTGGAGATGGAATATCTCAGTAGCTTCCATCTTCCACGGTGTCGTAGGAAGAAATGGAATGGGTTGGGTTAGGATGGACCTTGAAGACCTCAAGATGCGATGCTTTCCACTGTCCCTACATGGTTCCATGCATTGAAGTCAACACAGTCTGGTTCTTCTCATCCCTTTGGCTCTTCTCCCCCTCCAGCCCCATGAGGTGGTCCTGAAGGATACCTGCCAACAGCGTTGTACGTGTGTCCCCGGCCAAGGCTTGACCTGTAGCAACCACAGTTGCACCGAGGATGAGAGCTGTGAGATCAAGGATGGGATCATGGGGTGCATCAACCAAAGTAAGGAGCAATGGGGCTTCTGGAGGCGGGTTGAAGATGGAGAAGGTCCATTGGAAGGTCTATGGGGAGGGGCAAGGTTGAGGAGCAAAGCCTAAAGCTAGAGAAATGGTGGCCATTGATCTCCAAGAGCAATGGGAGATGGAGGTCCCTGATGTCCATCTCCCATGGTTTCTCCTATGGTTTCTTCTCCTTCCAGACCCTTGCAAAGCCCTTCGGTGCCGACCCAAAGAGAGATGCAAGTTGAAGGATGGCCAAGCCAAGTGTGTCCCATCCATGGTTGCAACCTGCTGGGCTTGGGGAGATCCCCATTACCACACCTTTGATGGTCTGGACTTTGACTTCCAAGGGACCTGCACCTACACCATGGTGGAGACCTGTGGGAATGACACCTCCTTGGTGCCCTTCAAGGTGGAGAGCAAGAACAACATCCAGGGTGGGGTGAACTCCATCTCCTACGTCAGCTTGGTCAACGTCAAGGTCTATGGTCAACGCATCTCCATCCACCAGAAGGAAATGGGCAAAGTCAGGGTGAGTGGACTCCAAAGTGAGGGGAAATGGGTCTTTGCCACCTCCTTTTCCATCTGTCTCCTTCTCCATCCATCTCCTCTATGAGCTTGGCCACCATCAAGGTCTAGGGTCAATGTATCTCCATCCACCCGAGGGAAATGGGCAAAATCAGAGTGATGTGGGTTCAAAGGGAACCCAATGAGTGGTTCAAAGAGTGGTTGAATGACATCAAGGAGTGCTTGTGCATCATCTATGAGTGGTTGAACATCATCAATGAGTGGTTGAATGTTCTCATGGGTGGTTGAATGACATCAAGGAGTGCTTGTGCATCATCTATGAGTGGCTGAACATCATCAATGAGTGGTTGAATGTTCTCATGGGTGGTTGAATGACATCAAGGAGTGCTTGTGCATCATCTATGAGTGGTTGAACATCATCAATGAGTGGTTGAATGCCATCAACGTGTGGTGGAACGCCATCAATGAGTGCCTGCACCTTCTCATGGGTGGCTTCCCATTGCCATGGCCTGGTTGCCCACCCCACACCCCCCTCCCTCCAGCTGGATGGCGTCGCCACCCTCCTCCCGGTCACCCTGGAGGCCAACAAGCTCAGGATCTTCCAGAGCGGCCTCAGCGCCGTGGTGGAGACCGACTTTGGCCTGAGGGTCACATACGACTGGACCTGGCGTCTCCTCATTGACCTCCCCAGCAGCTTCTACAGCCACACTTGTGGCCTCTGCGGCAACTTCAACCTCAGGCCAGAAGATGACGTCCCCCAGGCTGCCACCAACCTCACCTCCATGGTGGCCTGGGCTGAAGCTTGGGAGGTCCGCGATGAGCTCGAAGACGACCCATTCTGTTGGCATTACTGCGAAGGAACGTGCCCACTGTGCGAGGAGGAGAAGAAGGCTCTTTATGGTGGCAACCAGTACTGTGGCCTCATCAAGAAGAGCTTCCAAGGGCCCTTCAAAGCTTGTCATGAGGTGGTCCCACCCCAGGACTTCTACCGCAACTGCCTCTATGATGTGTGTATGAGCGATGGGGCCAAGCAGATCTTCTGCCCTGTGTTGGAGGCCTATGCGTCCATCTGCAGGAAGAATGGGGCCCCTGTGCATGACTGGAGGACGCCATCAGGTTGCCGTAAGTGGTGGTCATGGTTCTCCATGGAGAGGAAGCCACAGCTCAATGGGGTCCATCGAAGCCTTTACCACTGGGGGTTGGAGATGAAGGTCCATGGTGACCATGGTTTAGGTGGTGGGGTGGGCTTGGAACCCAAGATCAAGCATAGGGTTGCTCCAAGCCCTGTCCACCCTGGTCATCCCAACGTTCTCCATTCAACCCATTCCAATGTCCCACCACCTTCATGGTGAAGAACCCTCAGGTTCCAACTGGAAACTCTTTCTCCTCATCCCATCTCTTGTCCAAAGCCCACCTCCAGGTTTCTGGTGGCTTCTTTAGGTCCTAGAAGGTGCTCCAAGGTCTGCACAGACCCTTCTCTTCTCCAGGCTGGACAATCCCAACTCTCTCTATCTCCATAGCAGAGGTTCTCCAGCCCTTGGAGCATGCCCATGGCCTCCTCTGGCCATGGAGTCTGGTTGACTCCATGATCCCATGCTTCTGGTGATGGACCCCAAGGCATGGTTGGTTCCTTGCTCACCATTGAGGTTCTCCTCCACCACCACCACCACCAAAGCCTTCTCCCCCCAACCCTCCCTGGGGTTGCCCAACCCAACCGAAGGACCTTCAACGTGATGGACCCTCATTGTCCTCCTCTATCTTCTCCCTCCCCAGCCTTACCCTGCCCTGAAAACAGCCACTACGAACCTTGCGGCACCTCCTGCCCGGCCACATGCGTTGACCAAGAGGCTCCCGCCACGTGCACCCAACCTTGTGTGGAGACCTGCGCTTGCAACCAGGGCTATGTCCTCAGCGGCGGCCAATGCGTGGCCTTGGCCAGTTGTGGTTGCACCCTTGATGGACGTTACCACCCTCCCGGCGAGGAGTTCTGGGCCGACGAGAGCTGTAGCTCTTGGTGTCGCTGCGACCCGGCGTTGGCCATGGTGGTCTGCAAGGAGATGGCCTGCAAGCCGAGCGAGAGCTGCTCGCTGCACAAGGGCGTGAGGAGGTGCGTGCCCAAGAGCAGGTCCATCTGCGTGGCCACCGGCGACCCCCATTACACCACCTTCGATGGGCGCCGCTACGACTTCATGGGGACCTGCGCCTACCGCTTGGTGGCCCTCTGCTCGGATGACCCAACTTTGGTCCCCTTCTTGGTCACCGTGGAGAACAACAACAGGGGCAGCCAGGTGGTCTCCTACACCAAGGAGGTCACCTTGGAGGTCTACAACATGAGCCTCAGCCTCAGCCAGGACCACCCCAAGAAGCTCAAGGTAGGGGACAAGGAGGTGGTGGTGGTCATTGGGAGGCAGCTGGAGGGGTTCCAAGGTCCTTGCATGGGGTTTAGATGGGCTCCAAGGTCCTTCTATGGTATTCAGATGGGTTCCAAGGTCCTTCTATGGTGTTTAGATGGGCTCCAAGGTCCTTCTATGGTGTTTAGATGGGTTCCAAGGTCCTTCTATGGTGTTTAGATGGGCTCCAAGGTCCTTCTATGGTGTTTAGATGGGTTCCAAGGTCCTTCTATGGTGTTTAGATGGGCTCCAAGGTCCTTCTATGGTGTTTAGATGTGATCCAAGGTCCTTTTCTGATGCTTGGATGGGTTTCAACCTCATCGCCCGCTGTCTGTGTTGACCTCAACCCCGTCCCCCCCTGCGTGCACGGCATCTTGGTGGCCCCCCACCCCAAGTCATCCCATTGCCCCAGCTGCCCCTGTTACCCCTGCAGGTCAATGGCGTCCTGGTGGACCTCCCCTTCAAGCACGCCGAGAAGCTCCACGCCTACCTCAATGGCCTCCATGGCTTCATCAGGACCCACTTCGATGTCACCGTCACCTTCGATTGGCACAGCTACGCCAGGGTCTTCCTCCCCACCACCTACTCAAGCGCCGTGTGCGGCCTCTGCGGCAACGCCAATGGGGACCCGCAAGACGACTTGGCTTTGCCCAGTGGGCGCTTGGCCACCAATGAGAGCCACTTTGGTGACTCCTGGGAGGTGGCCTCAAGCCCCGGTTGCCAACCTGGGAGCACCGAAGGCTCTCCAGGGTGCACCAAGGAGGAGAAACGGCTCTACGGTGGGGACAAGCACTGTGGCCTCCTGGTGAAGAAGAGGGGACCTCTGGCCCCGTGCCACAGCGCCATCGACCCCACGCCATACATGGATGACTGCCTCTTTGACGCCTGCATCTATGAAGGCCACCAAGACGCTGTCTGCAGCTCCATCAGCGCCTACGTGACCGCCTGTCAGAGTCAAGGTGTCCACATTAGACCGTGGCGTACGGCGGCCTTCTGCAGTGAGTGGAGGGGTTGCATGCACATGGTGGGGTGGGGGGGGCATGGACAAGGTGGTGGTGGGTCCATGCACCAAGACCTGGTTCCACCAAGGGTTGGGTTCTCCATGCACAAGACCTGGTTCTACCATGGGTTGGGTTCTCCATACACAAGACCTGGTTCTACCATGGGTTGGCTTCTCCATACACAAGACCTGGTTTTACCATGGGTTGGCTTCTCCATACACACAACCTGGTTCCACCAAGGGTTGTCTTCTCCATGCCCCAATTCTTGGCCTCTCCACGCCTTCCACCTTCTGGTACCCCATGGCCACCTTCAGCACCATCACCACCACCCTCCCCTCTTCACCTTAGGTCCTGTCTGCCCCCAGAACCAACACTACGAGCTCTGCGGTCCCCCTTGCCCACCCGCGTGTGGTGGCCCCCAGGACTGTGAAGCCCTCTCCTCCTGCGCCGAAGGCTGCTTCTGCGACCAAGGCTTCCTCTTGAGCGGCGACCGCTGCGTCCCCTTGGCCCAATGCGGCTGTTGGCACCACGGGCGCTACTTCAAGCAAGGAGAGGACTTCATGGCATGGCCCCGGTGCAGCCAACGCTGCCGGTGCCAAGGAGGTGGCGTGGTCGAGTGCTGGCCGGAAGCTTGCAGCCAGGACGAGGTCTGCGAGGTCCAAGATGGGCTCTTGGGCTGCTACCCCCGGGCTTGCGGGCGCTGCGAGGTGCTGGGCGGCATCTCCAGCACCTTCGATGGCCACCGCTTGGCCCTGGGCACCAACTGCACCCGCACGCTGGTGGAGGTGGAGGCGGAGGAGCCGCTGGCGGCCTTCAAGGTGGAGGTGGCCAAGGAAGGAGAAGGCATCCGGAGGGTGGAGGTCACCGCGCATGGAGTCACCGTGGTCATGGCCGGGGGGAGGCAGTGGGAGGTGATGGTGAGTGGAGGGGGGGCATCTGCTCTGGGGGGGCAAATGGCTTTTTGGGGTGGGTGTCAGGCCCTGAAGGCCACGCTTGGAGGTCCAAAGCCCACTTTGGGGTGGCCAGAAGGTCTTGAAGAGGGGGGTTTGGGGCTTCGAAGGCCACTTGGAAGGTCCAAAGGCCACTTTGGGGTGGCCATGAGGTCCTTCAGAGCTCATTTTGGGGGTCCAAACCCCCACTTTTGGGGTCCTCCATCCCCTTTCTCACTCCTCTTCTTGGGGTTCCTCTCCGCAGGTAGACGGCGTCCAGCACCTCCTGCCCCTGGTCCTGGCTGATGGGGCCGTCACAGTGAGCCAAGAGGGCACCCACCAGGTGCTCTTGACCCAAGGAGGCCCCAAAGTCCTCTTTGATGGGGTCTCCTACGTCCTGGTCACCCTGCCCAGCTCCTACCGCCAGCGACCCCATGGCCTCTGTGGGGACTTCAATGGGGACCCCCATAACGATGACCCCCAAGAGGACACCAACTCAAGCACTTGCACCCCGGGCTTCCTCCCCACCGCCTGCCCCATGGATACGCCGGGGCTCTGTGGGGTGCTGCAGGAGGCCTCAGGCCCCTTCTCTGGGTGCCATGGGGTGGTGGAACCCCATAAGTACGTGGTTGGGTGCATGCAGGAGCAATGCAAGGAGCCGGGGGGCCAAGCCATGTGTAGGAGCTTCCAGGTCTATGCTGCTGCTTGTCAAGCTGCTGGTGGGGACCTCAAGGACTGGAGGGCTGCAGCCAAGTGCCGTGAGTCCATAGAGGGTCACTGGGGGGGATGGATGGACCACGATTGAGGTCCTCCATGAAGGGATGAGGTGGGATGGATGACGGGTGAGGTCCTCCATGAAGGGATGAGGTGGGATGGACCACGGGTGAGGTCCTCCATGAAGGAATGAGGTGGGATGGACCACGGGTGAGGTCCTCCATGAAGGAATGAGGTGGGATGGACCACGGGTGAGGTCCTCCATGAAGGGATGAGGTGGGATGGACCACGGGTGAGGTCCTCCATGAAGGGATGAGGTGGGATGGACCACGGGTGAGGTCCTCCATGAAGGGATGAGGTGGGATGAACCACGGGTGAGGTCCTCCATGGGTGCAGGAGGTCCCAAGAAGGAACCTCCTTGCCCAAGCCCAACCGAACCTGGTTCTTCTCCCCTCCAGCCCTCTCCTGCCCCCCCCACAGCCACTACTCCCTCTGCACCCAGAGCTGCCCCCTCACCTGCGCCGCCATCTCCATGACCCCACCATGCACCAGGAGGTGCTTCGAGGGCTGCGAGTGCGATCGGGGCTTCCTCTTCAATGGCGGCGAATGCGTCCCCATGGACTCCTGTGGGTGCCTGCACCGTGGGCGCTACTTTGAGGTGGGTTCCTTGAAGGCCTCACGGGTGCTCCAAGGGCTTCTGCAGGTCCTGGAGACCCCTTTCGTGATGTTCTTCAGCCTTCCAAGGGGGTTCCTCCATGTTCCTTGACGGTCTCCACCTTCCCAATGGGGAACCTCCTCCTTTCTTGCCCTTCCGCCCCTTCCCAATGGGAAAACTCAATGTGATGTTCCTTGATGTTCTCCACCTTCCCAATGGGAAAACTCAAGGTTCCTTGACGTTCTCCACCTTCCCAATGGGGAACCTCCTCCTTTCTTGCCCTTCCACCCCTTTCCAATGGGAAAACTCAAGGTTCCTTCACCTTCTCCCCCTTTCCAATGGGAAAACTCCTCATTTCTTGTCTTTCCACTCTTTCCAGTGGGAAACCTCCATGTTTGTGACCTTCTCCCCCTTCCCAATGGGAAACCTCCTCCTTTCTTGCCCTCCTGCCCCCTTCCAACCCCAAACCCAACCATAGGCCCCCTATTGATGCTCCCTCCCCCTTCAACCCCCCCCCAGATCGCCGAGACCATCATGTCCCCCGACTGCACTGAGACCTGCACGTGCCGGGCTCCCGGTGGCCTCCAATGCCGACCTTCCCCGTGTCCCTTTGGCCAAGTCTGTGGCCTCATCCACGGAGCCCGGGCTTGCACGGAGCAGCCCGGGCGCTGCAGCTTGGCCCCGGCCACCCGTTTCGTCTCCTTCGATGGGGCCACCGGCGCCACCGTGGCCAATGGGGTCTACGTGGTGGCCTCGTTGTGTGACCCCCAAGGCTCTCCGTGGTTCCGGCTCTTGGCTGAGGTTGGAGAGGACCCAGCGCTGCCGGCGGTGGTGGCCCTTCATCTCTTCAGCCCTCAGGCCTTCGTCACCGTCAAGAGGGAGAAGAAGGTCTGGGTAGGTCGTCGCCATCACGCTGCCACCCAAAGAGGCCCTTCCTTGTCACCGAGATCCACGTGTCCCAAGGTGTCACGGATAGGAAGCGCCAAACATGGGCGCTGCTCCAGGTCACCGTCACCAGGAGATGGCCATGCACCTCCTCAACCCTTTTCCATTGACCTAAATGGCCCCTTTTTGAAGCCATTTCACCCACAGGAAGCACCCATGGGTGCCCTCCTGCACTCCAGCCCCACAGAAGGACCCCCGGGTGCTTCTCGCCGTGTCTCCATACCCAAAATGAAGGGATTTCGCCCTGGTGCAGAAAACGACCCATTTCTTGGGTGTTTCAGCCCATGGCATGGAGCCACCTTCTCCCTCTTGGTGTCTTCTCCAGGTCAACGGGATCCCGGCCACCTTCCCTGTGGAGGTCTATGGGGGGCTGAACATCACCGAGACCCACGGAACCATCTGGATCAGGCAAACCTCCTTGGACATTGGGTTCAACCCAAGTGGGGAGGTGACAGTGATGGTGGCCCAAGGCCTCAGCGGGAAGCTCTGTGGGATCTGTGGGAATTACGATGGGAACGCGGCCAATGACCTCCAAGGACCTGATGGGACCTTGGTTGGGGATGTGGTGGCCTTGGCCAAGGCATGGAGAGCTCCGGACTTCACCCATGTGAGTGTCCCATGGCTTGGACGGGGGGAGCCTGGTCCTCTTTGGCATGGTGGGCTTGGTTGTGATTCCCAAGGGGATTTGGTGTCTTCACCATGGAGAAGCGTCCAGGGGTCGGGCCCATTGCTTCGGCTTGGCCCAAATGGGCCTTTCCCCATCGATGTGGGGCATGGAAAGGGTCCTTCTTCACCCCACCATCATCGAGGGGGTCCGAAGAAGGGGAAGAGACCCAAAAGAGGGGGAAATGGGCCAAAAAGAGGGGAAATAGCCCCAAAAGAGGATGAAATAGCCTCAAAAGAGGGGGAAATGGACCAAAAACAGGGAAAATAGCCCCAAAAGAGGGGGAAATGGACCAAAAGTGGGGGAAATAGCCCCAAAAGAGGGGGAAATAGCCCCAAAAGAGGGGGAAATGGACTAAAAGATGGGAAATAGCCCCAAAAGAGGGTGAAATGGACCAAAAGTGGGGGAAATAGCCCCAAAAGAGGGTGAAATGGACCAAAAGTGGGGGAAATAGCCAAAAAAGAGGGGGAAATAGCCCCCAAAAGAGGAGAAATAGCCCCAAAAGAGGGGGAAATAGCCCCCAAAAGAGGAGAAATAGCCACCAAAAAGAGGGAAAAGAGGCCAAAATAGGGGAAAAGAGGGCAAAAAGAGGAAAAAGAGCCTAAAAAGTGGGGAAAGAGCCCCAAAAGAAGGGGAAAAGAAGCCAAAATTGGGAAAAAGAGGCCCAAAAGAGGGAAAAGAGCCCCAAAAGAAAGGGAAAAGAAGCCAAAATTGGGAAAAAGAGGCCCAAAAGAGGGAAAAGAGCCCCAAAAGAAAGGGAAAAGAAGCCAAAATTGGGAAAAAGAGGCCAAAAAGAGGGAAAAGAGCCCCAAAAGCAGGAAAAAGACCCCGAAAAGTGGGGAACCCCCCCAAAATCCAGGGATTAATCCATTATTTCCTCTTTCCCTTCCCCCCTCCAGTGCTGCATTTAGAGGCCCCGCAAAGGGGGGGGTGAAAGGCTTGGCCGATGAGGTCATCGCTGACGTCACCAATGAGGTCATCCCCACTCCGCGCCAGGCTGGAAAAGGGCCGATTCCCACCCAAAAATCCCTTTGGAATGGCAATAAAAGGATGAGAATTGGAGGAAACGAGAGCGTGGGGCAGGGGAAAAGGGACTTGGGGGTCACTTATGGGGCTGGGGGGGGGCACTTATGGGGCCGGCCCTACATATCCGGCTCCTTGGCAGCCCCATCCTGGCCCCAGGCACTTCCCGGTCCCCCCCATTGACCCCATTGAGTCAATAGTGCCTGCCCCGGAGCTGCCCATGGGGCCGGATCTATGGGGAGGGAACCCGGATGTGTGGGGCTCATGGGGGGGCACCCGGATATGGGGAGCTTATGGGGTGGGGACAGCCCAAGGTGGCTCCTATGGGGTGGGGAGACCCCAATATGTGGGGTTTATGGAAGGAAGAACCCAGATGTGTGGCTCCTATAGAGGGGGAACACTCATATGTGGGTCCCATGGGGTGGGCGCCAGTTGTCGCCCCAGTTGTCCCCAGTTGCTCCCAGTTCTCTCCCCATATCCCATACCCCATAGCCCATAGCCCATATCCCATATCCCATACCCCATAGCCCATAACCAAGATCCCATACCCCATATCGCATACCCCATACCCCATATATCCCATATCCCATACCCCATATCCCATATCCTATACTGCATATCCCGTATCCCATACTGCATATCCCATACCCCATATCCCATACTGCATATCCCATATCCCATACCCCATATCCCATACCCCATCTATCCCATACCCCATACCCCATATATCCCATATCCCATATCTTATACCCCATATCCCATATCCCATATATCCCATAATCTATATCCCACACCCCCTATCCCATACCCCATATCCTATATCACATACCCCATATCCTATACCCCATACCCCATAATCCCATACCCCATATCCCATACCCCATATCCTATATCCTATATCCCATACCCCATATCCCATACCCCATATCCTATATCCCATACCCCATATCCCATACCCCATACCCCATATCCCATACCCCATATCCCATATCCCATACCCCATATCCCATACCCCATATCCCATACCCCATATCCTATATCCCATACCCCATATCCCATACCCCATATCCCATACCCCATATCCTATATCCCATACCCCATATCCCATACCCCATACCCCATATCCCATACCCCATATCCCATACCCCATATCCCATATTGCATACCCCATACCCCATATCCCATACCCCATATCCCCTATCCCATACCCCATACCCCATATCCCATACCCCATACCCCATATCCCATACCCCATATCCTATATCCCATACCCCATACCCCATATCCCATACCCCATATCCTATATCCCATATCCCATACCCCGGATCCCAAGTCCCTCCCAGTGCCCCAGGGCTGCTCTGGGCAGAGGAGGAAGTGCCCGAGGCTTTGGGAGGTGCCACCTCGGGGGCAGTCCCCATCCTGCAGATATATCCCTGCGGATAACGTGGGTCCGGATGCAGTGGGGACTGACGGAGCCATGGGGTGAGTGGGGACCTGGGGTATGGGTATGGGGTATGGGATATGAGATAGGGGGTATGGGACATGGGATATGGGGTATGGGATATGGGGTTTGGGGTGTGGGATATGGGATATATGGGATATGGGGTATTGGATGTGGGGTATGGATGAAGGACTTCCCCTTGTTTCCAGCCCTGGGCAGATGAAGGCTCTCCCCATCCTCCTCCTCCTCCTCCTCACGGATCCCTGGGGGCCTTTGGGAACATGGGGGGCACCCAGGAGACCCCCAGGTGAGTGGGGGCACCCTGGGGACATGAGGGGCACCCATGGGTGCCTCCTTGTCCCATTTGAACCCAAAGAAGAGGAGGGCCAGACCCATAGTTTGGGGTCTTCAACCGACAGGGGGGGGTCCTAAGCCCCATTGAGAGGCCCCTGCCCCACACCAGAAGGTCCTACAGTGACAATGAGGGGCTCTGGGCCACCATGTGGGTCCCAGCCCCATAGCGATGGTGTCCCTCTTAGGTGGGCTGCTCTACCCCTATGGGCCAGCGGCTGGAGATGAAGCCAACCCCCATGAAGATGATGGGATGAGCCCGGAGATCTTCCTATGGGAGACCTTCTCCTTCTACGGACAGCCCCATCGCTCTCTCTATGTGGGTCCTATGGGGGCCCTATGGTGTGGGGGGGATGAGGGTTGGGTGACTCCATGGGTGGGTGCCACTATGGTTGGGTGATACCATGGGTTGGAGACCCCATTGGTGGAGATACCATGGTTGGGTGACCCCATGGTTGGGTGACCCCATGGTTGGGTGCCACTATGGTTGGGTGATACCATGGGTTGAAGACCCCATTAGCGGAGATACCATGGTTGGGTGCCACTGTGGTTGGGTGATACCATGGGTTGGAGACCCCATTGGTGGAGATACCATGGTTGGGTGACCACATGGTTGGGTGACCCCATGGTTGGGTGCCACTATGGTTGGGTGATACCATGGGTTGGAGACCCCATTGGTGGAGATACCATGGTTGGGTGCCACCATGTTTGGGTGCCCCCACACTTACTCCCCACCATAACTCAACACCCAACCACCACCTCTCCCTCACGGGGGGCTCCTGGGCACCTCCTCCTCCAGGTCAACAACAACGGGGTCCTGTCCTTCGGGGTCGGGGTCCCCGAATTCACCCCCCAGCCCTTCCCGTTGCCCGGCCACCGCCCCTTCGTGGCTCCCTATTGGGCCGATGTGGACACCAGGCTGGGAGGAAACGTCTTCTACCGGCAGAGCCGAGAGCCGCAGCTCTTGGCCCGCTTGGCCATGGACTTGGCCCAGGACCACGTGGAGGCCGCTCCGCGGCCAACGTGGGCCTTCGTGGCCACTTGGGATCGGGTCTCCTTCTTCGGGGCTGCGTCAGACAAGGTGGGGTGTGGGGTGTGGGGTATGGATATAGGGTATGGGCTATGGGATATGGGGTATGGGCTATATGGGATATGGGATATAAGGGATATTGGATATGGGATACATGGGATATGGGATATATGGGATATATGGGATATTGGATATGGGATATGGGATACATGGGATATGGGTTATATGGGATATTGGATATGGGATATATGGGATATGGGCTATGGGCTATATGGGGTATGGGATATGGGGTATAGTGTATGGGATATAAGGGATATTGGATATGGGATATATGGGATATGGGCTATGGGATATATGGGTTGTGGGGTATGGGATATGGGATATGGGATATAACGGATATTGGATATGGGCTATATGGGATATGGGATCTATGGGATGTGGGCTATGGGCTATGGGCTATATGGGATATGGGATATGGGACATGGATCTGCTCCTCCTCCTCACGCAGGTGAACACCTTCCAAGCCGTGTTGGCCACTGATGGAGCCTCCTCCTTCGTCATGTTCAACTATGGGGACATCCAATGGACCACGGGCATCTCCAACCAGGGGGACCCCCACACCGGCTTGGGGGGCATCCCAGCCCAGGTGGGTGCTGGGGGCTATGGGGGCAATGGGGGCAATGGGGGCAATGGGGCCAATGGGGCAATGGGGGCAATGGGGCAACGGGGATATGGCCACCAGCCTGGATGGGATGGAGCTAAGGGGGATTTGGGTTGGAATGGAGTGGCTTTGGGTTGGAATGGAGTGGCTTTGGGTTGGAATGGAGTGGATTTGGGTTGGAATGGAGTGAATTTGGGTTGGAATGGAGTGGATTTGGGTTGGAATGGAGTGAATTTGGGTTGGAATGGAGTGGCTTTGGGTGCATTTGGGTTGGAATGGAATGAATTTGGGTTGGAATGGAGTGGCTTTGGGTGTCTTGGGGTTGCCATTGAGTGGCTTTGGGTGTCTTGGGGTTGCCATTGAGTGGCTTTGGGTGCCCTGGGGGTGCCATTGAGTGGCTTTGGGTGTCTTGGAGTTGCCATTGAGTGGCTTTGGGTGCCTTGGGGTTGCCATTGAGTGGCTCGGGCTCCAAACGGGGGTGCTTGGGGGGGGGGGGGCCCTGCCTGGAGCGGAGCGGTCCCCAATGGGTCGCTGCCCCCAGGCCGGGTTCAACAGCGGCGATGATGTCCACTTCTTCTCCATCCCCGGCTCGCGCTCGCCCGCGGTGCTGAGCATCGGGCGCCGCAGCAACGTCGGCGTTCCGGGGCGCTGGGTCTTCCGCGTCGATGAGTTCACGGCCCCCTCGCTCCCCCCCTCCGAGGGGAGCCCCACCGGGCCCCAGAGCACCGAGGAGAGGGTCTATGTGTGCGCGTAGGGAGGGATGGGGGCGATGGGGCAGGGAATGGGGGGGGGGGGGGAAGCGGTGGGATGGCAACGTTGGGACCCATGGAAGGGCGTTGCGTCATAGATGAATCGCGCCCCGTAGGAGAGCCGTGCCCCATGGGAGAAACCTGCCCCATAGAAGGACCATGCCCCATAGAAGAACCTTACCCCATAGAAGGACATTGCTCCATAGAAGAACCATCCCCCATAGAAGGACCATAACCCATAGAAGATCCCTGCCCCATAGAAGGACATTGCTCCATAGAAGAATCATGCCCCATAGATGAACCATGACCCATAGATGAGCCATGCCCCATAGAATGACCATGCCCCATAGAAGAACCTTACCCCATAGAAGCACATTGCTCTATAGAAGAGCCATGCCCCATAGAAGGACTGTGACTTATAGACGAAACCTTCTCCATTGAAGGACATTTCTCCATAGAAGAACCATGTCCCATAGAAGAGCCTTACCCCATAGAAGGACATTGCTCCATAGAAGAACCATGCCCCATAGAAGAGCCTTGTCCCATAGAAGGACCATGCCCCATAGATGAACCATGCCCCATGGAAGGAACCTGCTCCATAGAAGGACATTGCTCCATAGAAGAGCCTTGTCCCATAGAAGGACCATGCCCCATAGAATGACCATGCCCCATAGAAGATCCCTGCCCCATAGAAGGCCCCATCACCATGTAGGACACGTTAGGACGAGCCCACCAATAAAGCCTCTCCAAGTACCACATCCATGTACACGTATGAACACGCGTGCGTCACACGGGGCCTTGCCAAGGGCCCCCCCCAGGTTAGGGGGGGTCAATGAGTCCACGGCAGGGATCAATGGGTCCATTGGTGGTCATTGTGTCCGGGGGGGGCAATGAATCATTGGTGTCTATTGGGGATCACTGTTGTCCATGGGGGGGTCAATGGGTCCATGGGGGGGTCAATGGGTCCATTGGGGATCATTGTTGTCCATGAGGGGGTCAATGGGTCCATGGGGGGGGTCAATGGGTCCATTGGGGATCATTGTTGTCCATGGGGGGGGTCAATGGGTCCATTGAGGGGTCAATGGGTCCATGGGGGGGGTCAATGGGTCCATTGGGGACCATTGTTGTCCATGGGGGGGGTCAATGGGTCCATTGGGGATCATTGTTGTCCATGGGGGGGTCAATGGGTCCATTGGGGGTCAATGGGTCCATGGGGGGGCCCACGTTATGAGGGGGGGTCACGTGCTTTATAGGAGGGCTCTGATTGGCTCTTCCGGGATTTGCCACGCCCCCTTCCAGGTACGGGCTGTTCCCCCCCCCCTCCCCCAGTTCCTGCTTTGGTCCTTGCTGGTGTTGGGACGTGAGTTGGGGGGGGCCCTATAGGGAGCTCCTATAGGGGAAGGGGGGCCCTATAGGGGGCCCTATGTGTGTTGGGGTCCCCTATGGGGAGGTTCCCCTATGGGGGGGTCACTGCTTTGGGTGTCCCATGGGGGGGGGGGGGGTCCCTATCGGGGGCCCTGTGGGTGTTGGCATCCTCTATGGGGGGGTCCTATGGATGTTGGGGTCCCCTATGGGGAGGTTCCCCTATGGGGGGGAGGGACTGCATTGGGTGACCCACAGGTGGCGGAGGGCCCTATGGGGGGATCCTATAGGCGGGGGGGGGTCCCCTATGGGGTGGGTGCCCCATAGGTGGTGGGGGGGTCCCCAAGCACCCATTAGGGCCGTGTATAATGGGGGGGAACCCCAATAACCCCCCCCCAAGGACACTCGTACGACCGTCCCGGCACTATGGGGCCCTGGGACCTCGCCCCACTCAGGAATGTCCCATTGGCGCCCATTAACACCCAGTTCCCGCCCATTAACACCCAGTTCCCGCCCAGTAACACCAGTTCCCACCCAGTAACACCAGTTCCTGCCCAGTAACACCAGTTCCCGCCCATTAACACCAGTTCCCGCCCATTAACACCAGTTCCCGCCCATTAACACCCAGTTCCCGCCCATTAACACCAGTTCCCGCCCATTAACACCCAGTTCCTGCCCAGTAACACCAGTTCCCGCCCATTAACACCAGTTCCCGCCCATTAACACCCAGTTCCCGCCCATTAACACCCAGTTCCCGCCCATTAACACCCAGTTCCCGCCCATTAACACCCAGTTCCCGCCCAGTAACACCAGTTCCCGCCCATTAACACCAGTTCCCGCCCATTAACACCAGTTCCCGCCCATTAACACCAGTTCCCGCCCATTAACACCAGTTCCCGCCCATTAACACCCAGTTCCCGCCCAGTAACACCCAGTTCCCGCCCATTAACACCAGTTCCCGCCCATTAACACCCAGTTCCCGCCCATTAACACCAGTTCCCGCCCATTAACACCAGTTCCCGCCCATTAACACCCAGTTCCCGCCCATTAACACCAGTTCCCGCCCATTAACACCCAGTTCCCGCCCATTAACACCAGTTCCCGCCCATTAACACCAGTTCCCGCCCATTAACACCCAGTTCCCGCCCAGTAACACCAGTTCCCGCCCAGTAACACCAGTTCCTGCCCATTAACACCCAGTTCCCGCCCATTAACACCCAGTTCCCGCCCATTAACACCAGTTCCCGCCCATTAACACCAGTTCCTGCCCATTAACACCCAGTTCCCGCCCATTAACACCCAGTTCCCGCCCATTAACACCCAGTTCCCGCCCATTAACACCCAGTTCCCGCCCATTAACACCAGTTCCCGCCCATTAACACCCAGTTCCCACCCATTAACACCAGTTCCTGCCCATTAACACCAGTTCCTGCCCATTAACACCAGTTCCCGCCCATTAACACCAGTTCCCGCCCATTAACACCAGTTCCCGCCCATTAACACCAGTTCCCGCCCATTAACACCAGTTCCCGCCCATTAACACCAGTTCCCGCCCATTAACGCGTTCTGGCAGGATGGAGTGGGTCAACTTGAGCTTACTGATGCTACTGGGAGGTACTGGGATGAACTGGGAGGGGATTGGGAAGGACTGGGATCAACTGGGATGAACTGGGAGGGAATTGGGATGAACTGGGATCAACTGGGATGAACTGGGAGGTACTGGGATGAACTGGGAGGGAATTGGGATGAACTGGGATGAACTGGGAGGGAACTGGGATGAACTGGGAGGGAATTGGGATGAACTGGAAGGGACTGGGAGGGAATTGAGTGGAATTGGAAGCAATTGGGATGAACTGGGGGGGAACTGGGATGAGCCGGGAGCAATTGGGAGGGACTGGGAGGGGACTGGGATGAACTGGAAGGGACTGGGAGGGAACTGAGAGGAGTTGGAAGCAATTGGGGTGAACTGGGAGTAATTGGGATGAACTGGGAGGAACTGGGAGGAACGGAGACACTCACCCCCCACCCAACTGGTTTTACCCCTCCAGTCTTGCCCCCAGTAAGAGGGAACCCTCTGCCCCCTGGTGAGTAACTGGGATGAACTGGGAGCAACTGGGAGGGGGGAAGAGCTGGACCGGGAATGGGAGTGGGAGATACTGGGATACAGGGGGGTTATCGTGGGGTATAGAGGGGTTCTATTGGGGTATAATGGGGTTATACTGGGATACAGGGGGTTATACTGGGAATGGGGGGTTTATACTGGTGTCTTCCCCTTCCCTACAGATGTCACCAGTCCCTTCCACTACGGTGAGTGGGGAAGGGGGGGGTCCCCAATGGGGTGACATGGAGGGAGCACAAGGAGGTGATGGGATGTCCCGGTGGGGCTGACACGGGGGTCCCCAGTGGGGGTGCCACTGAGGACCCCAATGGGGGTGACATTGAGGACCCCAATGGGGGTGGACATTGAGGACCCCAATAGGGTGCCACTGAGGACCTCAATGGGGTGACACTGAGGACCCCAATGGGGGTGACATTGAGGACCCCAATAGGGTGCCACTGAGGACCTCAACGGGGGTGCCACTGAGGACCTCAATGGGGTGACACTGAGGACCCCAATGGGGGTGACATTGAGGACCCCAATGGGGGTGGACATTGAGGACCCCAATGGGGGTGCCACTGAGGACCCCAATGGGGTGACATTGAGGACCCCAATAGGGTGCCACTGAGGACCCCAATGGGGTGACATTGAGGACCCCAATAGGGTGCCATTGAGGACCCCAATGGGGGTGACAGGGGTGTCCCCATGTGTCCCCCCCCCCAGACTGGCACCGCCTGCGTGTGGCCGGGCTCACGGTGGCCGCTGTCCTCTGCGTGGTTGGCATCATCGTCCTCCTCAGTGAGTGTCAATGGGGGGGTCCTTGCATCAATGGGGGGGTCCCCAGGTGTCAATGGATGGCGTAGTCACTTCTTGTGTCCCGTTGCCAGGTGGGAAGTGCAAGTGTGGGAGCAAAGCCAGGTAGGACGTGGGGTATGGGGTATGGGGTATGGGATATGGGGTATGGGGTATGGGGTATGGGGTATGGGGTATGGGGTATGGGGTATGGGATATGGGGTATGGGGTATGGGATATGGGATATGGGGTATGGGGTATGGGATATGGGGTATGGGGTATGGGGTATGGGGTATGGGATATGGGGTATGGGATATGGGGTATGGGATATGGGGTATGGGATATGGGGTATGGGGTATGGGATATGGGATATGGGGTATGGGATATGGGGTATGGGATATGGGGTATGGGGTATGGGATATGGGGTATGGGATATATGGGGCATGGGATACGGGGTATGGGATATGGGGAATGGGGTATGGGATACGGGGTATGGGATATGGGGTATGCGGTATGGGATATGGGGCATGGGATATGGGGTATAAGGTATGGGATATGGGGTATGGGAGATATGGGACATGGGATATGGGGTATGGGGTATGGGGTATGGGATATATGGGGTATGGGGTATGGGGTATGGGATATGGGGTATAAGGTATGGGATATGGGGTATGGGGTATGGGAGATGCCAACCCCTCCTACCCCAACAGCCGCCGTTGTCCCCCCCCCGAATCTTCCCACCTCATTGCTCCTGGTACGTCCCCAAGTGTCACCCCCCCCATTGGGTCACCTCATGGTGACAAAGGGGGGGGTCACCGTAGTAACCGTGACCCAATGCTTTGGTTCCCCCCCTGACCCTCATCTCTCCATAGGAGGCACCAGCACGTGTTGAGGTGATCCCAAGTGTCCCCAGTGGAGATGCGGGACATGGGGGGGGGGGGGGTCATTTTGGGGTGAACCCCCCCAAAAGCAGCAAGAAATCGGTCGCTGAATAAAAACTGATGGTTTAAAAGGGGACGTTTGGGGACATTGTGGTTATTGGGGGGTGGTGGCATCAGGGGACAAGAGGGGACAAAGGGATGGGGGGAAGCAGGAGGTGAGATGGGGTCAATGGTGCCATTGGGTTGATGGTGGCCAATGGCTCCATGGGGTCAATGGTACCGTTGGGTTGATGGTGGCCTTGGCGCCATTGGATTGCTGGTGGCACCAGGAGATGCCACGGCTGGTCAATGGTGGCCAATGGTGACGCGGGGTCAATGGAGCTGGTGCCTTGATGCCCATAGCCCCCCATGACCACCATGGTGTGTCCTTGGTGGCCCTCAAGCCCCCAGGTCAATGGTGACGTGCCGGTAGATCTGGGTGGCCCCTTTGAAGCTGGAGGCCACCAGGAAGTGGCGATGCCCCAAGGAGATGGGTGCGAAGGAGCGAGGAGATGGGGCCAGGAGCTCCTGGATGGGCTCGAGGTGGCCACCAGGACCCAGGCGATAGACGCGGCTCGGGGCATAGTCATTGCCCAGCAGGACATAGCGCTGCCCGGCCACAGCCAAGGGCTGGAAGACCATGGAGCCCCGTGCTGGGACCTGCTGCACCTCCCGGAACATGGAGCCTTCCCAGCGCATCACCTGTGTGGAAAAGGGTGGGATGGGTTGGGTTGGGTGATGGTCATCAGAGGGATGGGTTGGGTTGGGTTGAGTTGGCTGATGGTCATCAGAGGGATGAGTTGGGTTGGGTTGGGTTGAGTTGGGTGATGGTCATCAGAGGGATGGGCTGGGTTGAGTTGGGTGATGGTCATCAGAGGGATGGGTTGGGTTGGGTTGAGTTGGGTGATGGTCATCAGAGGGATGGGCTGGGTTGAGTTAGGTGATGGTCATCAGAGGGATGGGCTGGGTTGGGTTGAGTTGGGTGATGGTCATCAGAGGGATGGGTTGGGTTGGGTTGAGTTGGGTGATGGTCATCAGAGGGATGGGCTGGGTTGAGTTGGGTGATGGTCATCAGAGGGATGGGATGGGTTGAGTTGGGTGATGGTCATCAGAGGGATGGGATGGGTTGAGTTGGGTGATGGTCATCAGAGGGATGGGTTGGGTTGGGTTGAGTTGGGTGATGGTCATCAGAGGGATGGGCTGGGTTGAGTTGGGTGATGGTCATCAGAGGGATGGGTTGAGTTGGGTGATGGTCATCAGAGGGATGAGTTGGGTTGAGTTGGGTGATGGTCATCAGAGGGATGGGATGAGTTGAGTTGGGTGATGGTCATCAGAGGGATGGGATGAGTTGAGTTGGGTGATGGTCATCAGAGGGATGGGTTGGGCTGGGTTGAGTTGGGTGATGGTCATCAGAGGGATGGGATGGGTTGAGTTGGGTGATGGTCATCAGAGGGATGGGCTGGGTTGAGTTGGGTGATGGTCATCAGAGGGATGGGTTGGGTTGGGTTGAGTTGGGTGATGGTCATCAGAGGGATGGGTTGGGCTGGGTTGAGTTGGGTGATGGTCATCAGAGGGATGGGCTGGGTTGAGTTGGGTGATGGTCATCAGAGGGATGGGCTGGGTTGAGTTGGGTGATGGTCATCAGAGGGATGGGATGGGTTGAGTTGGGTGATGGTCATCAGAGGGATGGGCTGGGTTGAGTTGGGTGATGGTCATCAGAGGGATGGGTTGGGTTGGGTTGAGTTGGGTGATGGTCATCAGAGGGATGGGCTGGGTTGAGTTGGGTGATGGTCATCAGAGGGATGGGTTGGGTTGGGTTGGGTTGATTTGGGTGATGGTCATCAGAGGGATGGGCTGGGTTGAGTTGGGTGATGGTCATCAGAGGGATGGGTTGGGTTGAGTTGGGTGATGGTCATCAGAGGGATGGGCTGGGTTGAGTTGGGTGATGGTCATCAGAGGGATGGGCTGGGTTGAGTTGGGTGATGGTCATCAGAGGGATGGGCTGGGTTGAGTTGGGTGATGGTCATCAGAGGGATGGGCTGGGTTGAGTTGGGTGATGGTCATCAGAGGGATGGGATGGGTTGAGTTGGGTGATGGTCATCAGAGGGATGGGTTGGGCTGGGTTGAGTTGGGTGATGGTCATCAGAGGGATGGGATGGGTTGAGTTGGGTGATGGTCATCAGAGCGATGGGTTGGGTTGGGTTGGGTTGGGTTGATTTGGGTGATGGTCATCAGAGCAATGGGTTGGGTTGAGTTGGGTTGGGTTGGGTTGAGGTGGGTTGGGTGGTGGCCATCACGGCCACATTTGGCTTGAGTCCCTCATGATGCCGGTGACCTCCCATTCCCACATGATGATGCCGGACCCCAGTGGCCATCTCACGACCCCCACGATGGCCATTAGCCCCCAATAGCCACCCCATGGCCCCCCCCCCCCCCCCCCCCATATAACCACATCCCACCTCACCTTGGCATCCCCAAGGAACCTGGTCAAGCAGAGGAACACGTGGCCCCTCATCCGGAAATGCTTGGCCGCGTAGACGTCGGGCACATGGGGGATGTCCGTGTGGGGCGTGAAGGCCGCCCCGCTCCACCGATAGACCAAGGGCCTCCTGGTGCCGCTGCAGACCACCAGTGCCGGCCTTCCCCCTAGCTCCAAGAACTCCAAATGGGTGTCCCGATGCCAGGGGCGAAGGGCTTGGTGGGGGTAGAAGCCCCTTCCCCCCCACCTGAAGAGGGTGCTGGTGCCCCCTTTGGAGCTGTCGGCCACCCCCAGGTACCATTGGCCCCCCAGGCGGGCGCTGGCCACCGCGTGGGGGCGTCGCAAGCGGCCGCTTCCCAACGCCTGGAGCCGGATGAAGCGGGAGCCGGGACCACCGGAGCGGCGCCACACGGATGAGCCCCCACTGAGCTGGGCCACCACCAGCACCAGGGAGCCCCCGAGGGCCAGAGGGTGGCAGGCAACAGGGGACGTGCCTATGGGGGGATATGGGGGGGGAAGGGGTTAGGGGGTGGGGGGGGTCAATGGGGATGGGGTGGTGGTGGAGCTCAATGGGGATGGGGAGGTGATGGACCTCAGTGGGGATGGAGTGGTGATGGAGCTCAATGGGGATGGGGTGGTGGTGGACCTCAATGGGGATGGGGAGGTGATGGACCTCAGTGGGGATGGGGTGGCGGGGGGGGTCAATGGGGATGGGGTGGTGGTGGGGATCAATGGGGATGGGGTGGGGGGGGGGGTCAATGGGGATGGGGTGGTGGGGGTCAATGGGGATGGGGTGGTAATGGGGCTCAATGGGGATGGGGAGGTGATGGACTTCAATGGGGATGGGGAGGTGGTGGATCTCAATGGGGATGGGGAGGTGATGGATCTCAATGGGGATGGGGAGGTGATGGACCTCAAGGGGGATGGGGAGGTGATGGACCTCAATGGGGATGGGGAGGTGATGGCCCTCAATGGGACTCACCATTGATGATGGTGGGAGCTCGGAAGCGCCCGGCCAACTGGTCCCATTCCAGAAGGGCACAGGCGCCAGCGAAGGGCTGCGCCAGGGCCACCCCTGGGTGCCCCCCCATAGCGAAGGGCTCGGCCGCGAGCGAGGAGAAGGGCAGAGACTGGAAGGGGCGAAGCTCTATGGGACAACGCAATGGTCCCATCAGGTCCCGGGTGGCTGCAATGGGGCCCCAGGGGACCGGGAGGGGGTTGGGAGGGGGGGTCCCATGGTGTGTTATGGGTCAGGATGGGGTTCCCATAGGTCCATGATGGGCTCCCATAGGGCCATGATGGGTTCCCATGGACCATCATGGGTTCCTATAGGTCTGGATGTGGTTCCTATGGGTCAAGATGTGGTTTCTATGGGTCTGGATGTGGTTCCCATGTGTTCATGATGGGTTTCCGTGGTCCATCATGGATTCCTGTGGGTCCATGATGGGTTCCAATGCTTTCCTATGAGTCAGGCTATGGGTTCCTATGGATCTATGGTGGGTTCCTATGGGTTTCTATGGGTCCATATTGTCTTCCTATGGGTCTATGATGGGCTCCTATGGGTCTATGGTGGGTTCCTATGGGTCCATGATGCCTTCCTATGTGTCTACAGTGAGTTCCAGTGGGTTCCTATGGGTCCATGATGGGTTCCTATGGGTCTATGATGGGTTCCTATGTGTCTATGGTGGGTTCCAGTGGGTTCCTATGGGTCCATGATAGGTTCCTATGGGTCTGTGATGGGTTCCTATGGGTTTATGGTGGGTTCCTATGGGTCTATGGTGGGTTCCAATGGGTTCCTATTGGTCCATGATGGGTTCCTATGGGTCTATGATGGGTTCCTGTGGGTCATCCCCATACCTGACGTGAGGCACTGGAAGTCCCGGGGCTGGAGCTGCTCCAATGGGGTTCCCTGGTGCTGGGGGGGGCCATGGCACCGCCCCGGCTCCGTTGGGATCGTGACGCTGCCCAACCAGGACACGACCCAGCGCAGGCGGCAGTTGCATTGGAACGGGTTCCCCCGGAGGTCCCTGCCCCATAGGGACCAGTGGGGACCAATGGGGATCCATGGGGATCAATGGAGTCAATGGGGCCCAATGGGGATCGATGGAGTCAATGGGGACCAATAGGGATCAGTGGGGATCAATGAAGTCAATGAAGCTCAATGGAGTCAAGGGAGCTCAATGGGGCCCAATGGGGATCAATGGGGATCAGTGGAGTCAATGGGGCCCAATGGGGATCAATGGGGATCAATGGAGTCAATGGGGCCCAATGGGGATCAATGGGGATCAATGGAGTCAATGAGGACCAATGGAGCTCAATGGGGACCAAGGGGGATCAATGGGGACCAATGAAACCAATGGAGCTCAATGGAGTCAATGGGGACCGATGGGGATCAATGGGGACCAATGGGGTCCAATGAAGTCAATGGAGCTCAATGGAGTCAGTGGGGACCAATGGGGCTCAATGGGGTTCAGTGGGGTCCCCCATAGCCCCCCACGTCACCTACAGCTGGCTCAGCATCTCCAGGCCTTGGAAGAGGCCCTTGGGCAGCGTCTCCAAGCGGTTGTTGGCCAAACTCCTATGGGATATGGCATATGGGATATATGGGGTATGGGATATGAGGTATGGGGTATGGGGCTAGGAAGCCCCAATGGGTGCCCCAAATGTCCCCCAAGTGCCCATAGACCCCCCCATAGATCTCCCCCCAGAGCCGCCTCCAACCCCCCTTAGATCCACCATGGGGAGCCCCAAGCCCCATAGAGCCCCATAGGGAGCTCCCAGGGCCCCCCAGTGACTCACAGGTAGAGCAGCCCCCGGAGCCCCCGCAGCGCTCTTGGGGCGATGGAGCCCACGTCATTGTCCTCAATGAACCTGGGGACACAGCAGCGCCCGGGGTGGACCACCAGAGCCCAGTGGAGCCCCAGTGCCCTCCCAGTGCCTCCCAGTCTGTCCCAGTGCCCTCCCAGTGCCTCCCAGTCTGTCCCAGTGCCCTCCCAGTGCCTCCCAGTCTGTCCCAGTGCCCTCCCAGTCTGTCCCAGTGCCCTCCCAGTGCCCTCCCAGTCTGTCCCAGTGCCCTCCCAGTGCCTCCCAGTCTGTCCCAGTGCCCTCCCAGTCCATCCCAGTCTATCCCAGTGCCACTCACAGGTACTCCAGCAGCACCAGTCCAGAGAAGGCCCCGTCCCCAATGGTCCCCAAGTGCCCGGCAGTGATCAACCTATAGGGACACCCATAGGACACCATGGGGTCACCATAGGGACAGTATAGACACCATAGGGACACCATAGGGACAGTATAGACACCATAGGGACACCATAGGGACAGTATAGACACCATAGGGTCACCATAGGGACAGTATAGACACCATAGGGACACCATAGAGACAGTATAGACACCATAGGGACACCATAGGGACAGTATAGACACCATAGGGACACTATAGAGACCATAGGGACACCATAGAGACAGTGTAGACACCATAGGGACACCATAGGGACACTATAGAGACCATAGGGACACCATAGAGACAGTGTAGACACCATAGGGACACCATAGGGACCATAGGGACACCATAGAGACAGTGTAGACACCATAGGGACACCATAGGGACACTATAGAGACCATAGGGACACCATAGAGACAGTGTAGACACCATAGGGACACCATAGGGACACTATAGAGACCATAGGGACACCATAGAGACAGTGTAGACACCATAGGGACACCATAGGGACACTATAGAGACCATAGGGACACCATAGAGACAGTGTAGACACCATAGGGACACCATAGGGACACTATAGAGACCATAGGGACACCATAGAGACAGTGTAGACACCATAGGGACACCATAGGGACACTATAGAGACCATAGGGACACCATAGAGACAGTGTAGACACCATAGGGACACCATAGGGACACTATAGAGACCATAGGGACACCATAGAGACAGTGTAGACACCATAGGGACACCATAGGGAAACCATAGGGACGCTATAGACACCATAGGGAAACAGTAGGGACAGTATAGATGCCATAGGGACACCATAGGGACACTATAGACACCATAAGGACACCATAGGGACACTATAGACACCATAGGGGACACCATAGGGACACCATAGGGACACTATAGACACCATAGGGGACACCATAGGGACACCATAGGGACACTATAGACACCATAAGGACACCATAGGGACCCTATAGGGCCCCATAGGGGACACGATGGGGTCCTTACAGCAGCTGCAGGGCCGGGGTGTCCCGGAAGCTGCCTTCCCCCAGGACCTCGATTTGCCAACGCACCAGGGACCTGCGGAGGCAGGGATGAACTGGGATGAACTGGGATGAACTGGGGTCTAATGGGGTTAAACTGGGTTAAACTGGGGTCTAATGGGGTTAAACTGGGCTGGAATGGGTTAAACTGGGGTCTAATGGGGTTAAACTGGGTTAAACTGGGGTCTAATGGGGTTAAACTGGGCTGGAATGGGTTAAACTGGGGTCTAATGGGGTTAAACTGGGCTGGAATGGGTTAAACTGGGATCTAATGGGGTTAAACTGGGCTGGAATGGGTTAAACTGGGGTCTAATGGGGTTAAACTGGGCTGGAATGGGTTAAACTGGGATCTAATGGGGTTAAACTGGGCTGGAATGGGTTAAACTGGGGTCTAATGGGTTAAACTGGGCTGGAATGGGTTAAACTGGGATCTAATGGGGCTAAACTGGATTAAACTGGGTTAAACTGGGATCTAATGGGGTTAAACTGGGTTAAACTGGGTTAAACCGGGATCTAATGGGGCTAAACTGGGTTAAACTGGGTTAAACTGGGATCTAATGGGGCTAAACTGGGTTAAACTGGGTTAAACTGGGATCTAATGGGGCTAAACTGGGTTAAACTGGGTTAAACTGGGATCTAATGGGGCTAAGCTGGGTTAAACTGGGTTAAACTGGGATCTAATGGGGCTAAACTGAATTAAACTGGGGTCCAATGGGGTTAAACTGGGGTTTAATGGGGTTAAACTGGGAGTAAGGGAGCCGAATTCCCCCCCCCCCCCGCAGGGGCGGGGCTTAGGGGATGACGTCACGGGGCCCATAAGGGGGGTTCTAATGAGGGCGGAATGTTCCACTGGGGGGGGTTGCGGGGGGGCGGGGGGGGGGTGGGTGTCAGAATGGGGGTCCCATAGGGGGGTTCTGGAGTGGGGGGGTCCAATGGGGGTTTAAAGGGGGGGGGTCCAATGAGGGTGCAATGGGGGGGTCCTATAGGTGGGGGTTATGGGGGGGGTCCCAAAGGAAGGGTCCAATAGGGGGGTTATGGGGGGGGGGGGTCCCAATGGAAGGGTCCAATAGGGGGGGAAAGGGGGGGTTCCCAATGGAAGGGTCCAACTGGGGGCAAAGGGGGGGGTTCCCAAAGGAAGGATCCAATAGAGGGGTAAAGGGGGGGGGTTCCCAATGGAAGGGTCCAATAGAGGGGTAAAGGTGGGGGGTTCCCAATGGAAGGGTCCAATAGGGGGGTAAAGGTGGGGGGTTCCCAATGGAAGGGTCCAATAGGGGGGTTTTAGGGGGGGGGTCCCATCACTCACAGCGTCGCCAGGCGGGGGGGCAGCCCCCGGGGCAATCCCGCCCCCCCACGGCAGAGGGCGCTCTCTCGGTCGCAGTCGCACCCCCCCGGGCAGCCGCTTTGGTTCCTCCCTATGGAGCCCCCCCCCCAGCAGCACCAACAGAGAGAGGAGCAGCGGGGGGGCCCCGCGGCACCCCCGGACCCCCCCCATGGGCACCCCCTTAATGGGACCCCCCCAATGGGTCTCTAATAGCGGACCCCCCAATACCCCCTATAGACCCCCAAATACCCCCCCTATATACCCCCCCAAATGCCCCCTATAGACCCTCTTAACACCCCCCTATAGACCCCCTCAATCCCCCCTATAGACCCCATAAAATACCCCCTATAGACCCCCCAAATACCCCTATAGACCCCCCCCCAATTACCCCTATAGACCCTCCCAAATGCCCCCTTATAGACCCTCTTAGTCCCCCCTATAGACCCCCCCAATTACCCCCTATAGACAACTCCAAATACTCCCTATAGACCCTCTTAACACTCCCCTATAGACCCCCCAAATGCCCCTATAGACCCCCAATTACACCCCTATAGACCCTCTTAGTGCCCCCCTACAGACCCCCCCCAATACCCCTATAGACCCCCAATTACCCCCTATAGACCTTCTTAATGCCCCCTATAGACCCCAATTACCCCCTATGGACCCCCCCAATTGAGTGCCCTATAACTGCCCCCCCAATGCGCACCCCCCCCCCCAAAAAGCCCCCCCAAAAGCCGCCCCCCCCCCCCCCCCCCTTATTGCGCTCTATGGCCCCGGCGCGCTCGATCGCGGCTCCGGATTGGCTGGGCGGGGCAAGGGGCGGGGCAAGGGGCGGGGCTTAACACCACCCACCACCCCGAGGCTCCGCCCCCCCCCCCGCGGGGGGCGCCCCCCATCGGACAAAGGCGCCGCTGTTGGAGGTGGCCCCAGGCCAAGGGGGGGACAAAGGGGGCTTTGTATGGGGGGGCTATGGGGGGGCTATGGGGGGTCTATGGGGGGTCTATAGGGGGGCTATAGGGGGGTCTATAAGGGGGGTCTATGGGGGGTCTACAAGGGGGTTCTATGGGGGGGGCTATAGGAGGGGTCTATAAGGGGGGTCAATGGGGGGGGCTATAGGGGGAGCTATGGGGGGGCTATAGGGCCGTCTATGGGGGGGTCTATGCGGAAGTCTGTGGGGGGAGTGGGAGCTCAAAAGGGGGGGTTCTTGGATGTCTATAGGGGGGTCTATAGGGGGTCTATGGGGGGGCTATTGGGGGGTGTATATGGGGTCTGTGGGGGGTCTATGGGGATCTATAGGGGGTCTATGGGGGATCATTGGGTGTCAATGGGGGGTGCGGGGGCCCCTCGCGCTCCCCGGTGACGTCACCGCTATTTTGGGCGCTGAAGAGCTCAAGATAACCCCGGGGGGGGGGCGTGGTCTGTGGAAGGGGGCGTGGCCTCGGGGAGGGGGGCGTGGCCTCGGGGGGACCCGCGCTCGAGATCGAGGTACGGGGGGGGGGGGGGGGGAAGCGGGACCCCCCCCCCCCCTTTGACCTTGACCTTGGGTGACCCCGTGGTCTTTGGGGGGGGGGCTTCCTATGGCTGCTCAACAGCCCCCAGTAACAGCCGGGGACACCCCCCAGTAACCCCCCCAGTAACCCCCATTGCCCCCCATTGCCCCCATTGCCCCCCCACTACCCCCATTGCCCCCCATTGCCCCCCATTGCCCCCATTGCCCCCCATTACCCCCATTGCCCCCCACTACCCCCACTACCCCCCATTGCCCCCCATTGCCCCCCATTACCCCCATTGCCCCCCATTGCCGCCATTGCCCCCCACTACCCCCATTGCCGCCCACTACCCCCATTGCCCCCCATTGCCCCCCATTGCCCCCATTGCCCCCCACTACCCCCATTGCCCCCCATTGCCCCCCATTGCCCCCATTGCCCCCCACTACCCCCATTGCCCCCCATTGCCCCCCAGTCCCCCCCAGGCTCCCATTAACCCCCAGTACGGGGGGGGGTCCATTGCCGGGATAGGGGCGGAGCAGCCCCTCGCGCACGGGGAAGGGGGCGGGGGGGGGGAGGGACCAAGGTCACATCTCCACAACAACGGCCGTTGCCCCCGGTTGGGGCCGCACCGGGACCGTTTTCCACCGTTATCCACCGTTATCCACCGTTTTAACACCGTTATCCACCGTTTTAACACCGTTATCCACCGTTCTCACCCCGTTTTAACACCGTTTTCACCCCGTTTTAACACCGTTTCCACCCCGTTTAACACCGCTTTCACCCCGTTTTAACGCCACTTTCACCCTGTTTAACACCGTTTCCGCCCCGTTTTAACACCGTTCTCACCCCATTTAACACCGTTTCCACCCCGTTTTAACACCGTTTTCACCCCGTTTTAACACCGTTTTCACCCGTTTTAACACCGTTTCCACCCCGTTTTAACACCGTTTTCACCCCGTTTTAACACCGTTCTCACCCCATTTAACACCGTTTCCACCCCGTTTTAACACCGTTTCCACCCCGTTTAACGCCGTTCTCACCCAGTTTAAACCGTTTTCACCCGATTTAACCCACTCTTCAGTCCCGTTTTTGTTACTTTTGCCCGAGTTTTGCCCGTTTTCCCTTCTTTTTGCCCATTTCCCCGCTCCTGCCTGGTTTTGCCCCTTTCCCCCACGTTTTCCCTCTTTTTCCCCTGGTTTTGTCCAGTTTTCCCAGTTTTTTGCCCGTTTCCCTTCATTTTCCCCCATTTTCCCTGAAGTTTCCCCATTTCCCCCCATTTTTCCCCATTTCCCCCCATTTTTTCCCATTTCCCCCCATTTTCCCTCCGCTTTTCCTCAGTTTTGCCCATTTTATCCTGATTCTGCCCTGCCTCTGAGTTTTCCCTCAAGTTTTCTCATCTTTCCCTCTTTTTCCCCGTTTCCCCCCATTTTTCCTCCATGTTGCCCATTTTTTTGCCCGTTTCTCACCACTTTTGCCCACTTTCCCCCGGTTTTCCCAATTTTCCTTCGTTTTTACGCATTTCCCCCCAATTTTGCCCATTCCCCCCCACTTTAAGCCCTTTTTGCCCATCACACGCGCACGTACGACCCCCCATGACGTCACACACACGGGGTGTCCCCCCCCCCCAGGCTCTCACACACGTGTCATCACGTGTCATCGCGTGTCATCGCGTGTCATCGCGTGTCATCGCGTGTCATCGCGTGTTGTCCCATGGCCCCAGCTGCAGGTAAAGGGGGGATCAATGGGGGGGGGGGGGGGGAGCATGACCCCGGTCATGTGATCACTGTCAGCCCCCCCCCAATCTAGAGCCCCCCCCGGACCAGGATCGCTTCAGCTATGGTGAGAACACGCGTGTACACGCATGTGCCTGTACATGTGTACATGTATGCGGCTGTACATGCGTGTTGTATGTGGGTCTATGTGCACACGGGCTGTACGCGCGTACAGCTGTATAGACACGTGTGCCTGCACATACGTGTGCCTGCACATACGTGTGCCTGTACATACGTGTGCCTATACACACGTGTGCCTATACACAGACTATGAGTCCCTGCGCATCGGGGGCCTCATCTTCGCTGCCGTCCTCTTCCTCCTCGGCATCCTCCTCATCCTCAGTGCGTGAGACAGCGCCCAAAACAGCCCCAAACCACTCCAAAACGGCCCCAAACGCCCCCCAAATGCCCCCGAACCCCCCCAAAACGCCCCCAAATCCCCCCATCCACGCCCCAAAACGCCCCCAAACAGCTCCCAAACACCCCAAAACGCTCCAACCCCCCCTTCATAACCCCACCCACACCCCATTATACCCCAAAAGGCCCCCAAAACGCCCCCAAACGCCCCCAAATACCCCCAAAACGCCCCCCAAATGTCTTTAAATGCCCCCAAACGGCCCCAAAATACCCCCAAAAACGTCTCCCTCCCCCCAGGCCGCCGCTGCCGCTGCAAGTTCGACCAACAGCCAAAGTAACTGGGGGGGACTGGGTTATACTGGGAGGCAATGGGTTATACTGGAGGGGGCAATGGTCTATACTGGGCTATACTGGAGGGGTCAATGGGCTATACTGGGTTAGACTGGGCTACACTGGAGGGGGCAATGGTCTGTACTGGGCTGTACTGGGCTATACTGGGTTATACTGGGCTATACTGGAGTGGGCAATGGTCTGTACTGGGTTATACTGGGCTATACAGGGCTATACTGGAGGGGGCAATGGTCTATACTGGGCTATACTGGGTTATACTGGAGGGGGCAATGGTCTATACTGGGCTATACTGGGCTATACTAGGCTATACTGGGCTATACTGGAGGGGGCAATGGTCTATACTGGGCTATACAGGGCTATACTGGGCTATACTGGAGGGGGCAATCGTCTATACTGGGCTATACTGGGTTATACTGGGCTATACAGGGCTATACTGGAGGGGGCAATGGTCTATACTGGGCTATACTGGGCTATACTGGCTTATACTGGGTTATACTGGAGGGGGCAATGGTCTATACTGGGCTATACTGGGCTATACTGGAGGGGGCAATCGTCTATACTGGGTTATACTGGGCTACACTGGAGGGGGCAATGGTCTATACTGGGCTATACTGGGCTATACTGGGTTATACTGGGCTATACTGGAGGGGGCAATGGTCTATACTGGGCTATACTGGGCTATACTGGCTTATACTGGGTTATACTGGAGGGGGCAATGGTATATACTGGGCTATACTGGGCTATACTGGCTTATACTGGGCTATACTGGAGGGGGCAATGGTCTATACTGGGCTATACTGGGCTATACTGGCTTATACTGGGCTATACTGGAGGGGGCAATGGTCTATACTGGGCTATACTGGGCTATACTAGGCTATACTGGGTTATACTGGAGGGGGCAATGGTCTATACTGGGCTATACTGGGCTATACTAGGCTATACTGGGTTATACTGGGCTATATGGGTTTATTGTGGTGTCCCCCCCTCCCAGGACGGGGGAGCCCGATGAGGACGAGGGGCCGCTACGTCAGAGCATCCGCCGTAAGTGATTGGCTGTGAGAGGAGGGGGCGTGGCCTCCCCCTTAGGCCACGCCCCCTCCCCATTAACCCTTTACATCCCCCCCCATATAGGTTTGTCCACAAGGATGAGATGAAGAGGGTGAGAATGGGGGGGGGGATCTATAGGGGGGGCCCTATGGGGGGGGTCCTATGGGGGGGCCTATAGGGGGTCTCTATTGGGGGGTGTCCCATTTGGGGGGTTCCTATAGGGGGGATCCTATAGGGGAGGTTGTAAAGGGGGGGTCCTATGGGGGTCTTATAGGGAGGTCTTATGGGGAGGGTTCCTATGGGGTGTCCAATGGGGGTCCCTATAGAGGGGGTTCCTATGGGGGGGGGTCTCTCTCAGAGGGATCCTATTGGGGGGTTCAATGGGGACAGTTCGTATTGGGGGGGGTCCTATAGGGGGTCCCATTGGGGGGGTTCTATGGGGGGGTCCTATAGGGGGTTCCACTGGGGGCGGTTCTATAGGGGGGTCCTATATGGGGAGACCCTATTGGGGGCCCCTATGGGGGGGTGTCCTAATGGGGGGGCCAATATGGGAATGCTCCCTATTTGGGGGTTCCTATGGGATGGTCCTATTGGGGTCCCTATAGAAGGGTGCAACGGGGGGGGGGTCCCCCTTCCATGTTTTCCCCCCCTTTTCCTCTTGTAGCCCCCCCATTGGGGGGTGTCAGCCCACATGGACACGGATGGACGCGGATGGACATGGATGGACACATGGGCACCCCCCAATTTCTGCCCTCCACCCCCCAATAAATGACCCCCCCAACCCATAACCTATGGGGGGCTGCAATGGCATCAACTCATGGGCATCTCCCAGCTCATGGCCATTGAGCGCCTCCAATGGCGTCCATCACCACTTGGTTGACCATTGAGCGCCTCCAATGGCGTCCATCACCTCTTGGTTGACCATTGAGCGCCTCCAATGGCGTCCATCACCACTTGGTTGACCATTGAGCGCCTCCAATGGCGTCCATCACCACTTGGTTGACCACTGAGCGCCTCCAATGGCGTCCATCACCACTTGGTTGACCATTGAGCGCCTCCAATGGCGTCCATCACCTCTTGGTTGACCACTGAGCGCCTCCAATGGCGTCCATCACCACTTGGTTGACCATTGAGCGCCTCCAATGGCATCCATCACCTCTTGGTTGACCATTGAGCGCCTCCAATGGCGTCCATCACCTCTTGGTTGACCATTGAGCGCCTCCAATGGTGTCCATCACCACTTGGTTGACCACTGAGCGCCTCCAATGGTGTCCATCACCACTTGGTTGACCATTGAGTGCCTCCAATGGCGTCCATCACCTCTTGGTTGACCATTGAGCACCTCCAATGGCGTCCATCACCTCTTGGTTGACCATCAAGTCATCGTTGGCCATTGCTATGGTCATGGACCACCTCTTGGGGGGGTCTAGAAGGGGTTTGGGGGCCATTTAAGGTGGTTTTGGGGTGGTTTAAGGTGGTTTTGGGGTGGTTTAAGGTGTTTTTATATGGTTTAAGGTGGGTTCGGAGGAATTAAGGCGTTTTAAGGCGTTTTAATCTGCTTTAAGGTGTTTTGGGGCTGATTGAAAACGATTTTAGGCTGCTTTAAAGTGTTTTGGGGCTGTTTTGAAGTGTTTCGGGGATGCTTTAAAGCGTTTTGGGCTGATTTCAAGCGTTTTAGGGCTGATTTGAAGCGTTTTAGGGCTGCTTTAAAGCGTTTAGGGCTGATTTAAAGTGTTTTAGGGCTGATTTGAGGCGTTTAGGGCTGATTTAAAGCGTTTTGGGCTGATTTAAACCATTTTTGGGCTGCTTTAAAGCGTTTTGGGCTGATTTCATGCTTTTTAGGGCTGATTTAAACCGTTTTAGGGCTGCTTTAAAGCGTTTTGGGCTGCTTTAAGGCATTTTAGGGCTGATTTCAAGCTTTTTAGGGCTGATTTGAAGCGTTTTGGGCTGCTTTAAACCATTTTCGGGCTGCTTTAAAGCGTTTTGGGCTGATTTAAAGCGTTTAGGGCTGATTTAAAGTGTTTTAGGGCTGCTTTAAAGCGTTTTGGGCTGATTTCAAGCGTTTTAGGGCTGATTTGAAGCGTTTTAGGGCTGCTTTAAAGCGTTTAGGGCTGATTTAAAGTGTTTTAGGGCTGCTTTAAAGCGTTTTGGGCTGATTTCAAGCGTTTTAGGGCTGATTTGAAGCGTTTTACGGCTGCTTTAAAGCGTTTTGGGCTGATTTCAAGCGTTTTAGGGCTGATTTGAAGCGTTTTAGGGCTGCTTTAAAGCGTTTAGGGCTGATTTAAAGTGTTTTAGGGCTGCTTTAAAGCGTTTTGGGCTGATTTCAAGCGTTTTAGGGCTGATTTGAAGCGTTTTACGGCTGCTTTAAAGCGTTTTGGGCTGATTTCAAGCGTTTTAGGGCTGATTTGAAGCGTTTTAGGGCTGCTTTAAAGCGTTTAGGGCTGATTTAAAGTGTTTTAGGGCTGCTTTAAAGCGTTTTGGGCTGATTTCAAGCGTTTTAGGGCTGATTTGAAGCGTTTTACGGCTGCTTTAAAGCGTTTTGGGCTGATTTCAAGCGTTTTAGGGCTGATTTGAAGCGTTTAGGGCTGATTTAAACCATTTTGGGGCTGATTTCAATCCTTTTGGGTGGATTTGCTCCCATTGAGGGATTATGGGGTCGGGAGGGGGGGGGTGTCCTGCTCCGGTGGGCGTGGCCTCCGCATCTCCTCCCCCCCCCCCCCTCCCCCCCCTTCGCTGCCGCATCGCTCCGGTACCGAGCGGAGCCGAGCGGAGCCGAAGGGAGCCGAGAGCCATGGCGACCCCTACGGAGGCAGCGATGGGCGGTACGGATGCTATGGGGCACTATGGGGCGCTATGGGGGCGCTATGGGGCGCAATGGGGCGCTATGGGGGGTGATGGGTGCAGGATACAGGTGGGTGCAGGATGCATGCTGAGGGGTGAAAGATGCAGGGGAGGATGCTATGGGATGCAGGATGGGTGCTATGGGGTGCTAATGGGTGCTATGGGGTGCTACGGGGCGCTATAGGGTGCTATGGGGCGCTGGGTGCAGGATACAGGTGGATGCTGAGTGGGAAGTGATGCAGGAGGGATGCTATGGGCTGCAGAGTGGGTGCTATGGGGTACTAAGGGGGTGCAGTTTGGGTGCTATGGGGTGCAGGATGGACGCTATAGGGTGCTTGATGCAGGATACAGGTGGGTGCAGGATGGGTGCAGGGTGATGCAGCATGCAGGGATGATGCTATGGGGCGCAGGGGGGTGCTATAGGGTGCAGGGGGTATGTTATGGGGTGCTATAGGGTGCAGGGGGGATGCTATGGGGGTGATAAGGGGGTGCAGGATGGGTGCTATTGGGTGCTAATGGGGTAATGGGGGTGCTGGGTGCAGTATACAGGTGGTGCAGGGTGATGCGGCACGCAGGGAGGATGCTATGGGGTGCTATGGGGTGCAGGATGGGTGCTCTGGGGTTCTGTGGGGTGCAGGGTGGATGCTATGTGGTGCTATGGGGATGCTAATGGGGTGCTGGGTGCAGGATACAGGTGGGTGCAGGATGGATGCTATAGGGTGCTCTGAGATGCTATGAGGTGCTACAGGGTGCCATGGGGTGCTATAGGCTGCTATTGGGGTGCTATGGGGTGCTATGGGGGATGCTGCGGGGGGGGCTGCTTGCAGGATACAGGTGGGTACCGGATGGATGCTATGGGCTCCTATAGGCTCCTATAGGCTGCTATGGGCTGCTATGGGGCGCTATAGAGCTCCATAGGGCGCTATAGGGCTCTATGGGCTGCGCGTCCCTGCACTGCGCGTTGCGCTGCGGCTGCGCCCGCATCCGGGGGAGGGGGGGGATTGATCCCAACCCCATCCCATGGGATCGCCCCCCCATTCCCAATCCATCCCATGGGATCGCCCCCCCCCTTCCCAACCCCATCCCATGGGATCGCCCCCCCCCTTCCCAACCCCATCCCATGGGATCGCCCCCCCCCCTTCCCAACCCATCCCATGGGATCGCCCCCCCCCTTCCCAACCCCATCCCATGGGATCGCCCCCCCCTTCCCAACCCATCCCATGGGATCGCCCCCCCATTCCCAATCCATCCCATGGGATCACCCCCCCCTTCCCAACCCCATCCCATGGGATCGCCCCCCCATTCCCAATCCATCCCATGGGATCGCCCCCCCCTTTCCCACCCCATCCCATGGGGTCATCCTTCCCCCCCCCAGAAGCCGCTCGGGCCAAGGACCCCTTTAACTACGGTGAGATATGGGGGGGTCCTATAGGGGCAAATGGGGGTCCATAGGGGTATATGGGGTTCCTAGAGCAGGATATGGGGGGGCCCATAGGGGTATATGGGGTTCCTATAGGGGTATATGGGGGTCCTATAGGGGTAAATGGGGGGGCCCATAGGGGTATATGGGGGGGGTGCTATAGGGGTATATGGGCTTCCTATAGGGGCAAATGAGGGTCCTATAGGGGTAAATGGGGGACCTATAGGGGTATATGGGGGTGCTATAGGGGTATATGGGAGGGGGGGTCCCAATGGGGGTATATGGGGGGGGCCAATGTGTTTATGGGGGTCCTATAGAAGGGTTTGGGGGTCCTATAGGGGTATAGGGGGTTCCCATAGGGGAGTATTTGGGGTGATTTGGGGTGGTTCGGGGTAATTTGGGGTGGTTTGGGGTAATTTTGGGGTGATTTTGGGTGGTTTTGGGGTGTTTTGGGGTGTTTTGCTGCGATTTTGGGATGTTTGGGGGTGACTTCGGGTGATTTGGGGTGTTTTGGGGTGATTTTGGGTGTTTTGGGGTGATTTTGAGAGGTTTTGGGGTGTTTCTGGGGGGATTTTGGGTTGTTCTGAGGTGATTTGGGGTTGGTTTTGGGTGTTTGGGGGTGATTTTGGGTTGGTTTTTGTTGTTTTGGGGTGATTTGGGTGATTTTGGGGTGGTTTTGGTTGTTTTGGGGTGATTTTGGGTGGGTTTGGGTGGGTTTGGCTGTTTTGGGGTGATTCCGTTGTGATTCTGGGTGGTTTGGGGTTGTTTTTGGTTGTTTTGGGGTGATTTTGGGTGATTTGGGGTTGTTTTGGGGGGATTTTCGGTGTTTTGGGGGTGATTTTGGGTGGTTTTGGGGTGATTTTGGGGGTTTTTGGGGTGTCCGTCCCCAGATTATGAGTCCCTGCGCCTCGCGGGGTTGGTTCTCGCCATCGTCATGTTCGTGCTCGGGGTCCTCATCGCGCTCAGTGAGTGCCCCCCCCAAACACCCCTAAAACAGCCCCAAAACAGCCCAAAATGCACCTAAAACAGCCCAAAATACCCCAAATACACCTAAACCAACCCCAAATACCCCAAACCAGCCCCAAACACCCGAAATCAGCCTAAAACACCCCAAAAGCAGCCAAAAACGGCCTAAAACACCCCAAAACGCTCCCAAACACCCCAAATCCCCCCCAAGCCCCGCAAAACCACCCTCAAACGCCCCCAAAACGCCCCCAAACCACCCCCAATCCCCTGAAAACGCCCCCGAACACCCCAAAACGCCCCCAAACCACCCCCAAACCACCTGAAAACGCCCCCAAACACCCCAAAACGCCCCTAAAACGCCCCCAAACGCCCTAAAACGCCCTAAAACGCCCCCAAACGCCCTAAAACGCCCCAAACGCCCCATTTCGGGTTCTTTGTGCCCCCCCCCCCCAGGTAAGAAGTTCAAGTGCAAAAAGGCGGAGCCAAGGTGAGACCCCCCCGTAACGGGAACCCCCTTAATGGGAACCCCCCCCATAGACCCCCCCATAACGGAACCCCCTAAATGGGAACCCCCCCATAGACCCCCCCATAACGGAACCCCCTTAATGGGAACCCCCCCATAGACCCCCCCATAACGGAACCCCCTTAATGGGAACCCCCCCAGAAAACCCCATAATGGGAACCCCCCCTATAGAACCCCATAATGGGAACCCCGATAACGGGAACCCCCCCATAGACCCCCATAATGGGAACCCCCATAATGGGACCCCCCCCATAGAACCCCATAATGGGAACCCCCATAATGGGAACCCCCCCATAGACCCCCATAATGGGAACCCCCCCCCCCATAGAACCCCATAATGGGAACCCCCCCCCCCCATAGACCCCCATAATGGGAACCCCCCCCATAGAACCCCATATTGGGACCCCCCCCCATAGGACTCCATAACGGTACCCTCCCCATAGGACCCCCATAATGGGAACCCCCCCTCATAGGACCCCCATATTGGGACCCCCTCCCATAGACCCCCATAATGGGAACCCCCCCATAGACCCCCATAACCCCATATTAACCCCCCCCTTTAACCCCATATATAGAGTCCCCCCCCATATAGGACCCCCCCATATAGGACCCCCTTATATTGGGGTCCCCCATTGACCCCCCCCTTTTACAGCCCCCCGGACCCCCGGCAGCAGACCAAGACCCCCAGTAAGTGCCATTAATGGGGGTCAATGGGGGGGGGGAGGTTTTGGGGTGAATTAAGGGGGTTTTGGGTCTCTATAATGAACCCCCCCCCCATTGACCGCCTCTTTCCCAGCAGCCCCCGCGGCCACGGCGTAGCCACGCCCCCTGGAGCATGGACACCCCCCCCCCCCAATGATAATGAATGGGGATGGGGGGGGGATTTGGGGGTCCCCCCCCCCATACACGGAGCCAAGGACACCCCAATGGGGGGCACCCATTATGGGACCCCCCCACACCCAAAGAGGGGACCCCCCCACACCCATTATAGGGGGGGTGCCCCAAAAGTGGGTGCCCCCCCACCCCCATAATTGCACCTTGCACGCGTGGGGACCCCCCCCCATAGCACCCATATGGGACCCCCCCATAGCACCCCAATATTGGGTCCCCCCCACCCATAGGACCCCCCTATAACCCCCCCAATGGGATCCCCCCACCCATAGGACCCCCATATCGGACCCCCCCCCCCATTGGGACCCCCTATAGCACCCATATGGGACCCCCCCCCCATAGCACCCCAATATTGGGTCCCCCCCCAACCCATAGGACCCCCATATTGCACTCCCCCTATTGGGGACCACCCTATAGCACCCATAGGGGACCCCCCACCCATAGGATCCCCTCAATGGGACCCCTCCATAATGGGGGGGGAGGGGGGTTTTGGGGTCACCCCCCCCCCCGCAATAAAGGAGCTGTTTGGTAACCGCCGCTAGGGGGCGCTGTGTCCGGGGGGGCGGGGCTTACGGGGAAGGGGCGGGGCTTAAGGTGCCCTATTGGGAGTAATGGTCCATACATAGCACCCCATAGCGCCCTATAGAGCCCTATAGCACCGTATAGAGCCCCATGGCACCCCATAGTGCCCTATAGAGCCCTATAGTACCATATAGAGCCCCATGGCACCCCATAGCGCCTTATAGCATCCTACAGAACCCCATAGCACCCTATAGAGTCCTATAGCACTGTATAGAGCCCCATGGCACCCCATAGCGCCCTATAGAGCCCTATAGCACCGTATAGAGCCCCATGGCACCCCATAGCGCCCTATAGAGCCCTATAGCACCCTATAGTACCGTATAGAGCCCCATGGCACCCCATAGTGCCCTATAGCACCCTACAGAACCCCATAGCACCCTATAGAGTCCTATAGCGACCTATAGAGCCCTATAGCACCCCATAACACCCTATAGCACCCTATAGAACCGTAGAGCCCCACGGCACCCCATAGCGCCCTGTAGAGCCCTATAGCACCCTACAGAACCCCATAGCACCCTATAGAGCCCTATAGCGCCCTATAGAGACCTATAGCACCCTATAGTACCGTAGAGCCCCACGGCACCCCATAGCGCCCTATAGAGCCCCATAGCATCCCATAGCATCCCATAGACCTTTATTGAGGGCCAGAGGCAGGTGGGGGCGTGGCCTCGCTAAGCCCCGCCCCCGGCGCAGGGAGCGACGTCTGATAGAGCACAATGGGCTGAGGGAGGGGAAAGGGGGCGGAGTCAGGGACGTGGCTCCGCCCCCTTCCCATAGACCCCGCCCCCTTCCTTCGTGGCCCCGCCCACTCACCGGCCCCTCCCGCGCTTTCCGGCGCCCCCTGGCGGCCGCCACCGACCCGGTCACGGCGAGCGCGGCCGCGGCCGCCGCTGACGTCAGCAGGAGCGCGTGCGCGCCCATCAGCGCCCCCTGGCGGCGGGCGGCGCTGGGTGAGGACTCCGCATAGGGACCCATAGAGACCATAGAGACCCATAGAGACCCATAGAGACCCCATAGAGACCCCATAGAGACCCCATAGAGACCATAGAGACCCATAGAGACCCCATAGAGACCCATAGAGACCTCATAGAGACCCATAGAGACCCATAGAGACCCCAGAGACCCATAGAGACCCCATAGAGACCATAGAGACCCATAGAGACCCCATAGGGACCCCATAGAGACCCATAGAGACCCATAGAGACCCCATAGGGACCCCATAGAGACCCATAGAGACCCCATAGAGACCCCAGAGACCCATAGAGACCATAGAGACCCATAGAGACCCCATAGAGACCCATAGAGACCCCACAGAGACCATAGAGACCCACAGGGACCCATAGAGACCCATAGAGACCCCACAGGGACCCACAGGGACCCATAGAGACCCATAGAGACCCCATAGGGACCCATAGAGACCATAGGGACCCCATAGAGCCCCATAGAGCCCCACAGAGACCCCACAGAGACCCATAGAGACCCCATAGAGACAGCATAGAGACCCCATAGAGACCCCATAGGGACTCATAGAGACCCCATAGAGACCCATAGGGACGCCATAGAGCCCCATAGAGACCCCATAGAGACCTCATAGAGCCCCATAGAGACCCCATAGAGACCCCATAGAGACGACAGAGACCCCATAGCCCCCCATAGCCCCCCCATAGCCCCATAGCGCTCCCTACCGCCTCGGAGGGCCCCAGGCTGTAGCATGTGGGGCAGGCGTAGAGCAGGAGCAGCCCCTGCAGCCCCAGCGCCACGAAGGAGCCGATGGAGGCCACGATGCCCATGGCCAGCGCTGCCCGCGCCTATGGGGCAGCCCCACGGGTGAGCCTATGGGGCAGCCTATGGGGCACTCTATGGGGCAGCCTATGGGGCACTCTATGGGGCACTTCAGGTCCCCAGCCCTACATCGTGCCCTATAGGCAGCCCATAGCACCCCATAGCTGCCCCATAGCACCCACAGCTGCCCCACAAGTGCCCCCCCCCCCCCCCACTCACCCGCCCCACCGAGGGTCTCTGCGCCATCTCCACCAGCACTGCCCCCGACACCATCAGCTGGAGGGGGGGAGATGTGGGTCAGGCGCTGCCCCATAAGTGGGGCCCACGCCATTGGTGCCCCCCCCCCCCCCCGGTCCGATATGAGCCCACCCTGCCCCATAACCCCATATAAGTGCCCCATAACCTCCCCCTGCCCCATAACCTCCCCCTGCCCCACAAGTGCCCCCCCTCACCATGGCTCCGGCCCCGATGGGGGCCCCGAGCTGCGCCCCCAATGGCTGCTGCAGGGCCACGAGCAGCGCCCCCCCCAGCGCGCACTGCAGCGCCCCCAGGAGGAGCTGCGACACCTGCGGGGACCCATAGAGACCATAGAGACCCCATAGGGACCATAGAGACCCATAGAGACCCCATAGAGACCCCATAGGGACCCATAGAGACCCATAGAGACCACAGAGACCCCATAGGGACCCATAGAGACCCCATAGAGACCATAGAGACCCCATAGGGACCCATAGAGACCCCATAGAGACCATAGAGCCCCAAGAGACCCACAGAGACCCCATAGAGACCCCGTAGGGACCCCACAGAGACCCATAGGGACCCATAGAGACCATAGAGACCCCATAGGGACCCATAGAGACCCCATAGACACCCATAGAGACCCCGTAGGGACCCATAGAGACCCATAGAGACCATAGAGACCCATAGGGACCCATAGAGACCATAGAGCCCCATAGGGACCCATAGAGACCCATAGAGACCCCATAGGGACCCATAGAGACCCATTGGGACCCATAGAGACCCACAGAGACCCATAGAGACCATACAGACCCATAGGGACCCCATAGAGACCCATAGGGACCCATAGAGACCATAGAGACCCCATAGACCCCATAGACCCCATTGTGCCCCATAGCGCCCCATGGAGACCCCACAGACCCCATATCCCCCCACAGACCCCCATTGCCCCCACCCCCCCCCTCTCACCCCCACCGCCAGGGGCTCCCCCCCCAACTTCCGCCGTTCCGGGGGGGCCCCGAGCGCGCCCCCCCCCCCCGGGCAGGACCCGGGTCAGGAGCAGAACCCCCCCCCCACCGCCGTCCCCCTCCATGGCCCGGATGGTGCCCCCCCCCCCCCCCCCCTTTGGCGCCAAAACGCGATGACGTCACCCCCCGCGTTTTAAGGTGGAAAAGCGCGAATTGGGGGGGGGGGGGGGAGAACCGAATGCGTCCCCCCCCCCCCCCCCCAACCCCTTTTTGGGTTGAAAACGCCGAGTTTTGGGTCACGAAACGCTTTAGGAAGCAAATTCGGGCGTTTTCACAGCGAAAAACGGCGTTTCCCAACGCTGTTTTGGGGGGAAAACGGCCGTTTTAAGGCAAATCCCCCCCCCCCCCCCCGGGCGAGTTTTGGGTTAAAAAACCGTCATTTCGGCGCATGGGATCGATCGGGTTTGGCCCCGCCCCCAAAAATCCGATTTTGGGGCAAAGGTTTTGGTGCTGATAAATTTTAACCCTTTTTGGGGCGGATTTGGGCGTTTTTGGGCAGATTTGGACGTTTTGGGGTGGATTTGGGTGTTTTTGGTTGGGTTTGGGCGTTATTGGGCGGATTTGGACGTTTTGGGGTGGATTTGGGCGTTTTTGGTTGGGTTTAGGTTTTTTGGGGAGGATTTGGGCGTTTTGGGGCGGATTTGGGCGTTTTTGGGGTGAGAAAAGGTGGTTTTGGGGCAGAAGTCGCTTTGTTGGCAAATTCCCTTTGGGAAAGGGGCGGAGGGTTGGGGGGGAGGTGAATTTTGGGGTTAAAGAGCGTCCTTTTGGTTCCAAACAACCCCAAAATGGCTGATTTTGGGCTAAAAGCAGCGTTTTTGGGCTAAAAGCAGCGTTTTGGGGGCTAAAAGCAGCGTTTTGGGGCTAAAAGCAGCGTTTTGGGGCTAAAAGCAGAGGGTTTGGGGCTAAAAGCAGCATTTTGGGGCTAAAAACAACAGCATTTTGGGGGCTCGGGGACCCCCACTACGGACACTCGGGGCCCCCCCATGGTGGTGATGGCGGGGGGGGGCCAGATGATGTAGGCAGTGGCCACAGCGAGCGGCGGTGATGTCTTCGGTGATGTCATCGGTGATGTCATCAAGGGGCAGGTTGGCTGCAAAGGGGAGATGTGAGAAACGGCCCCCGAGCAAACAACCCAAAATGCCCCAAATTCACCCTCAAACGCCCAATTTCACCCCCAAAACGCCCAAATTCACCTCCCAACCCCCAAATTCACCACCAAATCCCCAAATTCACCCCCAAAACGCCCAAATTCACCCCTTAAATGCCTAAATTCAGCCCCAAAACACCCAAATTTAGCCAAAACGCCCAAATTTACCCCTAAAACGCCCAATTTCACCCTCAAAATGATGAATTTCACCCCAAAACGCCCAAATTTACCCCAAAACGCCCAATTTCAGCCTCAAAATGATGAATTTCACCCCAAAACCGCCCAAATTTACCCAAACCAACCAATGTTAGCCCCAAAACGCCCCATTTCTGCCTTCAAAATGATGCATTTCACCCCGAAACGCCCAAATTTACCCCCAAAACGCCCAAATTTACCCCAAAACGCCCAATTTCACCCTCAAAATGATGAATTTCACCCCAAAACGCCCAAATTTACCCCAAACCGCCCAATTTCAGCCTCAAAATGATGAATTTCACCCCAAAACGCCCAAATTTACCCCAAAACGCCCAATTTCACCCTCAAAATGATGAATTTCACCCCAAAACGCCCAAATTTACCCCAAAACGCCCAATTTCACCCTCAAAATGATGAATTTCACCCCAAAACGCCCAAATTTACCCCAAAACGCCCAATTTCACCCTCAAAATGATGAATTTCACCCCAAAACGCCCAAATTTACCCCAAAACGCCCAATTTCAGCCTCAAAATGATGAATTTCACCCCAAAAACGCCCAAATTTACCCAAACCAACCAATGTTAGCCCCAAAACGCCCCATTTCTGCCTTCAAAATGATGCATTTCACCCCGAAACGCCCAAATTTACCCCCAAAACGCCCAAATTTACCCCAAAACGCCCAATTTCACCCTCAAAATGATGAATTTCACCCCAAAACGCCCAAATTTACCCCAAACCGCCCAATTTCAGCCTCAAAATGATGAATTTCACCCCAAAACGCCCAAATTTACCCCAAAACGCCCAATTTCACCCTCAAAATGATGAATTTCACCCCAAAACGCCCAAATTTACCCCAAACCGCCCAATTTCACCCTCAAAATGATGAATTTCACCCCAAAACGCCCAAATTTACCCCAAAACGCCCAATTTCAGCCTCAAAATTATGAATTTCACCCCCAAAACGCCCAAATTTACCCAAACCAACCAATTTTACCCCCAAAACGCCCCATTTCTGCCTTCAAAATGATGCATTTCACCCCGAAACGCCCAAATTTACCCCAAAATGCCCGAATTTACCCCAAAACGCCCGAATTTGCCTAAAACCAACCAATTTTACCCCCAAAACGCCCCATTTCAGCCTCAAAATGATGAATTTCACCCCAAAAACGCCCAAATTTACCCAAACCAACCAATTTTACCCCCGAAACGCCCCATTTCTGCCTTCAAAATGATGCATTTCACCCCGAAACGCCCAATTTACCCCAAAACGCCCGAATTTACCCCAAAACGCCCAAATTTGCCCAAAACCAACCAATTTTACCCCCAAAACGCCCCATTTCAGCCTCAAAATGATGAATTTCACCCCAAAAACGCCCAAATTTACCCCAAAACGCCCAAAACGCCCAATTTCAGCCTCAAAATGATGAATTTCACCCCAAAACGCCCCAATTTACCCCAAAACGCCCCATTTCCGCCTCAAAACGATGCATTCCCCCCAAAGGGCCCCGATTCGCCCCAATCCGGGGCCGTACCTCGCAGGGGCACCCGCACGGCTTCGGGCGGTGGCGCCGATGACCCCGACCTCGACCCCGGCTGCGACCCCGGCACCGGCACCGGCAGAGGCGCCCCATGGCCCCCCCCCACCTGCGCCCCGGACACCCCCGTCACCAAAACCGGGGGAAACCGCCCCAAAACGGGCCCCGAAACGCCCCAAATACCCCCAGAACACCCCAAAACACCCCAAAACACCCCAAATACCCCCAGAACACCCCAAAACACCCCCAGAACACCCCAAATACCCCCCAAAACACCCCCAGAACACCCTAAATACCCCCCAAATACCCCCAGAACACCCCAAATATCCCCCAACCCCCCCGAGATGCCCAAATCGCTCCCAAAGTACTGCAAAACGGTCCCAACTGACCCCAAATCACCCCGTGAGCCCCCAAACGCCCCCAAACGCCCTCAAAACCTCCTCAAACGCCCTCAACCCCCCCCAAACGCCTGCAGTTACCCCCAATGACCCCAAAACGCCCCAAACATCCTCAAACGCCTTTAGTTACCCCCTAAAATGCACCCAAACGCCCTAAACCTCCCCCAAATCACCTCCAAACGCCCCAAAACGCCCCCGAACACCCTCAGAACACCCCCAAACGCCTGTAGTTACCCCATAATTACCCCAAACGCCCCCAAACACCCTCAGAACACCCCCAAACGCCTGTAGTTATCCCATAATTACCCCCAAACGCACCCAAACACCCTCAGAACACCCCCAAACGCCCCAAAACGCCCTCAAAACCGTCCCAAAACGCCCCAAAACGCCTCAAATCGTCCCAAAACTCCCCAAAACGCCCTCAACCCCCCCTCGAACGCCCGCAGTTCCCCCCCCGAACACCCTCAAACCCCCCAAAACACCTCCAAACGCCCCAAAACGCCCTCAAAACACCTCCAAACGCTCGCAGTTGGCCGCAAGGACCCCAAAACGCCCCCAAACGCCCTCAGGAGCACCCGAAAACGCCTTTAGTTACCCCCAAACGCCCCCAAACGCCCCCCCCCCCCCCCGTTTCCTGCCTGTTCCAGGAGCGTTTGGCTCCGCTTCGGGGCTGCGGCCGCGGGTGGGGCCCCCTTAAACCCCTCCTCCCCCCCCAAACCCCATCATTGCCCCCCCCCCCCCCCCCAAGCCTCTCATTGAGGTCAGGGCGCGCCAAAAACGCTCGTAAGTGAGCGCCAAACGGGTGACGTCACCGCCGACGCCCCCCCCCCCCCCATAATTGAGCCCTTTTAAAGCACCACAATTATCCCATTTAAGCCCCAAAACCGGTCGGGCCGGACGTCACTGATGACGTCATCCCCCCGATTAAGCCTTTGACGGACAAACACCCCCCCCTCCCCCCCCCACCCCATCCCATTAAAACGCCATAAACGGCTGACGTCACCGCCCCACCCTTATTGCGTCATTTTCCCGCCACCGCCTGGATGTGGGCGGGGCTTAAGGGGGCGTGGCGAAAGCGCTACCGCCCCCTACCGGATGGCGCCAAAAGAGGGGCGCAGGTGGACTTTAACGGAGGGGGCTCATTAGCATCGATCTCATTAACATGGGGCTGATTTGCATAACGGAACGTGATTGGTTGGTGCCTACAAGGACACCTATTAGCACGGGGTTCATTAGCATAGGGCTAATTAGCATATAGCGGTCATTGGCGTAAAGATGCAGTGGCGGGTTCAGGACTCATTTGCATAGAGCCGAATAAGATATAGCCCCATTTGCATGCGCTAAATCAGTACATCGCCTCATTTGCATACAGTCTAATGACCGCATCGCCTCATTTGCATATCGCCTCACTTGAATGTAGCCTAATTAGCAAGACATCTCATTTACATATCGATTGATATTGCCCCATAGCTTCATTTGCATGTCACACCCTCATTTCCATATCGGCTCATTTTCGTGCCACCTCATTTGCATGCCGCCCACTGCTTATATAGCGCCATTTGCTTATCTCATAATTAGCATATACACTCATTTGCATATGCATTAGCTACTATACCATATCATGTACATACCACCCAATTTATGTATGGCCTGATTTGCATATTGCCCAGCTATGGCCATATTTGCATACCGTCTAATCACTGCACTGGCTCATTTGCATACTATCTCCGTGTAGCCCCATCTGCATTAGCATGAGGCCTCATTAGCATACTCATTTGCATACTGACTCAATAACACATCTCACTCATTTGCATAATAGACTCATTTGCATAATTAAACCCAAGACTGCATATCAAACCCGATGCTATGCGCATCTAACCCATTCGTGCCCCTAATTAACCCCTCATTAGCATAATTAGCCATCTCATTAGCATAACCAACCCTTCATTCACATACACACGCGGTCATTAGCGGGGGCTTCATTTGCATAAAGTGCATTTGCAGATCGTTCAGACATTGGTGTGCCCCCCCTCATTTGCATATGGCCAATCAGCGCGCACGGCTCATTAGCATACGGCCAATCAGCGCGGAGCTAATTAGCATCAGTTCATTTGCATCCAGCTCATTTGCATGCACAGCCCAGTGCGGGGGGGGGGGGAGGGTGTCATGATGGGACCTTCCATAGGAGCACCCATGGGTGCTGGAACCTTCTATAGGGTGCTGGGTCCATCCATAGGAGCACCCATAGGTGCTGGAACCTTCTATAGGGTGCTGGGTCCATCCATAGGAGCACCCATGGGTGCTGGATTCTTCTTTAAGGTGCTGGGTCCATCCATAGGAGCACCCATGGGTGCTGGAACCTTCTATAGGGTGCTGGGTCCATCCATAGGAGCACCCATAGGTGCTGGAACCTTCTATAGGGTGCTGGGTCCATCCATAGGAGCACCCATAGGTGCTGGAACCTTCTATAGGGTGCTGGGTCCATCCATAGGAGCACCCATAGGTGCTGGAACCTTCTATAGGGTGCTGGGTCCATCCATAGGAGCACCCATAGGTGCTGGAACCTTCTATAGGGTGCTGGGTCCATCCATAGGAGCACCCATAGGTGCTGGAACCTTCTATAGGGTGCTGGGTCCATCCATAGGAGCACCCATAGGTGCTGGAACCTTCTATAGGGTGCTGGGTCCATCCATAGGAGCACCCATGGGTGCTGGAACCTTCTATAGGGTGCTGGGTCCATCCATAGGAGCACCCATAGGTGCTGGAACCTTCTATAGGGTGCTGGGTCCATCCATAGGAGCACCCATGGGTGCTGGGCTCTTCTTTAAGGTGCTGGGTCCATCCATAGGAGCACCCATAGGTGCCAATAACTGTCCATAGGAGCACCCATGGGTGCTGTGTCCCATCCATAGGAGCCCCATAGGTGCCAATAACTGTCCATAGGAGCACCCATGGGTGCTGTGTCCCCATCCATAGGAGCACCCATAGGTGCCAATAACTGTCCATAGGAGCACCCATGGGTGCTGTATCCCTTCCGTAGGCGCCGTGCAATGGTGCTGGGGGGGGTGGGGGGGGGCCGGGTCGCCCCCCCGGGGGGTTATTGCAGGGGGGGGCGCTGTGTGGGTGGGGGTGCTATGGGGGGGGGGCAGCAGCACCCATGGGTGCTACTCAGCCACCTGCACCCCCACGCAGTTCTCTTTGCTCTCCGAGGTGATGGCCAGGTACTCGGACCTATGGGCGAGAGGGAGCCTATAGCACCCTATAGACCCCTATAGCACCCTATAGACCCCTATAGCACCCTATAGACCCTATAGCACCCTACAGACCCCTATAGCACCCTACAGACCCCCATAGCACCCTATAGCACCCCATAGACCCCCATACTCTCTTATTGCCCCTCCGCAGCTCCCCTATCGAGCCCCATACACCACATAGAGCCCCTATAGCGCCCCATAGGACTCCCATACACCCCTATAGCACCCTCTATACCTCCCATAGACCCCTTATTGCCCCCCATATACCCCAATTGCCCCCCAAAGCCCCCCTATAGCCCCCCCATGCCCCACTCCGAGTCCCGCCCCCTTTAGCCCCGCCCCTTCCCATTGGCCACACCCACCCTAAGCCACGCCCCCTCCCTCCACCCGCCTTGGCCCCGCCCTTTCTCCATAGCCCCATAGAGACCCATATGGACCCCACAGAGCCCCATAGAGACCTCATAGAGACGCTATAGAGCCCCATAGAGACCCCATAGAGACCCATAGAGGCCCTGTAGAGACCCATAGAGACCACACAGGGACCCATAGAGACCATAGAGACCCATAGAGACCATAGAGACCCCATAGGGACCCGTAGAGACCATAGAGACCCCATAGAGACCCCATACAGACCCTATAGAGCCCCATAGAGACCCATAGAAGCCCCATAGAGACCCCATAAAGACCACATAGGGACCCATAGAGACCATAGAGACCCCATAGGGACCCCATAGAGACCCTATAGAGCCCCATAGAGACCCCGTAAAGACCACATAGGGACCCATAGAGACCATAGAGACCCCATAGAGACCCCATAGAGACCCTATAGAGCCCCATAGAGACCCCATAGAGCCCCATAGAGGCCCCGTAGAGACCCATAGAGACCCCATAGAAACCACATAGGGACCCATAGAGACCCCATAGGGACCCATAGAGACCATAGAGACCCCATAGGGACCCATAGAGACCATAGAGACCCATAGAGACCATAGAGACCCCATAGGGACCCGTAGAGACCATAGAGACCCCATAGAGACCCTATAGAGCCCCATAGAGACCCATAGAGGCCCCACAGAGACCCCATAAAGACCACATAGGGACCCATAGAGACCATAGAGACCATAGAGACCCCATAGGGACCCGTAGAGACCATAGAGACCCCATAGAAACCCTATAGAGCCCCATAGAGACCCATAGAGGCCCCACAGAGACCCCATAAAGACCACATAGGGACCCATAGAGACCATAGAGACCCATAGGGACCCACAGAGACCCATAGAGCCCCACAGAGCCCACAGGGACACGCCCCCCCCAACCCCCCCCCCAACTCACGCGCTGTCGGGGGGGGGCGCGGCGGCCGCCACTTGCGGTAGCAGTAGAGCATCTCCGCCGCGAGCCAGAGCGTGAGCACCACGATGAGGACGTACATGAGGATCTCGGACACGATGGACGCCAGGTCCCGGCGCGCTGCGGGCAGCACCCTCCGTCCCGTCCCCATCCCCATCCCCATCCCCATCCCCATCCCCATCCCCATCCCTATTCCCGTCCCCATCCCTATTCCCATCCCCATCCCCATCCCCATCCCCATCCCCATCCCCATCCCCATCCCCATCCCTATTCCCGTCCCCATCCCCATTCCCAACGGATCCATCCCCAGCGGGATTCGAACCCGCGGACGCGGGGTTGGGAACCAACACCCCCCCCCCCCCCCCCCACTGGGGCTCTGTTACAGAGAGCGGGCGCCCATTGGCTCCGCCCACAGAGGAAGCCACGCCCCCTCTCATTCCCCATTGGCTCCCATTCACCCCTTCAGCCCCTCCCCTTTCCCACCGCTCCCATTCACCCCTTCAGCCCCTCTCCTTTCCCACCCCTCCCATTCACCCCTCCCCTTTCCCCCGATCCCCTTCCCCCCCCATTCCCCCTTCCCCCCCCATTCCCCTTTCCCCCCATTCCCCCTTTCCCCCCATTCCCCCTTTCCCCCATTCCCCTTTCCCCCCATTCCCCTTTCCCCCCCATTCCCCTTTCCCCCCATTCCCCTTTCCCCCCATTCCCCCCCCATTCCCCTTTCCCCCCATTCCCCTTCCCCCCCATTCCCCTTTCCCCCCATTCCCCCTTCCCCCCCCATTCCCCTTTCCCCCCATTCCCCCCCCATTCCCCTTCCCCCCATTCCCCTTTCCCCCCATTCCCCTTCCCCCCCCATTCCCCTTCCCCCCCATTCCCCTTTCCCCCCCATTCCCCCTTTCCCCCCCATTCCCCTTTCCCCCCATTCCCCCTTCCCCCCCCATTCCCCTTCCCCCCATTCCCCCCCCATTCCCCATTCCCCCCATTCCCCATTCCCCCCCATTCCCCATTCCCCCCCATTCCCCCTTCCCCCCCCATTCCCCCTTCCCCCCCCATTCCCCCTTCCTCCCCCATTCCCATTCCCCCCCATTCCCCTTCCCCCCCATTCCCCCTTCCCCCCCCATTCCCCTTTCCCCCCATTCCCCTTTCCCCCCATTCCCCCCCATTCCCCATTCCCCCCCATTCCCCCTTCCCCCCCCATTCCCCCCCCATTCCCCATTCCCCCCCATTCCCCTTTCCCCCCATTCCCCCTTCCCCCCCCATTCCCCCCCCATTCCCCCCCATTCCCCATTCCCCCCCGCTCCCATTCCCCTTCCCCCCGCACCCGTGTCCACCACCGCGAGCCGCAGGGTCTGGTTGCGGGCCAGGCTGTACACGTAGCCCTCGAAGGTGAGGTTGCGGCGCAGGCGGCACACGTAGAGCCCCGCGTGGGGCCGCGCCACGGCCGAGAGCCGCACCGAGAGGGTCCTGGAGGTCCCGCGTGCCCCGGGAGCCGTTCCAGGCCAGGACCCCGTGGAAGGGCCCCGGCGCCACCCACGGGCCCTCCTCGGGGCTGTACTCGAGGATCTGCGGGGAGCCCCGGGGGCAGCGGCGGCGCCGGGACGGGCTCAGTCCGTCCCAACCCCATCCCGGCCCGGGCTCAGCCGCCCCGAGGCATTCGGGTCTACCGCAGCCTCAGCCGCTCCATCCCACTCCATCCCATTCCATCCCACTCCATCCCACTCCATCCCACTCCATCCCATTCCATCCCACTCTCATCCCACTCCATCCCACTCCATCCCATTCCATCCCACTCCATCCCACTCTCATCCCACTCCATCCCACTCCATCCCACTCCATCCCACTCTCATCCCACTCCATCCCACTCCATCCCACTCTCATCCCACTCCATCCCACTCCATCCCATTCCATCCCACTCTCATCCCACTCCATCCCACTCCATCCCACTCCATCCATTCCATCCCACTCTCATCCCACTCCATCCCACTCTCATCCCATTCCATCCCACTCCATCCCACTCTCATCCCACTCCATCCCACTCTCATCCCATTCCATCCCACTCTCATCCCACTCCATCCCACTCCATCCCACTCCATCCCACTCTCATCCCACTCCATCCCATTCCCTCCCAGTCCATCCCAGTCTCATCCCATTCCATCCCGTCCCATTCCACCGCACTCCACCGCACTCCGGTACCTTATGGAAGGCGGCGTCCCCTCCCCGCGGAAGAACCACTCCCGGTGGCCTCGGCGGGGGTCTCACTGCGCCGCTTGCAGGCGATGCACAGGAGGCGGAACGGGAGCCCCAGCACCGCCTCGGTGCCCGACGCCACCTCCACGCACCCGGCCCGGGCCCCCCCGGCTGCGGGCAGCGGGAAAGGGCTCAGAGCCCGACGGGAGCCCGAGGGGCAACGGGAACGGCCCCGAACGGGGGCAAACGCACTGAAAACGGCCCCGAACGGGAGCAAACGCCTAAAAGTGGCCCTAAACGCTTGAAAACAGCCCCCAAACGCCTAAAAACGGCCCCAAACGGTGCTAAAACACCTAAAAACGGCCCCAAAGGCTTCAAAACAACCCCCGAACGCCTAAAACCGGCCCCAAACAGTGCAAAAACGCCTGAAAATGCCCTCCAACGGCCCCCAAACACCTCAGATCAGCCCCAAACGCTTCAAAACGGCCCCAAACGGCGACAAAAACACCTAAAGTGCACTCAAACGCCTAAAAACGGCCCCAAATGGTGACAAAACACCTAAAAACGCCCTCAAACGGCCCCAAATGGTGCCAAAACGCCCTCAAATGCCCTCAAACGCCCCAAAACGCCTCCAAGTGGTGCCTAAACGCTTAAAAACGCCAAAACCGCCCCCAAATGGTGCCAAAACGCCCAAAAAAGCCCCAAAACGCCCAAAACCGCCTCAAATGGTGCCAAAACACCTACAAACGCTCTCAAACGCTTGAAAACGCCCCCAAATGGTGCCAAAAAGCCTGAAAACGCCCCAAAACGCCTCCAAAACGCCTAAAAATTGCTCCCAAATGCCTTAAACCCCCCCAAAATGCCCCAAAACCACCCCAAAACCACCCTAACTGGGGGGGGGGGGGATTGATAGGGAGCATAAGGGATACACTGGTGGCAATGGGTGGCAATGGGTGATCAATGGCTCTCAATGGGTATCAATGGGTGGCAATGGGTGATCAATGGCTCTCAATGGGTATCAATGGGTGCCAATGGGTGATCAATGGCTCTCAATGGGTATCAATGGGTGCCAATGGGTGATCAATGGCTCTCAATGGGTATCAATGGGTGCCAATGGGTGATCAATGGCTCTCAATGGGTATCAATGGGTGCCAATGGGTGACCAATGGCTGTCAATGGGTATCAATGGGTGCCAATGGGTGATCAATGGCTCTCAATGGGTGCCAGAAGTTGCCAATGAGCATCAATGGGTGCCAATGGGTGATCAATGGCTGTCAATGGGTATCAATGGGTGCCAATGGGTGATCAATGGCTCTCAATGGGTGCCAGAAGTTGCCAATGAGCATCAATGGGCGCCAACGGGTGATCAATGGCTCTCAGTGGGTATCAATGGGTATCAATAGGCATGAATGGCTGCCAGTAATTATCAATAGGTGCCAATAGGTATCAATGGGTGCCAATGGGTATCAACGGTTATCTATGGGTGCCAATGGGTGATCAATGGCTGTCAACGGGTATCAATGGGTGCCAATGGGTATCAATGGTTATCTATGGGTGCCAATGGGTGATCAATGGCTGTCAACGGGTATCAATGGGTGCCAATAGGTATCAATGGGTATCAATGGCTGTCAATAGGTGCCAATGGGCGCCAATGGGTATCAATGGGTGTCAATGGGTGCCAATGGGTATCAATGGGTGCCAATGGGTGCCAATGGGTGCCAATGGGTATCAATGGGTACCAATGGGTGCCAATGGGTGCCAATGGGTATCAATGGGTGCCAATGGGTGCCAATGGGTGCCAATGGGTATCAATGGGTGCCAATGGGTGCCAATGGGTTATCAATGGGTATCAATGGGTGCCAATGGGTTATCAATGGGTACCAATGGGTGCCAATGGGTGCTAATGGGTATCAATGGGTGCCAATGGGTATCAATAGGTATCAATGGGTGCCAATGGGTATCAATGGGTATCAATGGGTGCCAATGGGTGGCAATGGGTGCCAATGGGTATCAATGGGTGCCAATGGGTGCCAATGGGTATCAATGGGTATCAATGGGTATCAATGGGTGCCAATGGGTATCAATGGGTATCAATGGGTATCAAATGGGTGCCAATGGGTGCCAATGGGTGCCAATGGGTATCAATGGTGCCAATAGGTGCCAATGGGGTCACAGGGGTCACTGCGGCGCACTCACGAGACACCGCGGGGGGGGGGGGAGCACTGCGGAGGTGCCATAGGCCACCAAGGGGGGAACGTACCACTATGGAGCGGGGGGGGGACAGGGGCTATAATGGGGCTCTATAGGGGGGGTCTCACCTATAGAGGGGGCTATAGGGGTCCATAGGGGGAGAGGGGGGGGGGCGGGGGACACGGGGGTGACATTGGGGTGACATTGGGGGGGGGGGGCGGCGCTCACCCATGAGGAGCCCGAAGAGCAGCGGGAGGCCGGGGAACAACATGGCGGGCCCGGTTCGGGCGCCTTCGGAACCCTTCGGAACCCTTCGGCTCCTCCGCTTCGGCTCGGGGCCGCCCGGCGGGGTTCGGCTTCACTTCGGGTGTCTCCGGAGGCTTCGGCTCCTGCCGCCGCTCAGGCGCAGCCCCCGGTCCGGGCCATGGGATAAGGGATGCGGGGGGAGGAACGGGAAGGAACGGGAAGGAAACGGGAAGGGGGGGGGGACGGGATAAGGAAAATGGGGGGGGGGGGGGGACGCGGAGGACGGGACGGGACGGAGGAAGCGGTTCAAGGCATGGCCGCCCCGCTCGGGGGGTTCGGCTCCGCTCGGAGGGGGTTCGGCTCCGCTCGGGTCCCTCGGCGGGGGTCGCGTCCGGGTTCGGCTCCGTTCGGCCCCGGCGCACTGCGGCGCCCGGTGGGGAAGGGGGGGGGGGCCGTGACGCAATGGGGGCGGGGCCACGGCTGGAAGCTCCCCCCCCCCCCAACAGCTCCTAAATGCATCCCAGCGCATCCCAGTGTCACCTCAGTGCATCCCAATAGCTCATAAACGCATCCCAACGCATCCCAATGGCTCCTAAACGCATCCCAATAGCTCCTAAACACGTCCCAGTGCATCCCAATAGCTCATAAACGCGTCCCAGTGCATCCCAATAGCTCATAAACGAGTCCCAGTGCATCCCAATAGGTCCTAAACGCATCCCAATAGCTCCTAAACACGTCCCAGTGCATCCCAATAGCTCATAAACGCGTCCCAGTGCATCCCAATGGCTCCTAAACGCATCCCAGTGCATCCCAATAGCCCCCAATAGCTCCTAAATACATCCCAGTGCATCCCAATGGCTCCTAAACGCATCCCAACGCATCCCAATAGGTCCTAAACTCGTCCCAGTGCATCCCAATAGCTCATAAACGCGTCCCAGTGCATCCCAATGGCTCCTAAACGCATCCCAACGCATCCCAATAGCTCCTAAACACGTCCCAGTGCATCCCAATAGGTCCTAAACGCGTCCCAGTGCATCCCAATAGGTCCTAAACTCGTCCCAGTGCATCCCAATAGCTCATAAACGCATCCCAGTGCATCCCAATGGCTCCTAAACGCATCCCAACGCATCCCAATCGCTCCAAAACCCATCCCAGTGCATCCCAGCAGCTCCCAAACGCATCCCAATGGCTCCCAAACGCATCCCAGTGCATCCAAATCGCTCCTAAACGCATCCCAGTGCATCCCAATCGCTCCTAAACGCATCCCAAACGCATCCCAATGGCTCCCAAACGCATCCCAGTGCATCCCAGTGGCTCCTAATACGCATCCCAGCGCATCCCAATCGCTCCTGAACGCATCCCAGCGCATCCCAATGGCTCCCAAACGCATCCCAGCGCATCCCAATAGCCTCCACTACATCCCAATAGCCCCCCGCGCATCCCCATAACCCCCCCCCCCTTTCAGCCCCCCAGCGAGCACTTGTGGGGCGCCCTGAGGTTTATTGGGGGTCCGCGGGGGTCACTTGTAGAACTCGTGCTCCTGCTCGTCCTTCTTGATGACCGTCTTGTAGGCCTTCTCGAAGTCCTTGGCCAACACGATGTAGCGGTTCTCCCGCACGGCCAGCATGCCGCCCTATGGGGCACGGCACCCAGAGCACCCATGTCCTATGGGGACAGGGCCCGGGGGTCCCCACCGACACCCCCCCGGCACGGGTGGGGAGGGGGTCAAGGCACGGAGAGGGCGTCACGTCAACGCAACGGTGGGACGTGAAGACATTGAGGGCCATCGGGTCAACCCATGGAGCCATTGAGGGCCATTAGGCCAACCCATGGAGCCATTGAGGGCCATCGGGTCAACCCATGGAGCCATTGATGGTCATCAGGTCAACCCATGGAGCCACTGATGGTCATCAGGTCAACCCATGGAGCCATCGATGGTCATCAGGTCAACCCATGGAGCCATCGATGGTCATCAGGTCAACCCATGGAGCCATTGATGGTCATCAGGTCAACCCATGGAGCCATCGATGGTCATCAGGTCAACCCATGGAGCCATTGAGGGCCATCAGGTCAACCCATGGAGCCATTGAGGGCCATCGAGTCAACCCATGGAGCCATTGAGGGCCATCGGGTCAACCCATGGAGCCATTGAGGGCCATCGAGTCAACCCATGGAGCCATCGATGGTCATCAGGTCAACCCATGGAGCCACTGATGGTCATCAGGTCAACCCATGGAGCCATCGATGGTCATCAGGTCAACCCATGGAGCCATTGATGGTCATCAGGTCAACCCATGGAGCCATTGAGGGCCATCGGGTCAACCCATGGAGCCACTGATGGTCATCAGGTCAACCCATGGAGCCACTGATGGTCATCAGGTCAACCCATGGAGCCATCGATGGTCATCAGGTCAACCCATGGAGCCATCGATGGTCATCAGGTCAACCCATGGAGCCATTGAGGGCCATCAGGTCAACCCATGGAGCCATTGAGGGCCATCGGGTCAACCCATGGAGCCATCGATGGTCATCAGGTCAACCCATGGAGCCATTGAGGGCCATCAGGTCAACCCATGGAGCCATTGAGGGCCATCAGGTCAACCCCACCACTCGCCCACCCACTGTCACCTTGCCCTGGGTGCCCATAGCACCCACGTCACCTCCGTGGCCCCCCCGCCAGGGTCCCCATGGTGTCACCCACCTCCTGGCAGATGGAGTTGATGTCAGCGCCTGAGATCTTGTCGGGCCGAGCCACATCTGTATGGGGGGGTGAAGGAAACGTCCCCTTCTCCATGTCCCCATAGGGTCCCCAATGTCCCCATAGGGTCCCCATTGTCCCCATAGGGTCCCCACTGTCCCCATAGGGTCCTCCATGGTGCTCCCAAGCCCACCATCTCCCCATGGTTCTGGATGTCCCCACTGTCCCCATGGGCTCAATAATGTCCCCATGGACTCCCCAATGTCCAGGGATGGGCTGTGAGGTCCACCCATGGGTGGACCATGAGGTCAAGCCAACGATGGGCCATTAACCCAATGGAGGACCATGAGGTCAACCCAATGATTGACATCAACCCAAAGGATGACCATGAGGTCAACCCAATGATTGACATCAACCCAACGGAGGACCATGAGGTCAACGCAATGATTGACATCAACCCAACAGAGGACCATGAGGTCAACCCAATGATTGACATCAACCCAAAGGATGACCATGAGGTCAACCCAATGATCGACATCAACCCAACGGATGACCATGAGGTCAACCCAATGATGGCCAACGCAATGGAGGCCCATGAGGCCACCCCCCCGCTGCCGGATACAGTCCTCCAGGTCCACCTCCTCGGAGAGGTTCATCTTGCCGGTGATGGTGGAGAAGATGAGGCGCTTCTGGCGCCGGTCGGGCAGCGGGAACTCGATCTTGCGGTCCAGGCGGCCTGGCCGCAGCAGCGCCGGGTCCAGGGTGTCCGCACGGTTGGTGGCCATGATCACCTGGGGGGGGGAATGGGGGCAAGGGCAGCTCCAGGGGACCCATAGAGGCCCATGGAAGCCAGAGGACCTCATAGAACCCATAGGAGGTCCATAGAACCCATAAGAACTCATAGAACCCATAGGAACTCAGAACCCATAGGAGGTCCACTGGACCTCATAGAACCCATAGGAGGTCCACAGAACCCAGAGGAACTCATAGAACCCACAGAAGATCCATAGATCCCATAGGACCTCACAGAACCCATAAGAAGTTCATAGGACCTCATAGTGCTCATAGGACCCATAGAAGATCTATGGAACCCATAGGAGCTCATAGAACCCACAGAAGATCCATAGGGGCCACAGGACCTCATAGGACCCACAGGAGATCCATAGGACCTCAAAGAACCCATAGGACCTCAAAGAATCCATAGGACCTCAGAGAACCCATAGAAGATCCATAGCACCTCATATGACCTCCAAAGAAGCCGTAGGACCTCACAGAACCCATAAGACCTCAAAGAACCCATAGGACCCCCAGAGCACCCATAGGACCCCCATAGAACCCCATAGCACCCATAAGACCTCACAGCACTCACAGGACACCCATAGCACCCATAGGACCCACCTTGACGTTGACGTTCTGGTCGAAGCCATCCATCTGGTTGAGGAGCTCCAGGAGGATGCGCTGGACCTCCCGGTCAGCTATGGGGTGGGGGAGACACGGGGTTCATTCACTGCCCCATAGAGGGCCCATGGGTGCCCCCATGGCAAGGAGCAAGGGGATGGGGAGCACTGAAGCCAGATGCCACCACGGGGCTCTTCAGGTGGGGCTGGGCCAACATCAATGGGCCCCAAACCCCACCATTGGGGTCTCTATGGGGTTCTTCACCCCAAACCCCATCCCAATGCCCATCAATGGGTCCCCAAACCCCACCATTGGGGTCTCTATGAGGTTCTTCACCCCAAACCCCATCCCAATGCCCTTCAATGGACAACCCAAACCCAACCGTTGCCTTCCCTATGGGGTCCTTCACCCCAACCCCATCCCAATGCCCTTCAATGGGACAACCCAAACCCAACCACTGCCTTCCCTATGGAGTCCTTCACCCCAACCCCATCCCAATGCCCTTTAATGGGACACCCCAAACCCAACCATTGCCTTCCCTATGGGGTCCTTCACCCCAACCCCATCCCAATGCCCTTTAATGGGGACACCCCAAACCCAACCACTGCCTTCCTTATGGAGTCCTTCACCCCAACCCCATCCCAATGCCCATCAATGGGACCCAACCACTGCCTTCTCCGCGACGTTCCTCACCCCAACCCCATCCCAATGTCCATCAATGGGACACCCCAAACCCAACCATTGCCTTCCCTATGGGGTCCTTCACCCCAACCCCATCCCAATGCCCTTCAATGGGACACCCCAACCCAACCACTGCCTTCCTTATGGAGTCCTTCACCCAACCCCATCCCAATGCCCATCAATGGGACCCAACCACTGCCTTCTCCGCGACGTTCCTCACCCCAACCCCATCCCCAACGCCCTCCATTGAGCCCCTCAAACCCCACCACTGGGGTCTCAAGGGGGTTCCTCCCCCCCCCCGTGCCCCTCACCGCCGGTCTGGGCGTCGAAGCGCTTGGTGGCGATGGCGTCGATCTCGTCGATGAAGATGATGGCGGGCGCGTTCTCCTTGGCCAGGCGGAAGACGTCGCGCACCATGCGCGGGCCCTCGCCCAGGTACTTCTGCACGAACTCCGAGCCCACCACCCGGATGAAGGCCGCTGCGGGGGGGGGGGGAAGCGGGGGCAATGGGGACCAGGGGGTGCCAGAGAGACCCATAGGGACCCATAGGGACCATAGAGACCATAGAGACCCCATAGGAACCCATAGAGACCCCATAGACAACATAGATACCTGTAGGGACCCCTAGAGACCATAGAGACTCATACTGACCCATACAGACCCCATAGAGACCAAACACAACATAGAGAACCATAGATACCCATAGAGATCCGTAGAGACCCATACAGAGCCATAAAGACCATAGACACCCATAGGCACCCATAGAGGCCCATACAGACCCATAAAGACCATAGAAACTACAGACCCATAGAAATAGACCTATAGAGACCATAAAGACCCATAAGGACCACAGACTCCATAATGACCCACAGAGACCCATAGAACCCATAGGATCCAAAGGAAACCATCAGCACCTCAAGGAGCCCATCGCCACCCATAGAACCCTACGGAGACCATAGGATCTCATGGAGAGCATCAGCACACCCAAAGGAACCCACTGGGACCCCATGGAGACCATAGGGTCTTAAAGAGATCACAGGGGCTCATGGAGGCCCACAAGACCTCATGGAGACCATCAGGACCTTATGGAGACCATCAGGACCTCAAGGAACCCATAGGACTTCAATGGAGCCCATAGGACCTCATGTAACCCACCAGCACCCATAGAACCCTACGGAGACCATAGGATCTCATGGAGAGCATCAGCGCACCCAAAGGAACCCACTGGGACCCCATGGAGACCATCAGGACCTTATGGAGACCATCAGGACCTCAAGGACCCATAGGACTTCAATGGAGCCAGAGGACCTCATGGAGCCCAGAGGACCTCATGTAACCCACCAGCACCCATAGAACCCTATGGAGACCACAGAACCTCAAAGCCCCCCGCCTCAGCACCCCATAGACACCCCCAGCACCCCACAGACCCCCCCCCAGCACCCACGGGTGCCCTCACCCGTGGTGTGATGCGCCACCGCCTTGGCCAACATGGTCTTGCCGCAGCCAGGAGGCCCATACATGAGGACACCTCGAGGTGGGTCAATGCCGATCTATGGGGCAGGAACCAATGGGGCCGGCAGCCAAAGGGGAGCCCGGGGAGGGGGCTATGGGGCAGGCAATGGGTCCCACCTGCTTGTAGAGCTCGAAGTGGGTCAAGGGCAGCTCCACGGCCTCGCGGACCTCCTGCTTCTGGATGTCCATGCCCCCGATGTCGGCGTACATCACGTCCGGCTTCTGGTCTGCAAAGGGGGAGCCGTGGGGCAGGGAGGGGGTCCATCAGCCATGGGGCAGGGATGGAGATCCATCAGCCGTGGTCATGAATGGAGATCCATCAACCATGGTCATGGATGGAGCTCCATCAACCATGGTCATGGATGGAGATCCATCAACCACGGTCATGGATGGAGCTCCATCAACCACGATCATGAATGGACCTCCCTCAACCATAGTCATGAATGGAGCTCCCTCAACCATAGTCATGGATGGAGCTCCCTCAACCATAGTCATGGATGGAGCTCCCTCAACCATAGTCATGGATGGAGCTCCCTCAATCATAGTCATGAATGGAGCTCCCTCAACCATAGTCATGAATGGAGCTCCCTCAACCATAGTCATGGATGGAGCTCCCTCAACCATAGTCATGGATGGAGCTCCCTCAATCATAGTCATGAATGGAGCTCCCTCAACCATAGTCATGGATGGAGCTCCCTCAACCATAGTCATGGATGGAGCTCCCTCAACCATAGTCATGAATGGAGCTCCCTCAATCATAGTCATGAATGGAGCTCCCTCAACATAGTCATGAATGGAGCTCCCTCAATCATAGTCATGAATGGAGCTCCCTCAATCATAGTCATGAATGGAGCTCCATCAACCATAGTCATGAATGGAGCTCCCTCAACCATAGTCATGAATGGAGCTCCCTCAACCATAGTCACGGATGGAGCTCCATCAACCATGGTCATGGATGGAGCTCCCTCAACCATAGTCATGGATGGAGCTCCATCAACCATAGTCATGAATGGAGCTCCCTCAACCATAGTCATGAATGGAGCTCCCTCAACCATAGTCATGGATGGAGCTCCATCCACCACAGTCATGGATGGAGCCCCCCCCGGCCCCACCTACCCGAGGTGAGCATCATGATGCTGCTGTCGGCCTCGGGGGGCAGGACGTCCACCAGAGCGTTGCTGTGCTTGTGCAGGGCCACCGAGGCGTTGGGCTTCAGCAGCTCCCGGTCGATGGTGCTCAGGATGCGCACGTAGTAGTTGGAGCCTGGGGGCGGGGGGGGGGGGAAGAGCTGTGGGGCTGAGCTGTGGGGCTACGGGGTTGTGTCCAGAGTGAGATCTGGGGGGCTGAGCTGTGGGGCTGTGTCTTTGGTGCTGAACCAGGGAGCTACATCCCTCCCACCACCTCTGTCTATGGGGCTGACCCATGGGGCTACATCCACCCCATCACCCCCTATCCATGGTGCAGACGCATGGGGCTACAGCCACCCCATCACCCCCTATCTATGGGGCTGACCCATGGGGCTACATCCACCCCATCACCCCCTATCTATGGGGCTGACCCATGGGGCTACATCCACCCCATCACCCCCCTATCTATGGGGCTGACCCATGGGGCTACATCCACCCCACCACCCCATATCCATGGCGCTGACCCACAGGACCCTGTCCATGGCGCTGACCCATAGGGCCCTATCCATGGTGCTGACCCACAGAACCCTATCCATGGTGCTGACCATAGAACCCTATCCATGGCGCTGACCCATAGAGCCCCATCCACAGTGCTGACCCATAGAATCCTATCCATGGTGCTGACCCACAGAACCCTATCCATGGCGCTGACCCATAGAACCCTATCCATGGCGCTGACCCATAGGGCCCCATCCATAGCACTGACCCATAGAACCCTATCCATGGCGCTGACCCATAGGACCCTGTCCATGGCGCTGACCCATAGGGCCCCATCCACGGTGCTGACCCATAGAACCCTATCCATGGCGCTGACCCATAGAACCCTATCCATGGCGCTGACCCATAGGGCCCTATCCATGGGGCTGACCCATAGAACCCTATCCATGGTGCTGACCATAGAACTCTATCCATAGCACTGACCCATAGAACCCTATCCACGGCTCTGACCCACAGGACCCTATCCACGGCGCTGACCCATAGGGCCCCATCCACGGCGCTCACCGGTGGTGGAGCCCACGATGGCCGTGTTCTGGTCCACGGCCTCCAGGAACTGGCCGATGACGAGGGGGATGCTCTGGATGCGCTTCACCTCCTCCTGCGCGTGCAGGAACTCCTTCTTGAGGTTCTTCTGCTCGTCCTTGATGTACTCCTCCTGCACCTCCAGGAACTCCAGCTCCTGCTGCAGCCGCTGCCGGCAGCCCACGGTGAGCAGCAACAGACCATAATGGTCATCAATGGGACAGAATGGTCATCAGTGGGACAGAATGGTCATCAGTGGGCCAGGATGGTCATCAATGGGACAGAATGGTCATCAATGGACATGATGGTCATCAGTGGGACAGAATGGTCATCAATGGGACATGATGGTCATCAGTGGGACAGAATGGTCATCAATGGGACAGAATGGTCATCAATGGGACATGATAGTCATCAATGGGCCAAGAGGGTCATCAATGGGACAGAATGGTCATCAATGGGACAGAATGGTCGTCAATGGGACAGAATGGTCATCAATGGGCCAAGAGGGTCATCAATGGGACAGAATGGTCATCAATGGGACAGAATGGTCATCAATGGGCCAGGATGGTCATCAATGGGACATGATGGTCATCAATGGGCCATGAGGGTCATCAATGGGCCATGAGGATCATCAATGGGACAGAATGGTCATCAATGGGCCAGGAGGGTCATCAATGGGACATGATAGTCATCAATGGGCCAGGATGGTCATCAATGGGACAGAATGGTCATCAATGGGCCAAGAGGGTCATCAATGGGACAGAATGGTCATCAATGAGCCACAATGGTCATCAACAGACCATAATGATCATCAATAGGATAGAATAGTCATCAGTGGGCCATGAGGGTCATCAATGGGACAGAATGGTCATCCACAGACCATAACAGTCATCAATGGGCCATGATGGCCATCCCATATTAACCCATTGGTGTCCATCTCCATCCCATTGATGGATCCCATTGCCCCCCACTGCCCCATTCCCCACCATTGCCCCATTATCCCCATTGCTCCCATTACCCCCCCATTACCCCATTACCCCCCACTGCCCCCTATTGCCCCATTGCCCCACTGCCCCCCATTACCCCATTGCCCCCCATTGCCCCATTACCCCCCTGCCCCCCCACCTTGTATCGGCTGTACAGATCCTCCAGGTCCTCCGGCTCCGGCACCAGGAAGGACAAACCCGGGGGGGGGGCGGGGGGCGGCCAAAGCGGGGAGCTCCTCCTGTGGGGGGCACCCATGGGTGGGGGGGGTCACATAATGGGGGCACCCATGGGTGGGGGGGGTCACATAATGGGGGCACCCATGGGTGGGGGGGTCACAGAATGGGGGTACCCATGGGTGGGGGGGTCACATAATGGGGGCACCCATGGGTGGGGGGGTCACATAATGGGGGCACCCATGGGTGGGGGGGTCACGTAATGGGGGCACCCATGGGTGGGGGGTCATGTAATGGGGGCACCCATGGGTGGGGGGGTCACGTAATGGGGGCACCCATGGGTGGGGGGGTCACATAATGGGGGCACCCATGGGTGGGGGGTCACGTAATGGGGGGCACCCATAGACATGGGGGGGCACCCATGGGGGGGATGAAGTGGTTTAGGTGGGTTTGGGGCATTTTGGGTGAATTGAGGCTGATTTGGGGCTCCTTTGGGGTGATTTGAGGCAATTTGGGGGTAGTTTGGGCTATTTTGGGGCTGTTTTGGGGTATTTGGAGGGATTTGGGGTAATCCGGGACAGGCTTGGGGGGATTCTGGGCCGCTTTAGGCTGATTTGGGGCCACTTTGGGGCAATTTGGGCCGATTTTGGGCCGTTCGGGGCCGTTTTGGGGTGATTTGAGGCCATTTTGGGGTGATTTTGGGCTGTTTTGGGGCCGTTTGGGGGTGATTTTGGCCGTTTTGGGGTGATTTCGGCCGTTTGGGGCCATTTTAGGGTGATTTACGGCCGTTTTGGGGTGATTTTGGGGCGATTTCGGCCGTTTTGGGGTGATTTTCGGGCGATTTCGGCCGATTTTGGGGTGATTTCGGCGGTTTTGGGGTGTTTTGGGGGTGATTTCGGCCGATTTTGGGGTGGTTTCGGCCGTTTTGGCCGTTTTAGGGTGATTTAGGGCCGTTTTGGGGTGTTTTTGGGGTGATTTGGCGGTTTTGGGGTGATTTTGGGGTGATTTCGGCGGTTTTGGGGCGTTTTTGGGGTGTTTTGGGGCCGTTCCGGGCCTCACCTGCGCTTTCTCGCTCAGCAGCCCGAGCTCCTCCATCGTGACGGCGCGCGGCGGACGCCGGAAGTGCCGCTCCGTCACGTCCGGTAAGGGCGGGGGAGGAGGGAGGGACCCGGATGCGCCGCGCGCGGGGGGCGATGGGAGGTGTAGTCCCCGCGCTAAGCCACGCCCCCCAGCGCTCCCAGCCAATCAGCGTCGAGTGGGCGGGGCAAAGCGGCTTTAATGACCACAGAGGGGGTTCGGAATGAACCAAACCCGCGCTAAAGGAGGGGGGGGGAGGGAGGGATCGGGGGGTGGGGGTGTCGAGTCCTTTATGACGTCACCGCTCCTGTGGGGGACACACACACACAATCAGCCCCCCTCAAAGCACAACGGGGGGGGGGGGGGGGGGTCCCCCCAAATCCCCCCCTTAGAGCCATGGTACAGCCCAAGGACAGGGGTGCTCCGCCCCCCATTATGGTACCGCCCGGACGCCATTTTGTGCGCCCACCCCCCCCACCCCCCCCCGAGTCTGAGGTAAATGCACAAAGGTTTGGGGTAAAAACCCAATTTAACCCAATTTAACCCGTTTTATCCCAATTTAACCCGTTTTATCCCAATTTAACCCGTTTTAACCGATTTTTCCCCTTTTTTTCCCAATTTTAAGCCATTTCCCCCACTTTAAGCCTTTTACCCCATTTTACCCCCTTTCCCCCCATTTGAAGCCCTATTTTCCCCCATTCCCCCCATTTCCCCCTTTTAACCTCATGTTAAGCCCCATTTTACCCATTCTAAGCCCTATTTCCCCCCATTTTTACCCCATTCTCCCCATTTAAGCCCCATTTCCCCCCATTTTACCCCATTTCCCCCTTTTTCCCCCATTCCCCCCTTTTTACCCCATTTTAAGCCCCATTTTACCCCATTTCCCCCATTTGAAGCCCTATTTCCCCCCATTTCCCTCATTTTACCCAATTTCCCCCCTTTTTACCCCATTTTAAGCCCCATTTTACCCCATTCCCCCCATTTGAAGCCCCATTTCCCCCCATTTTACCCCATTCCCATTTGAAGCCCCATTTTACCCCATTTACCCCATTTCCCCCCTTTTTCCACCATTTGAAGCCCCATTTCCCCCATTTTACCCCATTCCATTTGAAGCCCCATTTCCCCCCATTTTACCCCATTTCCCCCCTTTTTCCCCCATTCCCATTTGAAGTCCCATTTCCCCCCTTTTTCCCCATTTGAAGCCCCATTTTACCCCATTTTTACCCCATTTCCCCCCCATTTTAAGCCCCATTTTACCCCATTCCCCCCATTTGAACCCCTTTCCCCCATTTTACCTCATTTCCCATTTGAAGCCCCATTCCCATTTTACCCCCTTTTAAGCCCCATTTTACCCCATTCCCCCCCATTTGAACCCCTTTCCCCCCATTTTAAGCCCCATTTCCCTCATTTTCCCCCTTTTACCCCCTTTTAAGCCCCATTTTACCCCATTCCCCCCCATTTGAACCCCTTTCCGCCCATTTAAGCCCCATTTCCCTCATTTTCCCCCTTTTTACCCCATTTTAAGCCCCATTTTACCCCATTCCCCCCCATTTGAACCCCTTTCCCCCATTTTAAGCCCCATTTCCCTCATTTTCCCCCTTTTTACCCCCTTTTAAGCCCCATTTTACCCCATTCCCCCCATTTGAACCCCTTTCCCCCCATTTTAAGCCCCATTTCCCTCATTTTCCCCCTTTTTACCCCCTTTTAAGCCCCATTTTACCCCATTCCCCCCATTTGAACCCCTTTCCGCCATTTTAAGCCCCATTTCCCTCATTTTCCCCCTTTTTACCCCATTTTAAGCCCCATTTTACCCCATTCCCCCCCATTTGAACCCCTTTCCCCCCATTTTAAGCCCCATTTCCCTCATTTTCCCCCCTTTTTACCCCTTTTAAGCCCCATTTTACCCATTCCCCCCCATTTGACCCCTTTCCGCCCATTTTAAGCCCATTTCCCTCATTTTCCCCCTTTTTACCCCATTTTAAGCCCCATTTTACCCCATTCCCCCCCATTTGAACCCCTTTCCCCCCATTTTAAGCCCATTTCCCTCATTTTCCCCCTTTTTACCCCCTTTTAAGCCCCATTTTACCCCATTCCCCCCATTTGAACCCCTTTCCCCCCATTTTAAGCCCCATTTCCTCATTTTCCCCCTTTTTACCCCATTTTAAGCCCCATTTTACCCCATTCCCCCATTTGAACCCCTTTCCCCCCATTTTAAGCCCCATTTCCCTCATTTTCCCCTTTTTACCCCATTTTAAGCCCCATTTTACCCCATTCCCCCCTCACCTCTCCCCCTCCCCTATCCCACAGTGGGGGGGGGGGGTTCCCGCCGCTCCTTGAGGACGATACCATCTCCCCGCGGGGGGAGGGGGGGTTCCCGCCGCTCCTTGAGGACGATACCATCTCCCCGCGGGGGGAGGGGGGGTTCCCGCCGCTCCATGAGGACGATACCATCTCCCCGCGGGGGGAGGGGGGGTTCCCGCGCTCCTTGAGGACGATACCATCTCCCCGCGGGGGAGGGGGGTTCCCGCCGCTCCTTGAGGACGATACCATCTCTCCCCTCGGGGGGTGCGTGCGGTGGTAGCGGCGGTTCCGCGCTCCGCTCCCCCCCATAATTCCCAAGGGAATCTCCA
>CM054408.1:0-5000 GCA_028858755.1 Ara ararauna
CCTAACCCTAACCCTAACCTCCTAACCCTAACCCTAACCCTAACCCTAACCCTAACCCTAACCCTAACCCTAACCCTAACCCTAACCCTAACCCTAACCCTAACCCTAACCCTAACCCTAACCCTAACCCTAACCCTAACCCTAACCCTAACCCTAACCCTAACCCTAACCCTAACCCTAACCCTAACCCTAACCCTAACCCTAACCCTAACCCTAACCCTAACCCTAACCCTAACCCTAACCCTAACCCTAACCCTAACCCTAACCCTAACCCTAACCCTAACCCTAACCCTAACCCTAACCCTAACCCTAACCCTAACCCTAACCCTAACCCTAACCCTAACCCTAACCCTAACCCTAACCCTAACCCTAACCCTAACCCTAACCCTAACCCTAACCCTAACCCTAACCCTAACCCTAACCCTAACCCTAACCCTAACCCTAACCCTAACCCTAACCCTAACCCTAACCCTAACCCTAACCCTAACCCTAACCCTAACCCTAACCCTAACCCTAACCCTAACCCTAACCCTAACCCTAACCCTAACCCTAACCCTAACCCTAACCCTAACCCTAACCCTAACCCTAACCCTAACCCTAACCCTAACCCTAACCCTAACCCTAACCCTAACCCTAACCCTAACCCTAACCCTAACCCTAACCCTAACCCTAACCCTAACCCTAACCCTAACCCTAACCCTAACCCTAACCCTAACCCTAACCCTAACCCTAACCCTAACCCTAACCCTAACCCTAACCCTAACCCTAACCCTAACCCTAACCCTAACCCTAACCCTAACCCTAACCCTAACCCTAACCCTAACCCTAACCCTAACCCTAACCCTAACCCTAACCCTAACCCTAACCCTAACCCTAACCCTAACCCTAACCCTAACCCTAACCCTAACCCTAACCCTAACCCTAACCCTAACCCTAACCCTAACCCTAACCCTAACCCTAACCCTAACCCTAACCCTAACCCTAACCCTAACCCTAACCCTAACCCTAACCCTAACCCTAACCCTAACCCTAACCCTAACCCTAACCCTAACCCTAACCCTAACCCTAACCCTAACCCTAACCCTAACCCTAACCCTAACCCTAACCCTAACCCTAACCCTAACCCTAACCCTAACCCTAACCCTAACCCTAACCCTAACCCTAACCCTAACCCTAACCCTAACCCTAACCCTAACCCTAACCCTAACCCTAACCCTAACCCTAACCCTAACCCTAACCCTAACCCTAACCCTAACCCTAACCCTAACCCTAACCCTAACCCTAACCCTAACCCTAACCCTAACCCTAACCCTAACCCTAACCCTAACCCTAACCCTAACCCTAACCCTAACCCTAACCCTAACCCTAACCCTAACCCTAACCCTAACCCTAACCCTAACCCTAACCCTAACCCTAACCCTAACCCTAACCCTAACCCTAACCCTAACCCTAACCCTAACCCTAACCCTAACCCTAACCCTAACCCTAACCCTAACCCTAACCCTAACCCTAACCCTAACCCTAACCCTAACCCTAACCCTAACCCTAACCCTAACCCTAACCCTAACCCTAACCCTAACCCTAACCCTAACCCTAACCCTAACCCTAACCCTAACCCTAACCCTAACCCTAACCCTAACCCTAACCCTAACCCTAACCCTAACCCTAACCCTAACCCTAACCCTAACCCTAACCCTAACCCTAACCCTAACCCTAACCCTAACCCTAACCCTAACCCTAACCCTAACCCTAACCCTAACCCTAACCCTAACCCTAACCCTAACCCTAACCCTAACCCTAACCCTAACCCTAACCCTAACCCTAACCCTAACCCTAACCCTAACCCTAACCCTAACCCTAACCCTAACCCTAACCCTAACCCTAACCCTAACCCTAACCCTAACCCTAACCCTAACCCTAACCCTAACCCTAACCCTAACCCTAACCCTAACCCTAACCCTAACCCTAACCCTAACCCTAACCCTAACCCTAACCCTAACCCTAACCCTAACCCTAACCCTAACCCTAACCCTAACCCTAACCCTAACCCTAACCCTAACCCTAACCCTAACCCTAACCCTAACCCTAACCCTAACCCTAACCCTAACCCTAACCCTAACCCTAACCCTAACCCTAACCCTAACCCTAACCCTAACCCTAACCCTAACCCTAACCCTAACCCTAACCCTAACCCTAACCCTAACCCTAACCCTAACCCTAACCCTAACCCTAACCCTAACCCTAACCCTAACCCTAACCCTAACCCTAACCCTAACCCTAACCCTAACCCTAACCCTAACCCTAACCCTAACCCTAACCCTAACCCTAACCCTAACCCTAACCCTAACCCTAACCCTAACCCTAACCCTAACCCTAACCCTAACCCTAACCCTAACCCTAACCCTAACCCTAACCCTAACCCTAACCCTAACCCTAACCCTAACCCTAACCCTAACCCTAACCCTAACCCTAACCCTAACCCTAACCCTAACCCTAACCCTAACCCTAACCCTAACCCTAACCCTAACCCTAACCCTAACCCTAACCCTAACCCTAACCCTAACCCTAACCCTAACCCTAACCCTAACCCTAACCCTAACCCTAACCCTAACCCTAACCCTAACCCTAACCCTAACCCTAACCCTAACCCTAACCCTAACCCTAACCCTAACCCTAACCCTAACCCTAACCCTAACCCTAACCCTAACCCTAACCCTAACCCTAACCCTAACCCTAACCCTAACCCTAACCCTAACCCTAACCCTAACCCTAACCCTAACCCTAACCCTAACCCTAACCCTAACCCTAACCCTAACCCTAACCCTAACCCTAACCCTAACCCTAACCCTAACCCTAACCCTAACCCTAACCCTAACCCTAACCCTAACCCTAACCCTAACCCTAACCCTAACCCTAACCCTAACCCTAACCCTAACCCTAACCCTAACCCTAACCCTAACCCTAACCCTAACCCTAACCCTAACCCTAACCCTAACCCTAACCCTAACCCTAACCCTAACCCTAACCCTAACCCTAACCCTAACCCTAACCCTAACCCTAACCCTAACCCTAACCCTAACCCTAACCCTAACCCTAACCCTAACCCTAACCCTAACCCTAACCCTAACCCTAACCCTAACCCTAACCCTAACCCTAACCCTAACCCTAACCCTAACCCTAACCCTAACCCTAACCCTAACCCTAACCCTAACCCTAACCCTAACCCTAACCCTAACCCTAACCCTAACCCTAACCCTAACCCTAACCCTAACCCTAACCCTAACCCTAACCCTAACCCTAACCCTAACCCTAACCCTAACCCTAACCCTAACCCTAACCCTAACCCTAACCCTAACCCTAACCCTAACCCTAACCCTAACCCTAACCCTAACCCTAACCCTAACCCTAACCCTAACCCTAACCCTAACCCTAACCCTAACCCTAACCCTAACCCTAACCCTAACCCTAACCCTAACCCTAACCCTAACCCTAACCCTAACCCTAACCCTAACCCTAACCCTAACCCTAACCCTAACCCTAACCCTAACCCTAACCCTAACCCTAACCCTAACCCTAACCCTAACCCTAACCCTAACCCTAACCCTAACCCTAACCCTAACCCTAACCCTAACCCTAACCCTAACCCTAACCCTAACCCTAACCCTAACCCTAACCCTAACCCTAACCCTAACCCTAACCCTAACCCTAACCCTAACCCTAACCCTAACCCTAACCCTAACCCTAACCCTAACCCTAACCCTAACCCTAACCCTAACCCTAACCCTAACCCTAACCCTAACCCTAACCCTAACCCTAACCCTAACCCTAACCCTAACCCTAACCCTAACCCTAACCCTAACCCTAACCCTAACCCTAACCCTAACCCTAACCCTAACCCTAACCCTAACCCTAACCCTAACCCTAACCCTAACCCTAACCCTAACCCTAACCCTAACCCTAACCCTAACCCTAACCCTAACCCTAACCCTAACCCTAACCCTAACCCTAACCCTAACCCTAACCCTAACCCTAACCCTAACCCTAACCCTAACCCTAACCCTAACCCTAACCCTAACCCTAACCCTAACCCTAACCCTAACCCTAACCCTAACCCTAACCCTAACCCTAACCCTAACCCTAACCCTAACCCTAACCCTAACCCTAACCCTAACCCTAACCCTAACCCTAACCCTAACCCTAACCCTAACCCTAACCCTAACCCTAACCCTAACCCTAACCCTAACCCTAACCCTAACCCTAACCCTAACCCTAACCCTAACCCTAACCCTAACCCTAACCCTAACCCTAACCCTAACCCTAACCCTAACCCTAACCCTAACCCTAACCCTAACCCTAACCCTAACCCTAACCCTAACCCTAACCCTAACCCTAACCCTAACCCTAACCCTAACCCTAACCCTAACCCTAACCCTAACCCTAACCCTAACCCTAACCCTAACCCTAACCCTAACCCTAACCCTAACCCTAACCCTAACCCTAACCCTAACCCTAACCCTAACCCTAACCCTAACCCTAACCCTAACCCTAACCCTAACCCTAACCCTAACCCTAACCCTAACCCTAACCCTAACCCTAACCCTAACCCTAACCCTAACCCTAACCCTAACCCTAACCCTAACCCTAACCCTAACCCTAACCCTAACCCTAACCCTAACCCTAACCCTAACCCTAACCCTAACCCTAACCCTAACCCTAACCCTAACCCTAACCCTAACCCTAACCCTAACCCTAACCCTAACCCTAACCCTAACCCTAACCCTAACCCTAACCCTAACCCTAACCCTAACCCTAACCCTAACCCTAACCCTAACCCTAACCCTAACCCTAACCCTAACCCTAACCCTAACCCTAACCCTAACCCTAACCCTAACCCTAACCCTAACCCTAACCCTAACCCTAACCCTAACCCTAACCCTAACCCTAACCCTAACCCTAACCCTAACCCTAACCCTAACCCTAACCCTAACCCTAACCCTAAC
>CM054408.1:15000-135821 GCA_028858755.1 Ara ararauna
AAGTCCCCCCATCACAGAACAAGTTCCCCCATCACACAGCTCCTCAAATCTAAGAACAAGTCCCATCATCAGAGACCAAGTTCCCCCATCACACAGGTCCTCAAATCAAAGAACAAGTCCCACCATCACAGACCAAGTTCCCCCATCACACAGGTTCTCAAATCAAAGTACAAGTTCCCCCATCACAGAACAAGTTCCCCCATCACAAAGGTCCTCAAATCAAAGAACAAGTCCCCCCATGACAGACCAAGTTCCCCCTTCACAAAGGTCCTCAAATCAAAGAACAAGTCCCATCATCACAGACCGAGTTCCTCAATCACACAGGTCCTCAAATCAAAGTACAAGTTCCCCCATCACAGAACAAGTTCCCCCATCACACAGGTCCTCAAATCAAAGAACAATTTCCCCCATCACACAGGTTCTCAAATCAAAGAACTAGTTCCCCCATCACAAAAAAAGTTCCCCAGTCACACAGGTTCTCAAATCAAAGAACAAGTTCCCCCATCACACAGGTCCTGAAATCAAAGTACAAGTTCCCCCATCACAGAACATGTTCCCCTATAACACAGGTTCTCAAATCAAAGAACAAGTTCCCCCATAACAAAGGTCCTCAAATCAAAGAACAAGTTCCCCCATAACACAGGTCCTCAAATCAAAGTACAAGTTCCCCATCACAGAACAAGTTCCCCCATCACACAGCTCCTCAAATCTAAGAACAAGTTCCCCCATCACAGAACAAGTTCCCCCATCACACAGGTTATCAAATCAAAGAACAAGTCCCCCCATGACAGACCAAGTTCCCCCATCACAAAGGTCCTCAAATCTAAGAGCAAGTCCCATCATCACAGACCAAGTTCCCCCATCACACAGGTTATCAAATCAAAGAACAAGTCCCACCATCACAGACCAAGTTCCCCAATCACACAGGTTCTCAAATCAAAGTACAATTTCCCCCATCACAGAACAAGTTCCCCCATCACACAGGTTATCAAATCAAAGAACAAGTTCCCCCATCACACAGGTCCTCAAATCTAAAGACAAGTTCCCCCATAACACAGGTTCTCAAATCAAAGACCAACATCCCCCATCACACAGGTTATCAAATCAAAGAACAAGTTCCCCTATAACACAGGTTCTCAAATCAAAGAACTAGTTCCCCCATCACAGAACATGTTCCCCTATAACACAGGTTCTCAAATCAAAGTACAAGTTCCCACATAACACAGGTTCTCAAATCAAAGTACAAGTTCCCCCATCACACAGGTTCTCAAATCAATGAACAAGTTCCCCCATCACAGAACAAGTTCCCCCATCACACAGCTCCTCAAATCAAAGAACAAGTCCCCCCATCACAGAACAAGTTCCCCCATCACACAGGTCCTCAAATCAAAGAACAAGTTCCCCCATCACAGAACAAGTTCCCCCATCACACAGGTCCTCAAATCAAAGAACAAGTTCCCCCATAACACAGGTTCTCAAATCAAAGAACAAGTTCCCCCATAACATAGGTTCTCAAATCACAGAACAAGTTCCCCCATCGATGAACAAGATCTACAATCTTAAACGAATTTCTCCAATTACAGAAGTTCTCCCTTCACAGACCAAGCTCCCCCCTCACAGAATATTTTTCCCAATCTTTTACTAAATTCTCCAGTCACAGAAAAAGTTCTTCAATCACAGATCAATTTCTACAAAGACCAAATTCTTCAATTACAAAATAAATTCTCCAATCACACAATAATTTCTGCAATCTCAGGCCAAATTCTACAATCACAAAACAAGTTCTCCAGCCATACACCAAATTCCCCCATCACAGAAAAATTCAGAAGTTGAAAACACAGCACTGCACGAGCTACTACGAAAGAGAAAAATGACTGCTGCTGCTGAGCCCATGACACGCCTAAAAATACTCTATGCAAAAATACTTACTAATGCACATGCTAGTAAGTCTTAATGTGGCCTGGAGGTCTTAACTGAGATGAGAGCATTTGAAAAAAGCCCCAATAATCGCACCTTAAACAGACTACCAAGCTCTAAGGCCACAAAACCTGAGCTAACACCAGAGAACTTACCCTGATGAATGCTGAGCCTCAAACAAGCTCCCAAACCACAAGCTGTACCTCATATACCACCGGCCCCACCCACAACCCCTCCCTCAATGGGTTGGGGCAGGGGAGGGGCACCCTGATAAGCCACAGCTGGCTCTTTGCTGTACTTGGATCTGGTTCTGTCCTGCTCCCTATCTGCACCAAAGCTGCTCCCTGGCTGCTTGGTAAGTGTCTTGGCTCTTCCATACCTGCTCACAGTTTGCTTCGTGGGTCCTCCGTGGTTTTTATTTTCTGCTTGTCTTTCTCTGGCTCGGATGGGTGAGACTCAGAGATTCAGACTTTGAAGCTGAGATTTAGGGACTGAGACTCAAGGGCTCACAGTGGGGCTGAGAATCTGGGACTCAGACTCTGTGGCTAAAGACTCCGGCTGAGACTGCGTCTGAAACTCTGTGGCTGCGACAGTGACTGAGACTCTGGGCCTGAGACTTTGGAACTCATACTCTCAGAGTCAGAATCTGTGGCTGAGAATGTTGCTGAGACTCTGTGGCTAAGACTATGGAATTCAGACTTTGGGGCTGAGACTCTGTAGCTACAACTCTGGGATTCAGACTTTAGGGCTGAGACTGTGGCTAAGACTCTGTGACTCAGACTCTGTGGCTAAGATGCCAGTGCTCATACTCTGAGCTGGCACTGGGGCTGAGACTCTGGGTCTAAGACTCTGGGGTTCAGGCTTTGGGGCTGAGACTCTGGGTCTCAGATTTTGAATCGCAGACTCTGTGACTGAGACTCTTTAATTTAGACTCTGGCTGAGATGATGGCTGAGACTCTGGGCCTCAGACTTCAGAGCTGATACTCACACTCAGATGCTGAGCTGGGACTGTGAGACTGAGACTGTGTGGCTGAGACTCAGTAGATGAAACAGTGCCTTAGACTCTGGGCCTCAAACTTTGGAGCTGATACTTTCAGACTCAGACTCTGGCTGAGGCTGCTGCTGAGACTCAATGTCTAAGACTCTGGAATTCAGGCTCTGGGGCTGACACTTGAGCTGAGACTCTGGCTAAGAATCCAGGGCCCATACTCTGACCTGAGACTGCAGCTGATGCTCTGCAGCTGAGACTCTGGGGCTGATACTCTGCAGCTGAGACTCTGGGGCTAAGGCTCTGGGGTTCAGGCTTTGGGGCTGAGACTGTGGCTGAGACTCTGTGGCTCAGACTTTGAATCTCAGACTCTGTGGCTCAGACTTTGAATCTCAGACTCTGTGACCGAGACTCTGCAGTTTAGACTCTGTGGCTGACACGGTAGCTGAGACTCTGGGCCTCAGACTTTGGAGCTGATACTCTCAGACTCTGTGGCTGAAACTCTGTGGATGAAACAGTGCCTTAGATTCTAGATCTCAAGCTTTGGAGCTGATACTTTCAGACAGACTCTGTGGCTGAGGCTGCTTGCTGAGACTATGTCTAAAACTCTGGGCTTCAGACTCTGGGGCTGACACTTGAGCTGAGACTCTGGCTCAGAGTCTGTGGCTAAGACTCCAGGGCCCATACTCTGAGCTGAAACTGTGGCTGATACTCTGCACCTGAGACTCTGAGGCTGATACTCTGCACCTGAGATTCTGGGGCTGAGGCTCTGGGGTTCAGGCTTTGGGGCTGAGACTGTGGCTGAGACTCTGTGGCTCAGATTCTGAGTCTCAGACTTCAAATCTCAGACTCGGTGACCGAGACTCTGTAATTAAAACTCTGTGGCTGACACAGTGGCTGAGGCTCCAGGTCTCAGACTTCGGAGCTGATACTCTCAGACTCAGACTCTGAAGCTGAGACTGTGTGGCTGACACTCTGTAAATGAAATGGTGCCTTAGACTCTGGGCCTCAAACTATGGAGCTGATACTTTCAGACTCAGACTCTGTGGCTAAGACTGCTGCTGAGACTCTATGTCTAAGACTCTGGGATTCAGACTCTGGGCTGACACTTGAGCTGAGACTCTGTGGCTAAGACTCCAGGGCTCATACTCTGAACTGAGACTTTGGCTGAGATTCTGCTGCTGAGACTCTGCTGCTCAGATTTTGGAGCTGATACTCTCAGACTCACACTGTGGCTGAGACTCTGGGGCTAATACTCGGAGGCTGAGATTCTGTGGCTGGGACTACGGCTAATACTCGGGGGCTGAGACTCAGTGGCTAATACACCAAGGTTGTGATGGTGGCCGAGACTCTGGGCATCAGACTTTGAAGCTGATACTCTCAGATTCACACTGTAGCTGTGACTCTATGCTGAGGCTCGGGCTGAGAATGTATGAGACTCTGGCTGAGACGCTGTGGCTGATACAGTAGCTGAGGCTCTGGGCCTCAGTCTTTGGAAATCATACTCTCAGACTCAGGCTGTAGCTGAGGCTCTGGGGGTAAGACCCGGGGGCTCACACTCTGGGTCTCTGGAGCTGTTGCTGAGACTGTGGGGCTGAGACAGTGGCTCAGACTCTGAGCCTCAGACTTTAGAGCTGATACTTTCAGGCAGACTCTATGGCTGAGACTCTGGGCCTCAGACTTTAGAGCTGTTACTCTCAGCTTCAAACTCTGTGCCTGGGACTGTTGCTGAGACTATGGCTAAGACTGGTATTCAGACTTTGGGGCTGAGGCTGTTGCTGAAAATCTATGTCTAATACTCTGCGATACGGACTTTGGGGCTGAGACTGTAGCTGTGACTCTGGGCCTCTAGCTTTAGAGCTGATACTCTCAGACTCAGACCCTTTACCTGAGACTGTTACTCAGACTGTGGCTCAGACTCTGTAGCTGAGACTCCCTGAGACTGTGACAAAGACTGTGGCTCAGACTCATTGCTAAGACTCTGGAGCTGAGACTAGGGCTGAGACGTTGGCTCAGACTCTGACCCTCAGACTTTGGAGCTGATACTTTCAAACTCAGACTCTATGGCTGAAACTGTTGTCGAGACTCTATGTCTAAGAGTCTGGTATTCTGACTCTGTGGCTGAGACTGTGGCTGAGATTCTGTAGCTGAGACTCTGGCTGAGACTGATGCTCAGATTTATGAGCTGGTACTCTCAGACTCTGACTCCATGGCTGAGACAGTGGCTTGGACTCTGAGCCTCAGGCTGTGGAGCTGATACTCGGACTCACACTCTGTAGCTGAGAGTCCGGCCTCAAACTTTGAAACTGATACTCCCAGGCTCAGACTGTAGCTGGTACTCTATGGCTGAGAGTCTGGGACTGAGACTCTGTGGCTAAGACTCTCTGGCTGAGACAGTGGCTAAGACTCTGAGCCTCAGATATTGGAGCTGATACTGTCAGAATCAGACTGTAGCTGCGACTATATGGCTGAGACTCTGGGGCTAAGACTGTGTGAGACTGGGGCTGAGAGGGTGGCTGATAGACTCAGACTGTAGCTGAGATTCTGGGGCTGCGAATCTGTGGCTGAGACTCAGGGGCACACAGTCTGGATCTCTGGAGCTGATATTCAGACTCGGACCTTGGGGCTGAGACTGTGGGGCAAGATGGTGGCTGAGACTCCGGGCCTTAAACTTTGGAGCTGATACTCTCACACTGAGACTGTGGCTGAGATTCTGAACCTGAAGCTAGGAGACTGAGAGTAGCTGAGATGGTGGCCGAGGATCTGAACCTCAGACTTTGGAGCTGATACTTTCAGGCTCTTTGGCGGGGACTGTTGCTGAGACTCTATAGCTAAGACTCTGGGATTCAGACTTTGGGGCTGAGACTGCTACTGAAACTCTATGGCTAATACTCTGTGATGCACACTCAGGGCTGAGACTCTGTGGCTGACACTCCAGGTCTCATGCTCTGAGCTGAGACTGTGGCTGATATTCTGCACCTGGCACTCTCAGGCTGAGACTCTGGGTCTTAGACTTTGAATCTCAGACTCGGGGCTGAGACTCTGAGGAAGAGACTAGAGCTGAGATGCTGCCAGAGACCCTGGGCCTCAGACATTGGAGCTGATACTCTCACAGTCAGACTGTGGTGGAGAAAGGACCTGACACCAAGGAGTAAGACCAAGCTGGTGGCATCATTGTGGAGCTCGCTTTGTGTGGAAGATGCCAGCAGCAGCTTTCTCTCCTGGCTCTTTGTGCAGCACATGTGAAACATGCATGCTCTGCTCACTCTGCTGCTGGAAATCTGGGAGCAGGCACCAGAGAGATTGCAAATAATGGGACTTGTAAGTGGGAAAGCGAAGACCAACACCAATGCAGGTTGCACCTCTGTGGAGATTACAGTTTGCATAAGTGGCCCAACTGCACCTTTCTGTCCTAGCTGTTTCGATGAGTGAGCAATACCCTGAAGTTCATACTCTCTGCTCCGTGCCACGGAATAGCCGGGAATGGGAGACAGGCAGGTTCCAAGCACATGTACTTTTACAGGAGAAGGCAATGACTACGATCAATACTGGTAGCACCGCTGCAGAGCTCACTGTTTTCTAATGAGGCCCAACAGCATGCTTTCTGTCCTAGCTCTTCAGCTGTGGGAGCAGAAGCCAAACATTTGCCCTCTGCTCACTGTGCTGCATGATGGCCAGGAGGGGACACTGGAGAACTTGGAGGCAATTAGACTTAGGTGGGAAAACAAAGAGCGAGAGCAATGCTGATGGCATCGTTGCAGAGCTCACTGTTTGTGGAAGAGGCCTCGATGCATATTTCTGTCCTGACTCTTTGGATGTGGGAGCAGAGGGCAAGCATTCATACTGATCTCACTCTGCTGCAGGACGTTCAAGAGCAGACAGCAGAGAAGTTACATGCAGTTGGACTTTTAGGTGCAAAAGCGAGGAGCAGCAGCAATGGTATTGGCATCCCTGCAGAAGTTATATTTTGCAGAAGAGGCCCAGCACCAGCTTTCTTTCCTAGCTCATCAGCGCTGGGAGCAGAGGCTAAACAATAAAACTTTGCTCACTATGCTGCAGGGCAGCCTGGCGTGGGCACCAGAGATATTGGAATCAAATGGACTTTTGGGGGAAAAAAGCAAAGAGCAAGAACAATCCTGGTGGCATGGATGAGGAGCTCACTATCTGCAGAAAAGGACCTGCCTCAGATTTTTATCCTGGCTCTTCACATGTGGGAGCAGAGACCAAGCATTCCTGCTCTGCTGACTGTGCTAAGAGTGGCCAGATGATGACGCTGGAAAAGTCCCACAAAATTAAACTTTTAGCTGAGAAGGCAAGGAGCGAGAGCACTGCTGGAGACATCATGGTGGACCTCACATACAGCAGAAGAGGCTCAGAAGCACTCTTCTGTCCAAGGTCTTTGTCTGTTGGAGCAGAGGTCTAACATTCATGCTCTGCTTCAGGACGACCAGGAGATGGTACCAGAGTATTGGCACACAATTGGACTGTTAGGTGGGAAATCAAGAGCAACAGCAACGCTGCTGGCACTGCTGAAGGGCTTACAGTTTGGAGAAGAGAACCATCTGCACCTTTCTCTTCTTGCCATTTCGATGAGGGATGAGTGCTCAATGCCGTGTAACAGCTGGAAGAAGGAGCCAGAGAGATTCCAAACACATGGACTTTTATATGAGAGAGCAAAGAGCCAGAGAAATGCTGGTGGCTTCATTGCAGACCACATATTCTGCAAAATTTGGCCAGCACCACTTTTCTCTCCTGTCTCTTCAGCTGTGGGACCAGAAGCTGAATATTCATGCTGTTCTCACTTTGCTACAGGACAGCCAGGAGAGGGCGCCAGATAATTTGCACACAGTTGGACTTTTAGGTGGAAAAGGAAAGAATGACAGCAATGCAGGTGGCACTGCTGATGAACTTGCAGTTTGGAGAAGGCCAGCTCCACCTTTCTGTCCTAACCATTACGATGTGGAACAGCACCCCGAATTCCATACTCTGCGTTACATGCCATTGAACAGCTGGGAACAGGACCCAGAGACGTTCCAAACACATGGAATTTCAGGAGACAAAACAAGAAGTGAAAGCACAACTGGAGGCATCATTGAACAACACATAGTCAGCAAAAATGGAGAGCAGAAATTTTCTCTCCTGGATATTTGGGTGGGGGAACAGAGGCCAAACACTCGTACTTGACTCACTTGGATGCAGAACAGCCAAGATCAGGCTCAGGAAAGGTTACACTCAAATCAACATTCAGGTGGAAAACCAAGGAGCAATAGCAACACAGGTGGCACTGTTGCAAAGCATACTGTGCGCAGAAGAGGTCCACCAGCATCCCTTAGTCCGGCCTCTTCGTCTGTGGGAGCAGAGTTGAAACATTCGTGTTATACTCACCTGCATGATAGACGAGATGGGGCGCTGGAGAGGTTGAACCCAACTGGACGTTCAGATGGGAAACCAGGGAGGGACAGTAATGCAGCTGGCACCGTTGCAAACCTTACTGTGTGCAGAAAGAGGTCCAGCAGCATCTTTCAGTCCTGGCTCTTCGCCTGTGGGAGCAGGGTCCAATCATTCGTGCACTGGAAACTGGGCAGCCGGCCAGCCTGGAGCAGCCATCAAGGATGTATTCAAATGCACTTTGAGGTGGGAAAGCAAGGAGTGAGAGCAATACAGGTGGCACTGTTGGAAAGCTTACCATGTGCAGAAGAGATCCAGCAGTATCTTTCAGTCCTGGCTCTTCGCCTGTGGGAGCAGGGTCCAATCATTCGTGCACTGAAAACTGGGCAGCCGGACGGCGTGGAGCAGGCATCAAGGATATATGCAAATGCACTTTGCGGTGGGAAAGCAAGGAGTGAGAGCAATACAGGTGGCACCGTTGGAAAGCTTACCATGTGCAGAAGAGGTCCAGCAGTATCTTTCAGTCCTGGCTCTTCGCCTGTGGGAGCAGAGTCCAATCATTCGTGCACTGACAACTGGGCAGCCGGCCAGCCTGGAGCAGGCATCAAGGAACTATTCAAATGCACTTTGAGGTGGGAAAACAAGCAGTGAGAGCAATGCAGGTGGCACCGTTGCAAAGCTTACCACATGCAGAAGAGATCCAGCAGCATCTTTCAGTCCTGGCTCTTTGCCTGTGGGAGCAGAGTCCAATCATTCGTGCACTGACAACTGGGCAGCCGGCCAGCCTGGAGCAGGCATCAAGGAACTATTCAAATGCACTTTGAGGTGGGAAAACAAGCAGTGAGAGCAATACAGGTGGCACCGTTGCAAAGCTTACCACGTGCAGAAGAGATCCAGCAGCATCTTTCAGTCCTGGCTCTTCGCCTGTGGGAGCAGAGTCCAATCATTCGTACCCTGAAAACTGGGCAGCCGGCCAGCCTGGAGCAGGCATCAAGGAACTATTCAAATGCACTTTGAGGTGGGAAAACAAGCAGTGAGACCAATGCAGGTGGCACCGTTGCAAAGCTTACCTCGTGCAGAAGAGAGCCAGCAGCATCTTTCAGTCCTGGCTCTTCGCCTGTGGGAGCAGAGTCCAATCATTCGTGCACTGAAAACTGGGCAGCCGGCCAGCCTGGAGCAGGCATCAAGGATGTATTCAAATGCACTTTGAGGTGGGAAAACAAGCAGTGAGACCAATGCAGGTGGCACCGTTGCAAAGCTTACCATGAGCAGAAGAGATCCAGCAGCATCTTTCAGTCCTGACTCTTCGCCTGTGGGAGCAGAGTCCAATCATTCGTGCACTGACAACTGGGCAGCCGGCCAGCCTGGAGCAGGCATCAAGGAACTATTCAAATGCACTTTGAGGTGGGAAAACAAGCAGTGAGACCAATGCAGGTGGCACCGTTGCAAAGCTTACCGTGAGCAGAAGAGATCCAGCAGCATCTTTCAGTCCTGGCTCTTTGCCTGTGGGAGCAGAGTCCAATCATTCGTGCACTGAAAACTGGGCAGCCGGCCAGCCTGGAGCAGGCATCAAGGAACTATTCAAATGCACTTTGAGGTGGGAAAACAAGCAGTGAGAGCAATGCAGGTGGCACCGTTGCAAAGCTTACCTCGTGCAGAAGAGAGCCAGCAACATCTTTCAGTCCTGGCTCTTCTCCTGTGGGAGCAGAGTCCAATCATTCGTGCCCTGAAAACTGGGCAGCCGGCCAGCCTGGAGCAGGCATCAAGGATGTATTCAAATGCACTTTGAGGTGGGAAAACAAGCAGTGAGACCAATGCAGGTGGCACCGTTGCAAAGCTTTCCGTGAGCAGAAGAGATCCAGCAGCATCTTTCAGTCCTGGCACTTCGCCTGTGGGGCAGAGTCCAATCATTCGTGGACAGAAAACTGGGGAGCCGGCCAGCCTGGAGCAGGCATCAATGAACTACTCAAACGCACTTTGAGGTGGGAAAACAAGCAGTGAGACCAATGCAGGTATCACCGTTGCAAAGCTTACCTCGTGCAGAAGAGATCCAGCAGCATCTTTAGGTCCTGGCTCTTCGCCTCTGGTAGCAGAGTCCAATCATTCGTGCACTGACAACTGGGCAGCCGGCCAGCCTGGAGCAGGCATCAAGGAACTATTCAAATGCACTTTGAGGTGGGAAAACAAGCACTGAGACCAATGCAGGTGGCACGGTTGCAAAGCTTACCACGTGCAGAAGAGATCCAGCAGCATCTTTAGGTCCTGGCTCTTCACCTGTGGGAGCAGAGTCCAATCATTCGTGCACTGACAACTGGGCAGCCGGCCAGCCTGGAGCAGGCATCAAGGATGTATTCAAATGCACTTTGAGGTGGGAAAACAAGCAGTGAGACCAATGCAGGTGGCACCGTTGCAAAGCTTACCGTGAGCAGAAGAGATCCAGCAGCATCTTTCAGTCCTGGCTCTTCGCCTGTGGGAGCAGAGTCCAATCATTCGTGCCCTGACAACTGGGCAGCCGGCCAGCCTGGAGCAGGCATCAAGGAACTATTCAAATGCACTTTGAGGTGGGAAAGCAAGGAGTGACACCACTGCAGGTGGCACCGTTGCAAAGCTTACCGTGAGCACAGGAGATCCAGCAGCATCTTTCAGTCCTGGCTCTTCGCCTGTGGGTGCAGAGTCCAATCATTCGTGCCCTGAAAACTGGGCAGCCGGCCAGCCTGGAGTAGGCATCAAGGATGTATTCAAATGCACTTTGAGGAGGGAAAGCAAGGAGTGAGGGAAATGCAGGTGGCACCGTTGCAAAGCTTACCTCGTGCAGAAGAGATCCAGCAGCATCTTTCAGTCCTGGCTCTTCGCCTGTGGGAGCAGAGTCCAATCATTCGTGCCCTGAAAACTGGGCAGCCGGCCAGCCTGGAGCAGGCATCAAGGATGTCTTCAAATGCACTTTGAGGTGGGAAAACAAGCAGTGAGAGCAATGCAGGTGGCACCGTTGCAAAGCTTACCTCGTGCAGAAGAGATCCAGGAGCATCTTTCAGTCCTGGCTCTTCGCCTGTGGGAGCAGAGTCCAATCATTCGTGCTCTGACAACTGGGCAGCCGGCCAGCCTGGAGCAGGCATCAAGGAACTATTCAAATGCACTTTGAGGTGGGAAAACAAGCAGTGAGACCAATGCAGGTGGCACCGTTGCAAAGCTTACCTCGTGCAGAAGAGAGCCAGCAGCATCTTTCAGTCCTGGCTCTTCGCCTGTGGGAGCAGAGTCCAATCATTCGTGCCCTGAAAACTGGGCAGCCGGCCAGCCTGGAGCAGGCATCAAGGATGTCTTCAAATGCACTTTGAGGTGGGAAAACAAGCAGTGAGACCAATGCAGGTGGCACCGTTGCAAAGCTTACCGTGAGCAGAAGAGAGCCAGCAGCATCTTTCAGTCCTGGCTCTTCGCCTGTGGGAGCAGAGTCCAATCATTCGTGCTCTGACAACTGGGCAGCCGGCCAGCCTGGAGCAGGCATCAAGGATGTATTCAAATGCACTTTGAGGTGGGAAAACAAGCAGTGAGACCAATGCAGGTGGCACCGTTGCAAAGCTTACCGTGAGCAGAAGAGATCCAGCAGCATCTTTCAGTCCTGGCTCTTCGCCTGTGGGAGCAGAGTCCAATCATTCGTGCCCTGACAACTGGGCAGCCGGCCAGCCTGGAGCAGGCATCAAGGAACTATTCAAATGCACTTTGAGGTGGGAAAACAAGCAGTGAGACCAATGCAGGTGGCACCGTTGCAAAGCTTACCACGTGCAGAAGAGATCCAGCAGCATCTTTCAGTCCTGGCTCATCGCCTGTGGGAGCAGAGTCCAATCATTCTTGCCCTGAAAACTGGGCAGCCGGCCAGCCTGGAGCAGGCATCAAGGATGTCTTCAAATGCACTTTGAGGTGGGAAAACAAGCAGTGAGACCAATGCAGGTGGCACCGTTGCAAAGCTTACCTCGTGCAGAAGAGATCCAGGAGCATCTTTCAGTCCTGGCTCTTCGCCTGTGGGAGCAGAGTCCAATCGTTCGTGCACTGACAACTGGGCAGCCGGGCAGCCTGGAGCAGGCATCAAGGAACTATTCAAATGCACTTTGAGGTGGGAAAACAAGCAGTGAGACCAATGCAGGTGGCACCGTTGCAAAGCTTACCACGTGCAGAAGAGATCCAGCAGCATCTTTCAGTCCTGGCTCTTCGCCTGTGGGAGCAGAGTCCAATCATTCGTACAGTGACAACTGGGCAGCCGGCCAGCCTGGAGCAGGCATCAAGGATGTATTCAAATGCACTTTGAGGTGGGAAAACAAGCAGTGAGACCAATGCAGGTGGCACCGTTGCAAAGCTTACCGTGAGCAGAAGAGAGCCAGCAGCATCTTTCAGTCCTGGCTCTTTGCCTGTGGGAGCAGAGTCCAATCATTCGTGCACTGACAACTGGGCAGCCGGCCAGCCTGGAGCAGGCATCAAGGAACTATTCAAATACACTTTGACGTGGGAAAACAAGCAGTGAGACCAATGCAGGTGGCACCGTTGCAAAGCTTACCGTGAGCAGAAGAGAGCCAGCAGCATCTTTCAGTCCTGGCTCTTCGCCTGTGGGAGCAGAGTCCAATCATTCGTGCTCTGACAACTGGGCAGCCGGCCAGCCTGGAGCAGGCATCAAGGATGTATTCAAATGCACTTTGAGGTGGGAAAAGAAGCAGTGAGAGCAATGCAGGTGGCACCGTTGCAAAGCTCACCGTGAGCAGAAGAGATCCAGCAGCATCTTTCAGTCCTGGCTCTTCGCCTGTGGGAGCAGAGTCCAATCATTCGTGCACTGACAACTGGGCAGCCGGCCAGCCTGGAGCAGGCATCAAGGAACTATTCAAATGCACTTTGAGGTGGGAAAACAAGCAGAGAGAGCAATGCAGGTGGCACCGTTGCAAATCTTACCTCGTGCAGAAGAGATCCAGCAGCATCTTTCAGTCCTGGCTCTTCGCCTGTGGGAGCAGAGTCCAATCATTCGTGCTCTGACAACTGGGCAGCCGGCCAGCCTGGAGCAGGCATCAAGGATGTATTCAAATGCACTTTGAGGTGGGAAAACAAGCAGTGAGACCAATGCAGGTGGCACCGTTGCAAAGCTTACCGTGAGCAGAAGAGATCCAGCAGCATCTTTCAGTCCTGGCTCTTCGCCTGTGGGAGCAGAGTCCAATCATTCGTGCCCTGAAAACTGGGCAGCCGGCCAGCCTGGAGCAGGCATCAAGGATGTATTCAAATGCACTTTGAGGTGGGAAAACAAGCAGTGAGACCAATGCAGGTGACAACGTTGCAAAGCTTACCGTGAGCAGAAGAGATCCAGCAGCATCTTTAAGTCCTGGCTCTTCGCCTGTGGGAGCAGAGTCCAATCGTTCGTGCCCTGAAAACTGGGCAGCCGGCCAGCCTGGAGCAGGCATCAAGGAACTATTCAAACGCACTTTGAGGTGGGAAAACAAGCAGTGAGACCAATGCAGGTGGCACCGTTGCAATGCTTACCACGTGCAGAAGAGATCCAGCAGCATCTTTCAGTCCTGGCTCTTCGCCTGTGGGAGCAGAGTCCAATCATTCGTACCCTGAAAACTGGGCAGCCGGCCAGCCTGGAGCAGGCATCAAGGAACTATTCAAATGCACTTTGAGGTGGGAAAACAAGCAGTGAGACCAATGCAGGTGGCACCGTTGCAACGCTTACCTCGTGCAGAAGAGAGCCAGCAGCATCTTTCAGTCCTGGCACTTCGCCTGTGGGAGCAGAGTCCAATCATTCGTGCCCTGAAAACTGGGCAGCCGGCCAGCCTGGAGCAGGCATCAAGGATGTATTCAAATGCACTTTGAGGTGGGAAAACAAGCAGTGAGACCAATGCAGGTGGCACCGTTGCAAAGCTTACCGTGAGCAGAAGAGATCCAGCAGCATCTTTCAGTCCTGACTCTTCGCCTGTGGGAGCAGAGTCCAATCATTCGTGCACTGACAACTGGGCAGCCGGCCAGCCTGGAGCAGGCATCAAGGAACTATTCAAATGCACTTTGAGGTGGGAAAACAAGCAGTGAGACCAATGCAGGTGGCACCGTTGCAAAGCTTACCGTGAGCAGAAGAGATCCAGCAGCATCTTTCAGTCCTGGCTCTTTGCCTGTGGGAGCAGAGTCCAATCATTCGTGCACTGAAAACTGGGCAGCCGGCCAGCCTGGAGCAGGCATCAAGGAACTATTCAAATGCACTTTGAGGTGGGAAAACAAGCAGTGAGAGCAATACAGGTGGCACCGTTGCAAAGCTTACCACGTGCAGAAGAGATCCAGCAGCATCTTTCAGTCCTGGCTCTTCGCCTGTGGGAGCAGAGTCCAATCATTCGTGCACTGAAAACTGGGCAGCCGGCCAGCCTGGAGCAGGCATCAAGGAACTATTCAAATGCACTTTGAGGTGGGAAAACAAGCAGTGAGACCAATGCAGGTGGCACCGTTGCAAAGCTTACCTCGTGCAGAAGAGAGCCAGCAACATCTTTCAGTCCTGGCTCTTCTCCTGTGGGAGCAGAGTCCAATCATTCGTGCCCTGAAAACTGGGCAGCCGGCCAGCCTGGAGCAGGCATCAAGGATGTATTCAAATGCACTTTGAGGTGGGAAAACAAGCAGTGAGACCAATGCAGGTGGCACCGTTGCAAAGCTTTCCGTGAGCAGAAGAGATCCAGCAGCATCTTTCAGTCCTGGCACTTCGCCTGTGGGGCAGAGTCCAATCATTCGTGGACAGACAACTGGGCAGCCGGCCAGCCTGGAGCAGGCATCAATGAACTACTCAAACGCACTTTGAGGTGGGAAAACAAGCAGTGAGACCAATGCAGTTGGCACCGTTTCAAAGCTTACCATGTGCAGAAGAGATCCACCAGCATCTTTCAGTCCTGGCTCTTCGCCTGTGGGAGCAGAGTCCAATCATTCGTGCACTGACAACTGGGCAGCCGGGCAGCCTGGAGCAGGCATCAAGGAACTATTCAAATGCACTTTGAGGTGGGAAAACAAGCAGTGAGACCACTGCAGGTGGCACCGTTGCAAAGCTTACCGTGAGCAGAGGAGATCCAGCAGCATCTTTCAGTCCTGGCTCTTCGCCTGTGGGAGCAGAGTCCAATCATTTGTGCCCTGACAACTGGGCAGCCGGCCAGCCTGGAGTAGGCATCAAGGATGTATTCAAATGCACTTTGAGGAGGGAAAGCAAGGAGTGAGGGAAATGCAGGTGGCACCGTTGCAAAGCTTACCTCGTGCAGAAGAGATCCAGCAGCATCTTTCAGTCCTGGCTCTTCGCCTGTGGGAGCAGAGTCCAATCATTCGTGCCCTGAAAACTGGGCAGCCGGCCAGCCTGGATCAGGCATCAAGGATGTATTCAAATGCACTTTGAGGTGGGAAAACAAGCAGTGAGACCAATGCAGGTGGCACCGTTGCAAAGCTTACCTCATGCAGAAGAGATCCAGCAGCATCTTTCAGTCCTGGCTCTTTGCCTGTGGGAGCAGAGTCCAATCATTCGTGCTCTGACAACTGGGCAGCCGGCCAGCCTGGAGCAGGCATCAAGGAACTATTCAAATGCACTTTGAGGTGGGAAAACAAGCAGTGAGACCAATGCAGGTGGCACCGTTGCAAAGCTTACCACGTGCAGAAGAGAGCCAGCAGCATCTTTCAGTCCTGGCTCTTCGCCTGTGGGAGCAGAGTCCAATCATTCGTGCCCTGAAAACTGGGCAGCCGGCCAGCCTGGAGCAGGCATCAAGGAACTATTCAAATGCACTTTGAGGTGGGAAAACAAGCAGTGAGACCAATGCAGGTGGCACCGTTGCAAAGCTTACCGTGAGCAGAAGAGAGCCAGCAGCATCTTTCAGTCCTGGCTCTTCGCCTGTGGGAGCAGAGTCCAATCATTCGTGCTCTGACAACTGGGCAGCCGGCCAGCCTTGATCAGGCATCAAGGATGTATTCAAATGCACTTTGAGGTGGGAAAACAAGCAGTGAGACCAATGCAGGTGGCACCGTTGCAAAGCTTACCGTGAGCAGAAGAGATCCAGCAGCATCTTTCAGTCCTGGCTCTTCGCCTGTGGGAGCAGAGTCCAATCATTCGTGCACTGACAACTGGGCAGCCGGCCAGCCTGGAGCAGGCATCAAGGAACTATTCAAATGCACTTTGAGGTGGGAAAACAAGCAGTGAGACCAATGCAGGTGGCACCGTTGCAAAGCTTACCACGTGCAGAAGAGATCCAGCAGCATCTTTCAGTCCTGGCTCTTCGCCTGTGGGAGCAGAGTCCAATCATTCTTGCCCTGAAAACTGGGCAGCCGGCCAGCCTGGAGCAGGCATCAAGGATGTCTTCAAATGCACTTTGAGGTGGGAAAACAAGCAGTGAGACCAATGCAGGTGGCACCGTTGCAAAGCTTACCTCGTGCAGAAGAGATCCAGGAGCATCTTTCAGTCCTGGCTCTTCGCCTGTGGGAGCAGAGTCCAATCATTCGTGCACTGAAAACTGGGCAGCCGGCCAGCCTGGAGCAGGCGTCAAAGAACTATTCAAATGCACTTTGAGGTGGAAAAACAAGCAGTGAGAGCAATACAGGTGGCACCATTGCAAAGCTTACCGTGAGCAGAAGAGATCCAGCAGCATCTTTCAGTCCTGACTCTTCACCTGTGGGAGCAGAGTTCAATCGTTCGTGCACTGACAACTGGGCAGCCGGCCAGCCTGGAGCAGGCATCAAGGAACTATTCAAATGCACTTTGAGGTGGGAAAACAAGCAGTGAGACCAATGCAGGTGGCACCGTTGCAAAGCTTACCACGTGCAGAAGAGATCCAGCAGCATCTTTCAGTCCTGGCTCTTCGCCTGTGGGAGCAGAGTCCAATCATTCGTACAGTGACAACTGGGCAGCCGGCCAGCCTGGAGCAGGCATCAAGGATGTATTCAAATGCACTTTGAGGTGGGAAAACAAGCAGTGAGACCAATGCAGGTGGCACCGTTGCAAAGCTTACCATGAGCAGAAGAGAGCCAGCAGCATCTTTCAGTCCTGGCTCTTTGCCTGTGGGAGCAGAGTCCAATCATTCGTGCACTGACAACTGGGCAGCCGGCCAGCCTGGAGCAGGCATCAAGGAACTATTCAAATACACTTTGACGTGGGAAAACAAGCAGTGAGACCAATGCAGGTGGCACCGTTGCAAAGCTTACCGTGAGCAGAAGAGATCCAGCAGCATCTTTCAGTCCCGGCTCTTCGCCTGTGGGAGCAGAGTCCAATCATTCGTGCACTGACAACTGGGCAGCCGGCCAGCCTGGAGCAGGCATCAAGGAACTATTCAAATGCACTTTGAGGTGGGAAAACAAGCAGTGAGAGCAATGCAGGTGGCACCGTTGCAAAGCTTACCACGTGCAGAAGAGATCCAGCAGCATCTTTCAGTCCCGGCTCTTCGCCTGTGGGAGCAGAGTCCAATCATTCGTGCACTGACAACTGGGCAGCCGGCCAGCCTGGAGCAGGCGTCAAAGAACTCTTCAAATGCACTTTGAGGTGGGAAAACAAGCAGTGAGAGCAATGCAGGTGGCACCGTTGCAAAGCTTACCGTAAGCAGAAGAGATCCAGCAGCATCTTTCAGTCCTGGCTCTTGGCCTGTGGGAGCAGAGTCCAATCATTCGTGCACTGACAACTGGGCAGCCGGCCACCCTGGAGCAGGCATCAAGGATGTATTCAAACGCACTTTGAGGTGGGAAAACAAGCAGTGAGAGCAATGCAGGTGGCACCGTTGCAAAGCTTACCTCGTGCAGAAGAGATCCAGCAGCATCTTTCAGTCCTGGCTCTTCGCCTGTGGGAGCAGAGTCCAATCATTCGTGCTCTGACAACTGGGCAGCCGGCCAGCCTGGAGCAGGCATCAAGGATGTATTCAAATGCACTTTGAGGTGGGAAAAGAAGCAGTGAGAGCAATGCAGGTGGCACCGTTGCAAAGCTCACCGTGAGCAGAAGAGATCCAGCAGCATCTTTCAGTCCTGGCTCTTCGCCTGTGGGAGCAGAGTCCAATCATTCGTGCACTGACAACTGGGCAGCCGGCCAGCCTGGAGCAGGCATCAAGGAACTATTCAAATGCACTTTGAGGTGGGAAAACAAGCAGTGAGAGCAATGCAGGTGGCACCGTTGCAAAGCTTACCTCGTGCAGAAGAGATCCACCAGCATCTTTCAGTCCTGGCTCTTCGCCTGTGGGAGCAGAGTCCAATCATTCGTGCTCTGACAACTGGGCAGCCGGCCAGCCTGGAGCAGGCATCAAGGATGTATTCAAATGCACTTTGAGGTGGGAAAACAAGCAGTGAGAGCAATGCAGGTGGCACCGTTGCAAAGCTTACCGTGAGCAGAAGAGATCCAGCAGCATCTTTCAGTCCTGGCTCTTCGCCTGTGGGAGCAGAGTCCAATCATTCGTGCCCTGAAAACTGGGCAGCCGGCCAGCCTGGAGCAGGCATCAAGGATGTATTCAAATGCACTTTGAGGTGGGAAAACAAGCAGTGAGACCAATGCAGGTGACAACGTTGCAAAGCTTACCGTGAGCAGAGGAGATCCAGCAGCATCTTTAAGTCCTGGCTCTTCGCCTGTGGGAGCAGAGTCCAATCGTTCGTGCCCTGAAAACTGGGCAGCCGGCCAGCCTGGAGCAGGCATCAAGGAACTATTCAAACGCACTTTGAGGTGGGAAAACAAGCAGTGAGACCAATGCAGGTGGCACCGTTGCAATGCTTACCACGTGCAGAAGAGATCCAGCAGCATCTTTCAGTCCTGGCTCTTCGCCTGTGGGAGCAGAGTCCAATCGTCCGTGCACTGACAACTGGGCAGCCGGCCAGCCTGGAGCAGGCATCAAGGATGTATTCAAATTCACTTTGAGGTGGGAAAACAAGCAGTGAGAGCAATGCAGGTGGCACCGTTGCAAAGCTTACCTCGTGCAGAAGAGATCCAGCAGCATCTTTCAGTCCTGGCTCTTCGCCTGTGGGAGCAGAGTCCAATCATTCGTGCCCTGAAAACTGGGCAGCCGGCCAGCCTGGAGCAGGCATCAAGGATGTATTCAAATGCACTTTGAGGTGGGAAAACAAGCAGTGAGACCAATGCAGGCGGCACCGTTGCAAAGCTTACTGTGAGCAGAAGAGATCCAGCAGCATCTTTAGGCCCTGGCTCTTCGCCTGTGGGAGCAGAGTCCAATCATTCGTGCACTGACAACTGGGCAGCCGGCCAGCCTGGATCAGGCATCAAGGAACTACTCAAATGCACTTTGAGGTGGGAAAACAAGCAGTGAGAGCAATGCAGGTGGCACCGTTTCAAAGCTTTCCGAGAGCAAAAGACATCCAGCAGCATCTTTCAGTCCTGGCTCTTTGCCTGTGGGAGCAGAGTCCAAACATTCGTGCACTGACAACTGGGCAGCCGGCCAGCCTGGAGCAGGCATCAAGGAACTATTCAAATGCACATTGAGGTGGGAAAACAAGCAGTGAGACCAATGCAGGTGGCACCGTTGCAAAGCTTACCGTGAGCAGAAGAGATCCAGCAGCATCTTTCAGTCCTGGCTCTTCGCCTGTGGGAGCAGAGTCCAATCATTCGTGCACTGACAACTGGGCAGCCGGCCAGCCTGGAGCAGGCATCAAGGAACTATTCAAATGCACTTGGAGTGGGAAAACAAGCAGTGAGACCAATGCAGGTGGCACCGTTGCAAAGCTTACCACGTGCAGAAGAGATCCAGCAGCATCTTTCAGTCCTGGCTCTTCGCCTGTGGGAGCAGAGTCCAATCATTCGTGCACTGACAACTGGGCAGCCGGCCAGCCTGGAGCAGGCATCAAGGATGTATTCAAATACACTTTGAGGTGTTAAAGCAAGGAGTGAGACCACTGCAGGTGGCACCGTTGCAAAGCTTACCGTGAGCAGAAGAGATCCAGCAGCATCTTTAGGCCCTGGCTCTTCGCCTGTGGGAGCAGAGTCCAATCATTCGTGCCCTGACAACTGGGCAGCTGGCCAGCCTGGATCAGGCATCAAGGAACTATTCAAATGCACTTTGAGGTGGGAAAACAAGCAGTGAGAGCAATACAGGTGGCACCGTTGCAAAGCTTACCACGTGCAGAAGAGATCCACCAGCATCTTTCAGTCCTGGCTCTTCGCCTGTGGGAGCAGAGTCCAATCATTCGTGCTCTGACAACTGGGCAGCCGGCCAGCCTGGAGCAGGCATCAAGGAACTATTCAAATGCACTTTGAGGTGGGAAAACAAGCAGTGAGACCAATGCAGGTGGCACCGTTGCAAAGCTTACCACGTGCAGAAGAGATCCAGCAGCATCTTTCAGTCCTGGCTCTTCGCCTGTGGGAGCAGAGTCCAATCATTCGTGCACTGACAACTGGGCAGCCGGCCAGCCTGGAGCAGGCATCAAGGATGTGTTCAAATGCACTTTGAGGTGGGAAAACAAGGAGTGAGACCAATGCAGGTGGCACCGTTGCAAAGCTTACCATGTGCAGAAGAGAGCCAGCAGCATCTTTCAGTCCTGGCTCTTCGCCTGTGGGAGCAGAGTCCAATCATTCGTGCACTGACAACTGGGCAGCCGGCCAGCCTGGAGCAGGCATCAAGGAACTATTCAAATGCACTTTGAGGTGGGAAAACAAGCAGTGAGAGCAATGCAGGTGGCACCGTTGCAAAGCTTACCGTGAGCAGAAGAGATCCAGCAGCATCTTTCAGTCCTGGCCCTTCGCCTGTGGGAGCAGAGTCCAATCATTCGTGCACTGACAACTGGGCAGCCGGCCAGCCTGGAGCAGGCATCAAGGATGCATTCAAATGCACTTTGAGGTGGGAAAACAAGCAGTGAGACCAATGCAGGTGGCACCGTTGCAAAGCTTACCACGTGCAGAAGAGATCCAGCAGCATCTTTCAGTCCTGGCTCTTCGGCTGTGGGAGCAGAGTCCAATCGTTCGTGCACTGACAACTGGGCAGCCGGCCAGCCTGGAGCAGGCATCAAGGATGTATTCAAATGAACTTTGAGGTGTTAAAGCAAGGAGTGAGACCACTGCAGGTGGCACCGTTGCAAAGCTTACCGTGAGCAGAAGAGAGCCAGCAGCATCTTTCAGTCCTGGCTCTTCGCCTGTGGGAGCAGAGTCCAATCATTCGTGCACTGACAACTGGGCAGCCGGCCAGCCTGGAGCAGGCATCAAGGAACTATTCAAATGCACTTTGAGGCGGGAAAACTAGCAGTGAGAGCAATGCAGGTGGCACCGTTGCAAAGCTTACCACGTGCAGAAAAGATCCAGCAGCATCTTTCAGTCCAGGCTCTTCGCCTGTGGGATCAGAGTCCAATCATTCGTGCCCTGACAACTGGGCAGCCGGCCAGGCTGGAGCAGGCATCAAGGAACTATTCAAACCCACTTTGAGGTGGGAAAACAAGCATTGAGACCAATGCAGGTGGCACCGTTGCAAAGCTTACCGTGAGCAGAAGAGATCCAGCAGCATCTTTCAGTCCTGGCTCTTCGCCTGTGGGAGCAGAGTCCAATCATTCGTGCACTGAAAACTGGGCAGCCGGCCAGCCTGGAGCAGGCATCAAGGAACTATTCAAATGCACTTTGAGGTGGGAAAACAAGCAGTGAGACCAATGCAGGTGGCACCGTAGCAAAGCTTACCTCGTGCAGAAGAGATCCAGAAGCATCTTTAGGCCCTGGCTCTTCGGACTTGGAAGCAGAGTCCAATCATTCGTGCACTGACAACTGGGCAGCCGGCCAGCCTGGAGCAGGCATCAAGGAACTATTCAAATGCACTTTGAGGTGGGAAAACAAGCAGTGAGACCAATACAGGTGGCACCGTTGCAAAGCTTACCGTGAGCAGAAGAGATCCAGCAGCATCTTCAGGTCCTGGCTCTTCGCCTGTGGGAGCAGTGTCCAATCATTCGTGCACTGACAACTGGGCAGCCGGCCAGCCTGGAGCAGGCATCAAGGAACTATTCAAATGCACTTTGAGGTGGGAAAACAAGCAGTAAGAGCAATACAGGTGGCACCGTTGCAAAGCTTACCACGTGCAGAAGAGATCCACCAGCATCTTTCAGTCCTGGCTCTTCGCCTGTGGGAGCAGAGTCCAATCATTCGTGCACTGACAACTGGGCAGCCGGCCAGCCTGGAGCAGGCATCAAGGAACTCTTCAAATGCACTTTGAGGTGGGAAAACAAGCAGTGAGAGCAATACAGGTGGCACCGTTGCAAAGCTTACCACGTGCAGAAGAGTTCCAGCAGCGTCTTTCAGTCCTGGCTCTTCGCCTGTGGGAGCAGAGTCCAATCATTCGTGCACTGACAACTGGGCAGCCGGCCAGCCTGGAGCAGGCATCAAGGATGTATTCAAATGCACTTTGAGGTGGGAAAACAAGCAGTGAGACCAATGCAGGTGGCACCTTTGCAAAGCTTTCCGAGAGCAGAAGACATCCAGGAGCATCTTTCAAGTCCTGGCTCTTCGCCTGTGGGAGCAGAGTCCAATCATTCGTGCCCTGAAAACTGGGCAGCCGGCCAGCCAGGAGTAGGCATCAAGGATGTATTCAAATGCACTTTGAGGTGGGAAAACAAGCAGTGAGACCAATGCAGGTGGCACAGTTGCAACGATTACCACGTGCAGAAGAGATCCAGCAGCATCTTTAGGTCCTGGCTCTTCGGCTGTGGGAGCAGAGTCCAACGATTCATGCACTGACAACTGGGCAGGCGGCCAGCCTGGAGCAGGCATCAAGGAACTATTCAAATGCACTTTGAGGTGGTTAAACAAGCAGTGAGACCAATGCAGGTGGCACAGTTGCAAAGCTTACCACGTGCAGAAGAGTTCCAGCAGCATCTTTCGGTCCTGGCTCTTCACCTGTGGGAGCAGAGTCCAACCATTCGTGCACTGACAACTGGGCAGCCGGCCAGCCTGGAGCAGGCATCAAGGATGTATTCACATGCACTTTGAGGTGGGAAAACAAGCAGTGAGACCAATGCAGGTGGCACCGTTGCAAAGCTTACCACGTGCAGAAGAGATCCAGCAGCATCTTTCAGTCCTGGCTCTTCGGCTGTGGGAGCAGAGTCCAACCATTCGTGCACTGACAACTGGGCAGCCGGCCAGCCTGGAGCAGGCATCAAGGAACTATTCAAATGCACTTTGAGGTGTGAAAACCAGGAGTGAGTCCAATGCAGGTGGCACCGTTGCAAAGCTTACCGTGAGCAGAAGAGATCCAGCAGCATCTTTCAGTCCTGGCTCTTCGCCTGTGGGAGCAGAGTCCAATCATTCGTGCACTGACAACTGGGCAGCCGGCCAGCCTGGAGCAGGCATCAAGGAACTATTCAAATGCACTTTGAGGTGGGAAAACAAGCAGTGAGACCAACGCAGGTGGCACCATTACAAAGCTTACTTCGTGCAGAAGAGAGCCAGCAGCATCTTTCAGTCCTGGCTCTTCGCCTGTGGGAGCAGAGTCCAATCATTCGTGCACTGACAACTGGGCAGCCGGCCAGCCTGGAGCAGGCATCAAGGATGTCTTCAAATGCACTTTGAGGTGGGAAAACAAGCAGTGAGACCAATGCAGGTGGCACCGTTGCAAAGCTTACCTCGTGCAGAAGAGATCCAGGAGCATCTTTCAGTCCTGGCTCTTCGCCTGTGGGAGCAGAGTCCAATCATTCGTGCACTGAAAACTGGGCAGCCGGCCAGCCTGGAGCAGGCGTCAAAGAACTATTCAAATGCACTTTGAGGTGGAAAAACAAGCAGTGAGAGCAATACAGGTGGCACCATTGCAAAGCTTACCGTGAGCAGAAGAGATCCAGCAGCATCTTTCAGTCCTGACTCTTCACCTGTGGGAGCAGAGTTCAATCGTTCGTGCACTGACAACTGGGCAGCCGGCCAGCCTGGAGCAGGCATCAAGGAACTATTCAAATGCACTTTGAGGTGGGAAAACAAGCAGTGAGACCAATGCAGGTGGCACCGTTGCAAAGCTTACCACGTGCAGAAGAGATCCAGCAGCATCTTTCAGTCCTGGCTCTTCGCCTGTGGGAGCAGAGTCCAATCATTCGTACAGTGACAACTGGGCAGCCGGCCAGCCTGGAGCAGGCATCAAGGATGTATTCAAATGCACTTTGAGGTGGGAAAACAAGCAGTGAGACCAATGCAGGTGGCACCGTTGCAAAGCTTACCGTGAGCAGAAGAGAGCCAGCAGCATCTTTCAGTCCTGGCTCTTTGCCTGTGGGAGCAGAGTCCAATCATTCGTGCACTGACAACTGGGCAGCCGGCCAGCCTGGAGCAGGCATCAAGGAACTATTCAAATACACTTTGACGTGGGAAAACAAGCAGTGAGACCAATGCAGGTGGCACCGTTGCAAAGCTTACCGTGAGCAGAAGAGATCCAGCAGCATCTTTCAGTCCCGGCTCTTCGCCTGTGGGAGCAGAGTCCAATCATTCGTGCACTGACAACTGGGCAGCCGGCCAGCCTGGAGCAGGCATCAAGGAACTATTCAAATGCACTTTGAGGTGGGAAAACAAGCAGTGAGAGCAATGCAGGTGGCACCGTTGCAAAGCTTACCACGTGCAGAAGAGATCCAGCAGCATCTTTCAGTCCCGGCTCTTCGCCTGTGGGAGCAGAGTCCAATCATTCGTGCACTGACAACTGGGCAGCCGGCCAGCCTGGAGCAGGCGTCAAAGAACTATTCAAATGCACTTTGAGGTGGGAAAACAAGCAGTGAGAGCAATGCAGGTGGCACCGTTGCAAAGCTTACCGTAAGCAGAAGAGATCCAGCAGCATCTTTCAGTCCTGGCTCTTGGCCTGTGGGAGCAGAGTCCAATCATTCGTGCACTGACAACTGGGCAGCCGGCCACCCTGGAGCAGGCATCAAGGATGTATTCAAACGCACTTTGAGGTGGGAAAACAAGCAGTGAGAGCAATGCAGGTGGCACCGTTGCAAAGCTTACCTCGTGCAGAAGAGATCCAGCAGCATCTTTCAGTCCTGGCTCTTCGCCTGTGGGAGCAGAGTCCAATCATTCGTGCTCTGACAACTGGGCAGCCGGCCAGCCTGGAGCAGGCATCAAGGATGTATTCAAATGCACTTTGAGGTGGGAAAAGAAGCAGTGAGAGCAATGCAGGTGGCACCGTTGCAAAGCTCACCGTGAGCAGAAGAGATCCAGCAGCATCTTTCAGTCCTGGCTCTTCGCCTGTGGGAGCAGAGTCCAATCATTCGTGCACTGACAACTGGGCAGCCGGCCAGCCTGGAGCAGGCATCAAGGAACTATTCAAATGCACTTTGAGGTGGGAAAACAAGCAGTGAGAGCAATGCAGGTGGCACCGTTGCAAAGCTTACCTCGTGCAGAAGAGATCCAGCAGCATCTTTCAGTCCTGGCTCTTCGCCTGTGGGAGCAGAGTCCAATCATTCGTGCTCTGACAACTGGGCAGCCGGCCAGCCTGGAGCAGGCATCAAGGATGTATTCAAATGCACTTTGAGGTGGGAAAACAAGCAGTGAGAGCAATGCAGGTGGCACCGTTGCAAAGCTTACCGTGAGCAGAAGAGATCCAGCAGCATCTTTCAGTCCTGGCTCTTCGCCTGTGGGAGCAGAGTCCAATCATTCGTGCCCTGAAAACTGGGCAGCCGGCCAGCCTGGAGCAGGCATCAAGGATGTATTCAAATGCACTTTGAGGTGGGAAAACAAGCAGTGAGAGCAATGCAGGTGACAACGTTGCAAAGCTTACCGTGAGCAGAGGAGATCCAGCAGCATCTTTAAGTCCTGGCTCTTCGCCTGTGGGAGCAGAGTCCAATCGTTCGTGCCCTGAAAACTGGGCAGCCGGCCAGCCTGGAGCAGGCATCAAGGAACTATTCAAACGCACTTTGAGGTGGGAAAACAAGCAGTGAGACCAATGCAGGTGGCACCGTTGCAATGCTTACCACGTGCAGAAGAGATCCAGCAGCATCTTTCAGTCCTGGCTCTTCGCCTGTGGGAGCAGAGTCCAATCGTCCGTGCACTGACAACTGGGCAGCCGGCCAGCCTGGAGCAGGCATCAAGGATGTATTCAAATTCACTTTGAGGTGGGAAAACAAGCAGTGAGAGCAATGCAGGTGGCACCGTTGCAAAGCTTACCTCGTGCAGAAGAGATCCAGCAGCATCTTTCAGTCCTGGCTCTTCGCCTGTGGGAGCAGAGTCCAATCATTCGTGCCCTGAAAACTGGGCAGCCGGCCAGCCTGGAGCAGGCATCAAGGATGTATTCAAATGCACTTTGAGGTGGGAAAACAAGCAGTGAGACCAATGCAGGCGGCACCGTTGCAAAGCTTACTGTGAGCAGAAGAGATCCAGCAGCATCTTTAGGCCCTGGCTCTTCGCCTGTGGGAGCAGAGTCCAATCATTCGTGCACTGACAACTGGGCAGCCGGCCAGCCTGGATCAGGCATCAAGGAACTACTCAAATGCACTTTGAGGTGGGAAAACAAGCAGTGAGAGCAATGCAGGTGGCACCGTTTCAAAGCTTTCCGAGAGCAAAAGACATCCAGCAGCATCTTTCAGTCCTGGCTCTTTGCCTGTGGGAGCAGAGTCCAAACATTCGTGCACTGACAACTGGGCAGCCGGCCAGCCTGGAGCAGGCATCAAGGAACTATTCAAATGCACATTGAGGTGGGAAAACAAGCAGTGAGACCAATGCAGGTGGCACCGTTGCAAAGCTTACCGTGAGCAGAAGAGATCCAGCAGCATCTTTCAGTCCTGGCTCTTCGCCTGTGGGAGCAGAGTCCAATCATTCGTGCACTGACAACTGGGCAGCCGGCCAGCCTGGAGCAGGCATCAAGGAACTATTCAAATGCACTTGGAGTGGGAAAACAAGCAGTGAGACCAATGCAGGTGGCACCGTTGCAAAGCTTACCACGTGCAGAAGAGATCCAGCAGCATCTTTCAGTCCTGGCTCTTCGCCTGTGGGAGCAGAGTCCAATCATTCGTGCACTGACAACTGGGCAGCCGGCCAGCCTGGAGCAGGCATCAAGGATGTATTCAAATACACTTTGAGGTGTTAAAGCAAGGAGTGAGACCACTGCAGGTGGCACCGTTGCAAAGCTTACCGTGAGCAGAAGAGATCCAGCAGCATCTTTAGGCCCTGGCTCTTCGCCTGTGGGAGCAGAGTCCAATCATTCGTGCCCTGACAACTGGGCAGCTGGCCAGCCTGGATCAGGCATCAAGGAACTATTCAAATGCACTTTGAGGTGGGAAAACAAGCAGTGAGAGCAATACAGGTGGCACCGTTGCAAAGCTTACCACGTGCAGAAGAGATCCACCAGCATCTTTCAGTCCTGGCTCTTCGCCTGTGGGAGCAGAGTCCAATCATTCGTGCTCTGACAACTGGGCAGCCGGCCAGCCTGGAGCAGGCATCAAGGAACTATTCAAATGCACTTTGAGGTGGGAAAACAAGCAGTGAGACCAATGCAGGTGGCACCGTTGCAAAGCTTACCACGTGCAGAAGAGATCCAGCAGCATCTTTCAGTCCTGGCTCTTCGCCTGTGGGAGCAGAGTCCAATCATTCGTGCACTGACAACTGGGCAGCCGGCCAGCCTGGAGCAGGCATCAAGGATGTGTTCAAATGCACTTTGAGGTGGGAAAACAAGGAGTGAGACCAATGCAGGTGGCACCGTTGCAAAGCTTACCACGTGCAGAAGAGATCCACCAGCATCTTTCAGTCCTGGCTCTTCGCCTGTGGGAGCAGAGTCCAATCATTCGTGCACTGACAACTGGGCAGCCGGCCAGCCTGGAGCAGGCATCAAGGAACTATTCAAATGCACTTTGAGGTGGGAAAACAAGCAGTGAGACCAATGCAGGTGGCACCGTTGCAAAGCTTACCGTGAGCAGAAGAGATCCAGCAGCATCTTTCAGTCCTGGCCCTTCGCCTGTGGGAGCAGAGTCCAATCATTCGTGCACTGACAACTGGGCAGCCGGCCAGCCTGGAGCAGGCATCAAGGATGCATTCAAATGCACTTTGAGGTGGGAAAACAAGCAGTGAGACCAATGCAGGTGGCACCGTTGCAAAGCTTAGCACGTGCAGAAGAGATCCAGCAGCATCTTTCAGTCCTGGCTCTTCGGCTGTGGGAGCAGAGTCCAATCGTTCGTGCACTGACAACTGGGCAGCCGGCCAGCCTGGAGCAGGCATCAAGGATGTATTCAAATGAACTTTGAGGTGTTAAAGCAAGGAGTGAGACCACTGCAGGTGGCACCGTTGCAAAGCTTACCGTGAGCAGAAGAGAGCCAGCAGCATCTTTCAGTCCTGGCTCTTCGCCTGTGGGAGCAGAGTCCAATCATTCGTGCACTGACAACTGGGCAGCCGGCCAGCCTGGAGCAGGCATCAAGGAACTATTCAAATGCACTTTGAGGCGGGAAAACTAGCAGTGAGAGCAATGCAGGTGGCACCGTTGCAAAGCTTACCACGTGCAGAAAAGATCCAGCAGCATCTTTCAGTCCAGGCTCTTCGCCTGTGGGATCAGAGTCCAATCATTCGTGCCCTGACAACTGGGCAGCCGGCCAGGCTGGAGCAGGCATCAAGGAACTATTCAAACCCACTTTGAGGTGGGAAAACAAGCATTGAGACCAATGCAGGTGGCACCGTTGCAAAGCTTAGTGTGACCAGAAGAGATCCAGCAGCATCTTTCAGTCCTGGCTCTTCGCCTGTGGGAGCAGAGTCCAATCATTCGTGCACTGAAAACTGGGCAGCCGGCCAGCCTGGAGCAGGCATCAAGGAACTATTCAAATGCACTTTGAGGTGGGAAAACAAGCAGTGAGACCAATGCAGGTGGCACCGTAGCAAAGCTTACCTCGTGCAGAAGAGATCCAGAAGCATCTTTAGGCCCTGGCTCTTCGGACTTGGAAGCAGAGTCCAATCATTCGTGCACTGACAACTGGGCAGCCGGCCAGCCTGGAGCAGGCATCAAGGAACTATTCAAATGCACTTTGAGGTGGGAAAACAAGCAGTGAGACCAATACAGGTGGCACCGTTGCAAAGCTTACCGTGAGCAGAAGAGATCCAGCAGCATCTTCAGGTCCTGGCTCTTCGCCTGTGGGAGCAGTGTCCAATCATTCGTGCACTGACAACTGGGCAGCCGGCCAGCCTGGAGCAGGCATCAAGGAACTATTCAAATGCACTTTGAGGTGGGAAAACAAGCAGTAAGAGCAATACAGGTGGCACCGTTGCAAAGCTTACCACGTGCAGAAGAGTTCCAGCAGCGTCTTTCAGTCCTGGCTCTTCGCCTGTGGGAGCAGAGTCCAATCATTCGTGCACTGACAACTGGGCAGCCGGCCAGCCTGGAGCAGGCATCAAGGATGTATTCAAATGCACTTTGAGGTGGGAAAACAAGCAGTGAGACCAATGCAGGTGGCACCTTTGCAAAGCTTTCCGAGAGCAGAAGACATCCAGCAGCATCTTTCAGTCCTGGCTCTTCGCCTGTGGGAGCAGAGTCCAATCATTCGTGCCCTGAAAACTGGGCAGCCGGCCAGCCAGGAGTAGGCATCAAGGATGTATTCAAATGCACTTTGAGGTGGGAAAACAAGCAGTGAGACCAATGCAGGTGGCACAGTTGCAACGATTACCACGTGCAGAAGAGATCCAGCAGCATCTTTAGGTCCTGGCTCTTCGGCTGTGGGAGCAGAGTCCAACGATTCATGCACTGACAACTGGGCAGGCGGCCAGCCTGGAGCAGGCATCAAGGAACTATTCAAATGCACTTTGAGGTGGTTAAACAAGCAGTGAGACCAATGCAGGTGGCACAGTTGCAAAGCTTACCACGTGCAGAAGAGTTCCAGCAGCATCTTTAGGTCCTGGCTCTTCACCTGTGGGAGCAGAGTCCAACCATTCGTGCACTGACAACTGGGCAGCCGGCCAGCCTGGAGCAGGCATCAAGGATGTATTCACATGCACTTTGAGGTGGGAAAACAAGCAGTGAGACCAATGCAGGTGGCACCGTTGCAAAGCTTACCACGTGCAGAAGAGATCCAGCAGCATCTTTCAGTCCTGGCTCTTCGGCTGTGGGAGCAGAGTCCAACCATTCGTGCACTGACAACTGGGCAGCCGGCCAGCCTGGAGCAGGCATCAAGGAACTATTCAAATGCACTTTGAGGTGTGAAAACCAGGAGTGAGTCCAATGCAGGTGGCACCGTTGCAAAGCTTACCGTGAGCAGAAGAGATCCAGCAGCATCTTTCAGTCCTGGCTCTTCGCCTGTGGGAGCAGAGTCCAATCATTCGTGCACTGACAACTGGGCAGCCGGCCAGCCTGGAGCAGGCATCAAGGAACTATTCAAATGCACTTTGAGGTGGGAAAACAAGCAGTGAGACCAACGCAGGTGGCACCATTACAAAGCTTACTTCGTGCAGAAGAGAGCCAGCAGCATCTTTCAGTCCTGGCTCTTCGCCTGTGGGAGCAGAGTCCAATCATTCGTGCACTGACAACTGGGCAGCCGGCCAGCCTGGAGCAGGCATCAAGGAACTATTCAAATGCACTTTGAGGTGGGAAAACAAGCAGTGAGACCAATGCAGGTGGCACCGTTGCAAAGCTTACCACGTGCAGAAGAGATCCAGCAGCATCTTTCAGTCCTGGCTCTTCGCCTGTGGGAGCAGAGACCAATCATTCGTGCACTGACAACTGGGCAGCCGGCCAGCCTGGAGCAGGCATCAATGAACTACTCAAACGCACTTTGAGGTGGGAAAACAAGCAGTGAGACCAATACAGTTGGCACCGTTTCAAAGCTTACCATGTGCAGAAGAGATCCAGCAGCATCTTTCAGTCCTGGCTCTTCGCCTGTGGGAGCAGAGTCCAATCATTCGTGCACTGACAACTGGGCAGCCGGCCAGCCTGGAGCAGGCATCAAGGAACTATTCAAATGCACTTTGAGGTGGGAAAACAAGCAGTGAGACCAATGCAGGTGGCACCGTTGCAAAGCTTACCACGTGCAGAAGAGATCCAGCAGCATCTTTAGGTCCTGGCTCTTCACCTGTGGGAGCAGAGTCCAATCATTCGTGCACTGACAACTGGGCAGCCGGCCAGCCTGGAGCAGGCATCAAGGATGTATTCAAATGCACTTTGAGGTGGGAAAACAAGCAGTGAGACCAATGCAGGTGGCACCGTTGCAAAGCTTACCGTGGGCAGAAGAGATCCAGCAGCATCTTTCAGTCCTGGCTCTTCGCCTGTGGGAGCAGAGTCCAATCATTCGTGCACTGACAACTGGGCAGCCGGCCAGCCTGGAGCAGACATCAAGGAACTATTCAAATGCACTTTGAGGTGGGAAAACAAGCAGTGAGACCAATGCAGGTGGCACCGTTGCAAAGCTTACCGTGGGCAGAAGAGATCCAGCAGCATCTTTCAGTCCTGGCTCTTCGCCTGTGGGAGCAGAGTCCAATCATTCGTGCCCTGACAACTGGGCAGCCGGCCAGCCTGGAGCAGGCATCAAGGAACTATTCAAATGCACTTTGAGGTGGGAAAACAAGCAGTGAGACCAATGCAGGTGGCACCGTTGCAAAGCTTACAGTGAGCAGAAGAGATCCAGCAGCATCTTTCAGTCCTGGCTCTTCGCCTGTGGGAGCAGAGTCCAATCATTCGTGCCCTGACAACTGGGCAGCCGGCCAGCCTGGAGCAGGCATCAAGGAACTATTCAAATGCACTTTGAGGTGGGAAAACAAGCAGTGAGACCAATGCAGGTGGCACCGTTGCAAAGCTTACCACGTGCAGAAGAGATCCAGCAGCATCTTTCAGTCCTGGCTCTTCGCCTGTGGGAGCAGAGTCCAATCATTCGTGCACTGAAAACTGGGCAGCCGGCCAGCCTGGAGCAGACATCAAGGAACTATTCAAATGCACTTTGAGGTGGGAAAACAAGCAGTGAGACCAATGCAGGTGGCACCGTTGCAAAGCTTACCACGTGCAGAAGAGATCCAGCAGCATCTTTCAGTCCTGGCTCTTCGCCTGTGGGAGCAGAGTCCAATCATTCGTGCACTGAAAACTGGGCAGCCGGCCAGCCTGGAGCAGACATCAAGGAACTATTCAAATGCACTTTGAGGTGGGAAAACAAGCAGTGAGACCAATGCAGGTGGCACCGTTGCAAAGCTTACCACGTGCAGAAGAGATCCAGCAGCATCTTTCAGTCCTGGCTCTTCGCCTGTGGGAGCAGAGTCCAATCATTCGTGCACTGAAAACTGGGCAGCCGGCCAGCCTGGAGCAGACATCAAGGAACTATTCAAATGCACTTTGAGGTGGGAAAACAAGCAGTGAGACCAATGCAGGTGGCACCGTTGCAAAGCTTACCACGTGCAGAAGAGATCCAGCAGCATCTTTAGGTCCTGGCTCTTCGCCTGTGGGAGCAGAGTCCAATCATTCGTGCACTGAAAACTGGGCAGCCGGCCAGCCTGGAGCAGGCATCAAGGAACTATTCAAATGCACTTTGAGGTGGGAAAGCAAGGAGTGAGACCAATGCAGGTGGCACCGTTGCAAAGCTTACCACGTGCAGAAGAGATCCAGCAGCATCTTTCAGTCCTGGCTCTTCGCCTGTGGGAGCAGAGTCCAATCATCCGTGCACTGACAACTGGGCAGCCGGCCAGCCTGGAGCAGGCATCAAGGAACTATTCAAACGCACTTTGAGGTGGGAAAACAAGCAGTGAGACCAATGCAGGTGGCACCCTTGCAAAGCTTACCACGTGCAGAAGAGATCCAGCAGCATCTTTAGGTCCTGGCTCTTCACCTGTGGGAGCAGAGACCAATCATTCATGCACTGACAACTGGGCAGCCGGCCAGCCTGGAGCAGGCATCAAGGATGTATTCAAATGCACTTTGAGGTGGGAAAACAAGCAGTGAGACCAATGCAGGTGGCACCGTTGCAAAGCTTACCGTGAGCAGAAGAGATCCAGCAGCATCTTTAGGTCCTGGCTCTTCGGCCTTGGGAGCAGAGTCCAATCATTCGTGCACTGACAACTGGGCAGCCGGCCAGCCTGGAGCAGGCATCAAGGAACTATTCAAATGCACTTTGAGGTGGGAAAACAAGCAGTGAGACCAATGCAGATGGCACCGTTGCAAAGCTTAGTGTGACCAGAAGAGATCCAGCAGCATCTTTCAGTCCTGGCTCTTCGCCTGTGGGAGCAGAGCCCAATCATTCGTGCACTGACAACTGGGCAGCCGGCCAGCCTGGAGCAGGCATCAAGGAACTATTCAAATGCACTTTGAGGTGGGAAAACAAGCAGTGAGACCAATGCAGGTGGCACCGTTGCAAAGCTTACAGTGAGCAGAAGAGATCCAGCAGCATCTTTCAGTCCTGGCTCTTCGCCTGTGGGAGCAGAGCCCAATCATTCGTGCACTGACAACTGGGCAGCCGGCCAGCCTGGAGCAGGCATCAAGGAACTATTCAAATGCACTTTGAGGTGGGAAAACAAGCAGTGAGACCAATGCAGGTGGCACCGTTGCAAAGCTTACAGTGAGCAGAAGAGATCCAGCAGCATCTTTCAGTCCTGGCTCTTCGCCTGTGGGAGCAGAGTCCAATCATTCGTGCACTGACAACTGGGCAGCCGGCCAGCCTGGAGCAGGCATCAAGGAACTATTCAAATGCACTTTGAGGTGGGAAAACAAGCAGTGAGACCAATGCAGGTGGCACCGTTGCAAAGCTTACCGCGAGCAGAAGAGATCCAGCAGCATCTTTCAGTCCTGGCTCTTCGCCTGTGGGAGCAGAGTCCAATCATTCGTGCACTGACAACTGGGCAGCCGGCCAGCCTGGAGCAGACATCAAGGAACTATTCAAATGCACTTTGAGGTGGGAAAACAAGCAGTGAGACCAATGCAGGTGGCACCGTTGCAAAGCTTACCACGTGCAGAAGAGATCCAGCAGCATCTTTCAGTCCTGGCTCTTCGCCTGTGGGAGCAGAGTCCAATCATTCGTGCACTGACAACTGGGCAGCCGGCCAGCCTGGAGCAGGCATCAAGGAACTATTCAAACGCACTTTGAGGTGGGAAAACAAGCAGTGAGACCAATGCAGGTGGCACCCTTGCAAAGCTTACCACGTGCAGAAGAGATCCAGCAGCATCTTTAGGTCCTGGCTCTTCACCTGTGGGAGCAGAGACCAATCATTCATGCACTGACAACTGGGCAGCCGGCCAGCCTGGAGCAGGCATCAAGGATGTATTCAAATGCACTTTGAGGTGGGAAAACAAGCAGTGAGACCAATGCAGGTGGCACCGTTGCAAAGCTTACCGTGAGCAGAAGAGATCCAGCAGCATCTTTAGGTCCTGGCTCTTCGGCCTTGGGAGCAGAGTCCAATCATTCGTGCACTGACAACTGGGCAGCCGGCCAGCCTGGAGCAGGCATCAAGGAACTATTCAAATGCACTTTGAGGTGGGAAAACAAGCAGTGAGACCAATGCAGATGGCACCGTTGCAAAGCTTAGTGTGACCAGAAGAGATCCAGCAGCATCTTTCAGTCCTGGCTCTTCGCCTGTGGGAGCAGAGTCCAATCATTCGTGCCCTGAAACCAGGGCAGCCGGCCAGCCTGGAGCAGGCATCAAGGATGTATTCAAATGCACTTTGAGGAGGGAAAACAAGCAGTGAGAGCAATACAGGTAGCACCGTTGCAAAGCTTAGCACGTGCAGAAGAGATCCAGCAGCATCTTTCAGTCCTGGCTCTTCGCCTGTGGGAGCAGAGCCCAATCATTCGTGCACTGACAACTGGGCAGCCGGCCAGCCTGGAGCAGGCATCAAGGAACTATTCAAATGCACTTTGAGGTGGGAAAACAAGCAGTGAGACCAATGCAGGTGGCACCGTTGCAAAGCTTACAGTGAGCAGAAGAGATCCAGCAGCATCTTTCAGTCCTGGCTCTTCGCCTGTGGGAGCAGAGTCCAATCATTCGTGCACTGACAACTGGGCAGCCGGCCAGCCTGGAGCAGGCATCAAGGATGTATTCAAATGCACTTTGAGGTGGGAAAACAAGCAGTGAGAGCAATGCAGGTGGCACCGTTGCAAAGCTTACCGTGAGCAGAAGAGATCCAGCAGCATCTTTCAGTCCTGGCTCTTCACCTGTGGGAGCAGAGTCCAATCATTCGTGCACTGACAACTGGGCAGCCGGCCAGCCTAGAGCAGGCATCAAGGATGTATTCAAATGCACTTTGAGGTGGGAAAACAAGCAGTGAGACCAATGCAGGTGGCACCGTTGCAAAGCTTACCGTGAGCAGAAGAGATCCAGCAGCATCTTTCAGTCCTGGCTCTTCGCCTGTGGGAGCAGAGTCCAATCATTCGTGCACTGACAACTGGGCAGCCGGCCAGCCTGGAGCAGGCATCAAGGAACTATTCAAATGCACTTTGAGGTGGGAAAACAAGCAGTGAGACCAATGCAGGTGGCACCGTTGCAAAGCTTACAGTGAGCAGAAGAGATCCAGCAGCATCTTTCAGTCCTGGCTCTTCGCCTGTGGGAGCAGAGTCCAATCATTCGTGCACTGACAACTGGGCAGCCGGCCAACCTGGAGCAGGCATCAAGGATGTATTCAAATGCACTTTGAGGTGGGAAAACAAGCAGTGAGACCAATGCAGGTGGCACCGTTGCAAAGCTTACCACGTGCAGAACAGATCCAGCAGCATCTTTAGGTCCTGGCTCTTCGGCCTTGGAAGCAGAGTCCAATCATTCGTGCACTGACAACTGGGCAGCCGGCCAGCCTGGAGCAGGCATCAAGGAACTATTCAAATGCACTTTGAGGTGGGAAAACAAGCAGTGAGACCAATGCAGATGGCACCGTTGCAAAGCTTACCGTGAGCAGAAGAGATCCAGCAGCATCTTTCAGTCCTGGCTCTTCGCCTGTGGGAGCAGAGTCCAATCATTCTTGCACTGAAAACTGGGCAGCCGGCCAGCCTGGAGCAGGCATCAAGGATGTATTCAAATGCACTTTGAGGTGGGAAAGCAAGGCATGAGACCAATGCAGGTGGCACCGTTGCAAAGCTTCCTGTGAGCTGAAGAGACCCAGCAGCATCTTTCAGTCCTGGCTCTTCGCCTGTGGGAGCAGAGTCCAATCATTCGTGCCCTGAAAGCTGGGCAGCCGGCCAGCCTGGAGCAGTCATCAGGGATGTATTCAAATGCACTTTGAGGTGGGAAAGCAAAGAGTGAGACCAATGCAGGTGGCACCGTTGCGAATCTTACCATGTGCAGAAGAGGTTCAGCAGCATCTTTCATTCCTGGCTCTTCGCCTGTGGGTGCAGAGTCCAATCATTCGTACACTGAAAACTGGGCTGCCGGCCAGCCTGGAGCAGGCATCAAGGATGTATTCAAATGCACTTTTTTGAAAGCAAAGAGTGAGAGCAATACAGGTGGCACCGTTGCGAAGCTTACCATGTGCACGAGAGAGCCAGCAGCATCTTTTAGTCCTGGCTCTTCGCCTGTGGGATTAGGGTCCAATCATTCGTGCACTGACAACTGGGCAGCCGGCCAGCCTGGAGCAGGCATCAAGGAACTATTCAAATGCACTTTGAGGTGGGAAAGCAAGGAGTGAGAGCAATACAGGTGGCACCGTTGCAAAGCTTACCGTGTGCATAAGAGATCCAGCAGCATCTTTCAGTCCTGGCTCTTCGCCTGTGGGAGCAGAGTCCAATCATTTGTGCACTGGAAGCTGGGCAGCCGGCCAGCCTGGAGCAGGCATCAAGGATGTATTCAAATGCACTTTGAGATGGGAAAGCAAGGAGTGAGAGCAATACAGGTGGCGCCGTTGCAAAGCTTACTGTGCAGAAGATATGCAGCACCATATTTTAGTCTTTGCTTTTCATCTCTAGGTGCAGAGACGAATCATACGTTCTCCTCTCAGTTGTGTACAATATTGCTGAGCCCGTGCGCTAGTGAGGTTGTGCTCGGATTGACTTTCAATTAGGAAATCTGGGAGTGAAAAGGGGTTCTCCAATCGAGCACGTAATTCTCCAATCACAGAACAAGTTCTTCAAAGACCAAATTCTCCTATCATAGAGAAAGGTCTCCTATGAAAGACCAAATTTTCCATTCCTAAAATTATTTCTCCATTCATAGAAGAATTTCTCCCATCACAGAACTAATTCTGCAATCACAAAAACCATCTCCTTTCACAGAATATGTTCTGCAATCACTAACAAAGTTCTTCAATCAACAAAAAATTTCTCTAAAACCCAAATCCTTCAAACACAAAACAATTTCTCAAATAATAGGTCATTATCTCTAAATGCAAAACAATTGCCCCAGTCACAGAACATTTTCTCCCGCTACAGAGAAATTTCTCCAATGGAACATGAAATTCTTCAAGCATTGAAGAGTTTCTCCAATCAAAGACCAAATTCTGCCTGAACAAAAGAACATCTCCACTCATAGACAAAATCCTCCAATCACAGAACAAGTTCTCTTGTCATACACCAAATTCTTCCACTATGGAACCAGTTCTCCCGTCACAGAGCAAATTCTCCAATCACAGAACAAGTTCTCCAATCCAAAATGAAATCCTCCATTTACAAACAAGTCCTCCAATCATAGATCAATTTCTCCAATCACAGAACACATTCTACAATAAAAGACCAAATCCTACAATCACAAAACAAGTTCTCTAACCGTACACCAAATTCCCCCATCACAGAACCGTTCCCAAGTCAAAAACACAGCACTGCACCAGCTACTACAAAGGAGAAAAATGACTGCTTCTGCTCAACCCATGACATGCCTGAAAATACTCTATGCAAAAATACTTACTAATGCACGCGCTAGTAATTCGTAATGTGGCATGGAGGTCTTAACTGAGATGAGAGCATTTGAAAAAAGCCCCAAAAATCACACCCCAAATAACCTCAAATAAACTACCAAGCTCTAAGGCCACAAAACCTGAGCTAACACCAGAGAACTTACCCTGAGGAGAGCTGAACCTCAAAGGAGCTCCCAAACCAAAGCTGTACCTCATATACCACAGGTCCCACCCACAGCCCCTCCCTCCATGGATTGGGGCAGGGGAGGAGCACCCTGATAAGCTGCAGCTGGTTCTTTATCTTATTTGGATCTGGCTCTGTCCTGCTCCCTATCTGCACCAAAGCTGCTCCCTGGCTGCTTGGTAAGTGTCCTGGCTCTTCCCCACCTGCTCACCATTTGTTCCGTGGGTCCTCTGTGGCTTTAATTTTCTGCTTGTCTTTCTCTGGCTCGGATGGGTGAGACTCAGAGATTCAGACATGGCAGCTGAGATTTAGGGACTGAGACTCAAGGGCTCACAGTGGGGCTGAGAATCTGGGACTCAGCCTCTGTGGCTAAAGACTCCGGCTGAGACTGCGTCTGAAACTGTGTGGCTGCGACAGTGGCTGAGACTCTGGGCCTGAGACTTTGGAACTCATACTCTCACACTCAGAATCTGTGGCTGAGAATGTTGCTGGGACCCTATGGCTAACACTATGGAATTCAGACCTTGGGGCTGAGACTCTGTAGCTACAGATTCAGACTTCAGGGCTGAGACTGTAGATGAGACTGTGGCTAGGACACCTGGCTTCAGACTCCGGGGCAGAGACTGCAGCTAAGACTCTGTGACTCAGACTCTGTGGCTAAGACGCCAGTGCTCATACTCTGACCTGGCACTGGGGCTGAGACTCTGGGGCTAAGACTCTGGGGTTCAGTCTTTGGGACTGAGACTCTGGGTCTCAGATTTTGAATCGCAGACTCTGTGGCTGAGATGATGGCTGAGACTCTGGGCCTCAGACTTCAGAGCTGATACTCACACTCAGATGCTGTAGCTGGGACTGTGAGACTGAGACTGTGTGGCTGAGACTCAGTAGATGAAACAGTGCCTTAGACTCTGGGCCTCAAACTTTGGAGCTGATACTTTCAGACTCAGACTCTGGCTGAGGCTGCTGCTGAGACTCAATGTCTAAGACTCTGGAATTCAGGCTCTGGGGCTGACACTTGAGCTGAGACTCTGGCTAAGACTCCAGGGCCCATACTCTGACCTGAGACTGTAGCTGATACTCTGCAACTGAGACTCTGGGGCTGAGGCTCTGGGGTTGGGGCTTTGGGGCTGAGACTGTGGCTGAGACTCTGTGGCTCAGATTCTGAGTCTCAGACTTCAAATCTCAGACTCGGTGACCGAGACTCTGTAATTAAAACTCTGTGGCTGACAGACTTCGGAGGGCCTCTGGGCATCAGCAGCATCTTTCAGTCCTGGCTCTTCGTCTGTGGGATCAGCGTGAGTGGAGCACCAATGTTTTGCCTGTGTTCTCACAGAAAAAGAGACAGGCCTGAAAGATGCTGCTGGACCTCTTCTGCACGCAGGAAGCTTTGCAACGGTGCCACCTGTATTGCTCTCACTCCTTGCTTTCCCACCTCAAAGTGCATTTGAATACATCCTTGATGCCTGCTCTAGGCTGGCCGGCTGCCCAGTTTTCAGTGCACAAATGATTGGACTCTGCTCCCACAGGCAAAGAGCCAGGACTGAAAGATGCTGCTGGATCTCTTCTGCACACAGTAAGCTTTGCAACGGTGCCACCTGTATTACTGTCGCTCCTTGCTTTCCCTTCTCGGAGTCCATTTGAATTCAGCCCCTGAGGTTCCTGCTGTCGGCCGTTCTGCAGCCGAGTGAGTAGATCACGAATGTTTCGCCTGTGCTCCCAGTATGTCCCGTATGGACACCAGTGGGACCCCATTGACCTCTATGGACCCCAATGGGACCCCATGGACCCCTGCAGATTCCATTTACCCCTATGGCCCCCATGGGCCCCCATAGACCCCAATGGGACACCGTTGACCCCTATGGACCCCTATGGATGCCATTCGACCCCTATGGACTCCTATGAATGCTATTGACCCCTATGGATCTAATGAGACCCTATTGACCCCCATGCACTCCAGCACCCTCTATGGGACCTGCAGCACCTGCCATGGATCCCAGCACCCCCTGTGGGATCCCAATACCCCCAATGGGACCCCAACAACCCCCATGGACCCCAGCACCTCCTATGGGACCCCAATACCCCCAATGGGACCCCAACCCCCCCATGGACCCCACTACCCCCATGGATCCCAGCACCCCCTATGGGACCCAAGTACCCCCAATGGGAACCCCGATAGACCTCCCCCAGAGCCCTCATGTTAATGGAGACTCCCTTATGGGGATACGCCCCTATGACCCCCACCCATGACCCCCAACCTCCCATGGATGCCCCTAAAGGACCCATCCCCCTATAGGGGACCTCCCTATGGGGCCCCCCATTCCACTCTGCCCCCAATATATGTCCATTGGACACCTGACTGGTGTCACTGGTGCCCAAACTGCTGTTACCCTGCCTGCCCCCTGCCTGCCCCCTGCCTGCCCCCTGCCTGCCCCCTGCCTGCCCGCAGCCCACACGATTGCACAGGACCAGGGGAGTTCAGGAATTATTTATTCCCCCTCTCCACATAGAAAAGGTTCTTCTCCCCCCCAGAGTCCTTCCTGGGTGCCCCCAATCAATGGGGTGCCCCAGATTCATAGGGTGCCCCAGTTCCATGGGGTGCCCTGGATCCATTAGGGCATGTGTGGGTCCCCCTCAGTCGCGCTGTGGCCGTAGCTTCATCTCAGTGAAAGGGATGGAGAACTCAAATCCTTTCCATGGGAACCAGGTGATGCCCTGGGGAGAGCCAGGGGGGTGTCAGGCCCCATAGAGCCCCATAGAAACCCATTGACCCCATAGATATACACGGAACCCCAGATATCCCCTAGAGACCTATAAACCCCCAGAGATCACATTGACCCCCATAGATCCCCCACAGAACTCCCATAGGCCACCATAGACCCTCCACAGACCACCCATAGCTCCATTACCCCCATAGGCCCCCATAACCCCCATCGACCCCATAACACCCCATAGCCCCCATATCCCCCATTGCCTCCAAAGCCCCCATAGCCCACATAGCCCCCATACCCCCCATTGCCCCCATAGCCACGTAGTCCCGTAGCCCATGCCTGGTGGTGCAGGGGGGTGCCGTAGCGCCCGTTGAGGTTCGCATAGTGGCAGTTGTGGTACCACCAGGCCCCGGTGTAGGCAATGGCACAGGGCCGGGGGCGGCCGCGGGGGTCCCGGTCCCGTGTGGAGAAAGGGCTTCCGGCATGGTAGGAGAGGGCGTCCCCTGCAGGACCCATAGAGACCATAGGCACCATAGACACCCCACAGACACCCGTAGACACCCATAGACACCATAGACATCCACAGACACCCACTGACACCCCATAAACACCATGGACACCCCATAGACACCCCATAGATGCCCATAGACACCCAACAGACACCCCATGGACATAGCATAGACACCCATGGACACCCCATGGGACATTGGACCTCCTAAGACTTCTTCAGGACCCCCTTTCCCAGAACCCTCTTAGACACCACCAGGACCCACCAAGACCCCCCATAACGCCCATAGTGCCCCTATCCCCATAGCCCCACAGCCCCCCCCCCCCCCCCCCCGTCGCACCGGCGGTGCCGCTGTAGGCCCCCAGCTGCAGTCGGAAGTGCTCCTCGGGCCCGGCCACGCGGAAGTCCCGGTACCGGGCGAAGGCGGCATCGTGAGGAGAGCGGAGATCGATGCGGAGCTCCATGGGAGAGGCACCAGTGAGGGCGTGGAGAGCGGCATTCCCTGGGTGGGACACACGGACACGGGTGAGCACAGGGCACATGGACATGGGAGAGACCAGAGACACACGGACATGGGTGAGCACAGGGCACATGGACATGGGAGAGACCAGAGACACATGGACATGGGTGAGCACAGGGCACACGGACATGGGAGAGACCAGAGACACATGGACATGGGTGAGCACAGGGCACACGGACATGGGAGAGACCAGAGACACACGGACATGGGTGAGCACAGGGCACATGGACATGGGAGAGACCAGAGACACATGGACATGGGTGAGCACAGGGCACACGGACATGGGAGAGACCAGAGACACACGGACATGGGTGAGCACAGGGCACATGGACATGGGAGAGACCAGAGACACATGGACATGGGTGAGCACAGGGCACACGGACATGGGAGAGACCAGAGACACACGGACATGGGTGAGCACAGGGCACATGGACATGGGAGAGACCAGAGACACATGGACATGGGTGAGCACAGGGCACACGGACATGGGTGAGCACAGGGCACACGGACATGGGAGAGACCAGAGACACATGGACATGGGTGAGCACAGGGCACACGGACATGGGAGAGACCAGAGACACACGGACATGGGTGAGCACAGGGCACATGGACATGGGAGAGACCAGAGACACATGGACATGGGTGAGCACAGGGCACACGGACATGGGTGAGCACAGGGCACACGGACATGGGAGAGACCAGAGACACACGGACATGGGTGAGCACAGGGCACATGGACATGGGAGAGACCAGAGACACATGGACATGGGTGAGCACAGGGCACACGGACATGGGTGAGCACAGGGCACACGGACATGGGAGAGACCAGAGACACATGGACATGGGTGAGCACAGGGCACACGGACATGGGAGAGACCAGAGACACATGGACATGGGTGAGCACAGGGCACATGGACATGGGAGAGACCAGAGACACATGGACATGGGAGAGACCAGAGACACACGGACATGGGTGAGCACAGGGCACACGGACATGGGAGAGACCAGAGACACATGGACATGGGTGAGCACAGGGCACACGGACATGGGAGAGACCAGAGACACATGGACATGGGAGAGACCAGAGACACATGGACATGGGTGAGCACAGGGCACACGGACATGGGAGAGACCAGAGACACACGGACATGGGTGAGCACAGGGCACATGGACATGGGAGAGACCAGAGACACATGGACATGGGTGAGCACAGGGCACACGGACATGGGTGAGCACAGGGCACACGGACATGGGAGAGACCAGAGACACATGGACATGGGTGAGCACAGGGCACATGGACATGGGAGAGACCAGAGACACATGGACACGGGTGAGCACAGGGCACATGGACATGGGAGAGACCAGAGACACATGGACATGGGTGAGCACAGGGCACATGGACATGGGAGAGACCAGGGCACATGGACATGGGTGAGCACAGGGCACATGGACATGGGAGAGACCAGAGACACATGGACATGGGTGAGCACAGGGCACACGGACATGGGAGAGACCAGGGCACACGGACATGGGTGAGCACAGGGCACACGGACAGTGGGTCCTGTTCCTGCTTCCCCATTCCATTGCTGGGTAGCCCCTTGCTGGATCCTTCCTTGGCGTCCACCCTGCATCCCCCGGGCCTTAGGTTCCCCTCCTTCGATCCCCCCCATAACCGAGCTCCCCCCGTGCCCCCCTGCCCCCTCTCACCCAGCCAGAATTCGCCGCTCAGGTTCCCGAAGCCGCGCTCGTACTCGTCCCACCCACGCCAGAAATCGGTGCCCCCGTCCTGGCGCCGCTGGAACACCTGGGGTGGGGGTGGGGGGGTCAGGGCCACCCCCAGCCCCATAGAGCCCCCCCCAGACCCCATAGGGATTGCCAGGGCCCTCCCATTGCTCCCCAGACCCCACCACTCTCTCATTCCTCCCCCCAAACCCCTTGTGTGACCCCCATCCCCTTCCAGTGCTCCCCAAGATTCCCTTCCCTCCCCCCAAGACCCCATTCATCACCAACCCCCCAGAACCCCCCCAGAGAAGCCCCACAGCCCCTCCTGGTGCCCCCCCATTATCCTCCAGACCCCTCCAATGCCCCTCAAGCTGCCCATTTGCCCCACAGCCCCACCATAACTCCCCATAGGAGCCCCCCCAGTGCCCACCAGCCACCCGCCGCCGTCCGTGTCCATGTCACAGAAGACGCGCAAGGGCCTTGTGGGGTCCCCCCCGAGGAAGATGAGGGCCTCGCGTGAAGGCCCCGGCCCATTGAGCTGCTCCTCGGCACAGTCCTGGGGGTGCGGGTGGGGAAGGGGGGCTGGGGGACACGGGGGGGACAAGGGGGGGGTTGGGACCGGGTCCCCCACTCAAGGGCTCAACCCAACAAGACCCCAGCATCCAAGAATCCAGCAGCTCCCCCCCAAGGACTTGGGGATCCTGGTGCCCCCAGGCAATGGATCCAATAGCCCCCCATCACCCAAGGGTCCAGGTGTTCCCATCCAAGGACCTGGGTGATCAGGGACGCACACCCAAGGACTCAGCCCCCCCCATCACCCCGTGGCCCAACATCTCCCCCCCAATGGACTCATTCCCCATCACTGAATGACCATGGGCCTGGGTGCCCCCTACCCAATGACCCAACATCCGCCATCACCCAATGACCGTGGGTCTGGGTGCCCCCTACCCAGAGCTCATCCCTCATCACCCAATGACCGGGGGTCTGTGTGCCCCCTACCCAATGACCCAACATCCCTTAACACGCCATGACCATGGATCTGGGCTCCCCCCACCCAGGGCTCATCCCCCATCACACAATGACCATGGGTCTGGTGCCCCACACCTAGGACTCATCCCATATCACCCAATGACCATGGGTCTGGTGCCCCCACCCCAGGGACTCAGGGGTCTAGCTCACGTGTATCAAAGGTGGTCTCCAGGAAGGTGGGGGGGGTGTCTTCTCCCTGACCCTGTAGCTGCACCCCATAGCGCCCTCCAGGCTCCAGGCCCCACAGCTCATGGGATGTTGCCTCAGGAGGGAGCTGCAGTGTCTGAGGGGGGCACACAGGAGGATTGGGGTGCCCCAAGGAGGGATTGGGGTGTTCCAAGGAGGTAGTAGAGAGTTCCACAAGAGATTTTGGGGTGCATGGGGGGATATTGGTGACCCAAGTGGGTTTTGGGGTCCCACAGAGAATGGTGGGGTCCCCAAAGGGGTTGTGGGGTGCTTGGGGGGGTCGTTACCTGCTGGCCTCCTCCAGGGGGGCCATAGACAAGGTTGTAGCCACCACGGGGAGTGTGTGGGGAGTCCCAGTGCAAGCGGGCGCTGCGGGGCCACACAGTTCCGACCCAGATGGTCCCTGGGGCTCCTGTGGAAGGGCCTGGTGGTGACAGTGCCCAAGGGGCAACCCAGGCACCTGCCAAGCAGACCCAGGACCCCCAAGCACAGACGCAGCAGGGACAGTCCGGGTGGGACCCAAGCATCCAGGGGCTCAACCCTCAACTCTGCAAGCATCCACCAGTGCGGGCATCACGCCTCCAACAGCCCAGCCACAGCCCCGTCAAATGGTGCAGCAAAGCAAACATCCTCCAGTCATGAAAACACCCACCCATCATTCCAGCCATAAAACCAGCCCTAAACACCCGCAGTCCATCCACACTTTCATCCATCCACCAGCCATCCATATATCCATCCATCATTCATCATTCATAAATAATCCATCTATCATCCATCCATCATCCATCCATCCATCCATCCATCATCCATCCACCCTCCATCCATAATCCATCCATCCATCCGAAAAAATTAACTACCCCTTCATCCTTCCCATCTCTTACAACCCCTACCTTCCACTGATCACAAATACCCACCCAACACCTTTCCTCCTCTGACAAAGGGAAATGCACGGGCCCTGCACAAGCTTCTGTCCACTCCAAAACACGGTTCAGTGGGGCTGATGTCAGAGACCCCTCACCTGTGACAGTGTTGGTGGAGACGGGGCCCAGGCGTGTGCGACCCCACAGCCCATACAGGTTGAACTTGTAGCGGCGGGATGGGGACAGCCCTGGCACCGTCAGCGTGCGGGACGCCCCGTCCACGGGCACCACCTGGGGCTGGCCTTGTGCATCGCGGTACTGCAGCGTGAAGGAGTCAAAGGTGCCCTCAGGGACACTCCACTCCAGCTGCACGGAGTCAGAGGTGACGTGAGGAGCCCTCAGCTCGCCCAGCACTGGCTTGGTTGGTGGCTTTTCCTGTGGAGCTGCGGCTGCAATGGGAAGGACACAGTGCAGAAGATGAACATCAATCCACTGCATAAAGAATGATCCAACATTCCTCTACCCATACATCCGTCATCTGTTCATCCATACATCATCTATCCATCCATCCATAATCCACCCATCATTCATCCTTCATCCATCCTCCATGCATCCGTCATCCATTCATCCATCCACCAATCCACCCATCCATCCAACCATCCTCCAATCCATCCCTCCCTCCCTCCCTTTCTCCATCCATACCTATGTCGCTGTATACCCCCAGGCATCCATCCATCCCCCACTCAGCACCCAAGACATGTTTGAGCTCACCCACAGGCCCAAGGAACCTGCACGGGCCCTGACCCAGCAACCTCCCCACCTCAAACCCAGCACACAAAGGGACCAAAGACGGGCCCAGCAAAGCCCTATTAACCTGTGATAGTGTCAAGGGAGACAGGGCCCAGGCGTTTCTGCCCGACCACCCCATAAAGGTAGAAGTTGTAGCGCTGGGAAGGTGACAGCCCAGGGACGGTCACTCTGCGGGACTCCCCATCCAACAGCACAGACTCCGGCTGGCCTTGTGCATCGCGGTACTGCAGCGTGAAGGAGTCAAAGGAGCCCTCGGGGATGCTCCACTCCAGCTGCACGGAGTCAGAGGTGACGTAAGGGGCCCTCAGCTCCCCCAGCACTGGCTTCAGTGCTGGTTCCTCCTCCTGTGGAGCTGGGGCTGCAATGGAGAGACCACAATGCAGAGCATGAACATCTGCATGTGCATCCATCACTCCATTTATCCATCCGTCCATTCATCCATCCATCCACTCATCCATTCACAACTACCACTACATCCTTCCCATCTACTACATCATGCCCTATCCTTCCACTGATCCCTACTCCCCACCCACCACCTTTCCTACACTGACCAAGGGACAAGCACGGGCCCTGCCCAAGCTTCTGTCTACTCCAAAACGCAGTCCAGGAGGGCTGGTGCCAGAGCCCCCTCACCTGTGACAGTGTCGGTGGAGATGGGGCCCAGGCGTCTGTGACCCCACAGCCCGTACAGGTTGAACTTGTAGCGGCGGGATGGGGACAGCCCCGGCACCATCAGCATGCGGGACGCCCCGTCCACGGGCACCACCTGGGGCTGGCCTTGTGCATCGCGGTACTGCAGCGTAAAGGAGTCAAAGGTGCCCTCGGGGACGCTCCACTCCAGCTGCACGGAGTCTGAGGTGACGTTGGACACCCTGAGCTCCCCCAGCGCCGGCTTCGATTGCGGTTCCTCCTCCTGTGGTGCAGGGGCTGTAATGGAGATGCCACAATGTGGGGCATGAGCATCTGTGTTTGCATCCATCCATCCATCCATCCATCCATCAATCCATCCACCCATCCCTCACTCCCTCCCTCCCTCCCTCACTTTCACCATCCATTCCTGTGTCCCTGTATACCCCCAGGCATCAATCAACCCATCCGCCCACTCAGCACCCAAGATATGTTTGAGCTTACCCACAGGCCCAAGGAACCTGCACGGGCCCTGACCCAGCAACCTCCCCACCTCAAACCCAGCACACAAAGGGACCAAAGACGGGCCCAGCAAAGCCCTATTAACCTGTGATAATGTTGAGGGAGACAGGGCCCAGGCGTTTCTGCCCAACCACCCCATAAAGGTAGAAGTTGTAGCGCTGGGAAGGTGACAGCCCAGGGACTGTCACTCTGCGGGACTCCCCATCCAACAGCACAGACTCCGGCTGGCCTTGTGCATCGCGGTACTGCAGCGTGAAGGAGTCAAAGGAGCCCTCGGGGATGCTCCACTCCAGCTGCACGGAGTCTGAGGTGACGTGAGGGGCCCTCAGCTCCCCCAGCACTGGCTTCAATGCTGGTTCCTCCTCCTGTGGAGCTGGGACTGCAATGGAGAGACCACAATGCAGGGCATGAGCATCTGCATGTGCATCCATCTCTCCAATCATTCATCCATCCATCCATCCATGCATCTGTCCATTCATCCATTCACAACTACCCCTCCATCCTTCCCATCTATTACATCCCCTACCTTCCACTGATCCCAAATCCCTATTCCCCACCTTTCCTACACTGACCAAGGGACAAGCACGGGCCCTGCCCAAGCTTCTGACCACTCCAAAACACAGTCCAGGAGGGCTGGTGCCAGAGCCCCCTCACCTGTGATAGTATCAGTGGAGATGGGGCCCAAGCGTGTGCGACCCCACAGCCCGTACAGGTTGAACTTGTAGCGGCGGGATGGGGACAGCCCCGGCACCGTCAGCATGCGGGACGCCCCGTCCACGGGCACCACGTGGGGCTGGCCTTGTGCATCGCGGTACTGCAGCGTGAAGGAGTCAAAGGTGCCCTCGGGGACACTCCACTCCAACTGCACGGAGTCAGAGGTGACGTTGGACACCCTGAGCTCACCGAGCACTGGCTTCAATTGTGGTTCCTCCTCCTTTGTTTTTGGGGCTGTAATGGAGAGGCCACAATGTGGGGCATGAGCATCTGCGTTTGCATCCATCTCTCCATCCATTCATCCATCCATCCATCCATCCATCCATCCATCATCAGTCCATCCATCAACCAACCCATCCATCCTTATCATCCGTCCATCCATCCATCCATCCATCCGTCCATCCATCATCCATCCAACCATCCCTCATTTTCACCATCCATCCCTCTGTCCCTGTATACTCCCAGGCATCCATCCATCCCCAACTCAGCACCCAAGACATGTTTGAGCTCACCCACAGGCCCAAGGAACCTGCACGGGCCCTGACCCAGCAACCTCCCCACCTCAAACCCAGCACACAAAGGGACCAAAGACAGGCCCAGCAAAGCCCTATTAACCTGTGATAGTGTCGAGGGAGACAGGGCCCAGGCGTTTCTGCCCGACCACCCCATAAAGGTAGAAGTTGTAGCGCTGGGAAGGTGACAGCCCAGGGACTGTCACTCTGCGGGACTCCCCATCCAACAGCACAGACTCCGGCTGGCCTTGTGCATCGCGGTACTGCAGCATGAAGGAGTCAAAGGAGCCCTCGGGGATGCTCCACTCCAGCTGCACGGAGTCTGAGGTGACGTGAGGGGCCCTCAGCTCCCCCAGCACTGGCTTCAGTGCTGGTTCCTCCTCCTGTGGAGCTGGGGCTGCAATGGAGAGACCACAATGCAGGGCATGAGCATCTGCATGTGCATCCATCTCTCCATCCATTCATTCATCCATCCATCCATCCATGCATCCGTCCATAGATCCATTCACAACTGCCCCTCCATCCTTCCCATCTATTACATCCCCTACCTTCCACTGATCCCTATTCCCCACCCACCACCTTTCCTACACTGACCAAGGGACAAGCATAGGCCCTGCACAAGCTTCTGTCCACTCCAAAACACAGTCTAGGAGGGCTGGTGCCAGAGCCCCCTCACCTGTGACAGTGTCGGTGGAGACGGGGCCCAGGCGTGTGCGACCCCACAGCCCGTACAGGTTGAACTTGTAGCGGCGGGATGGGGACAGCCCCGGCACCGTCAGCGTGCGGGACGCCCCGTCCACGGGCACCACCTGGGGCTGGCCTTGTGCATCGCGGTACTGCAGCGTGAAGGAGTCAAAGGTGCCCTCGGGGACGCTCCACTCCAGCTGCACCGAGTCAGAGGTGACGTGAGGGGACCTCAGCTCCCCCAGCACTGGCTTCAATGCTGGTTCCTCTTCCTGTGGAGCTGGGACTGCAGTGGAGAGACCACAATGCAGGGCATGAACATCTGCATGTGCATCCATCACTCCATTTTTCCATCCATCCAATCATCCATCCAGCCAGTCAGCCAGCCATTCACAACTGCCCTTCCATCCCTACAACCTATCATGCCCCATTCCTTCCATTCATCCCAAATTCCCACCCACCACTTTTCCTCCTCTGACCTAGGGAAATGCACGGGCCCTGCCCAAGCTTCTCTCCACTCCAAAACACGGTTCAGCACTGCTGGTGCCAGAGCCCCCTCACCTGTGACAGTGTTGGCGGTGACAGGGCCCAGGCGTCTGCGACCCCACAGCCCGTACAGGTTGAACTTGTAGCGGCGGGATGGGGACAGCCCCGGCACCGTCAGCGTGCGGGACGCCCCGTCCACGGGCACCACCTGGGGCTGGCCTTGTGCATCGCGGTACTGTAGCGTGAAGGAGTCAAAGGTGCCCTCGGGGACGCTCCACTCCAACTGCACGGATTCAGAGGTGATGTTGGACACCCTGAGTTCACCAAGCACAGGCTTCGATTGTGGTTCCTCCTCCTTTGGATTTGGTGCTGCAATGGAGAGGCCACAATGGAGGGTATGAGCATCTGCATTTGCATCCATCCATCCATCCACCCTTCCATCCCTCCATCTTTCCATCATCCATCCATCCATCCATCCATAAGCCATCCACCGTAGGTCCATCCGTTCGTCCATCCATCCATCCATCCATCCATCCATCCATCATCCTTCCACTATCCATCCATTCATCCCTCCATCCATCCATCCATCCGTCTATCATCCATTCATCATCCATCCCTCCATCCATCCATCCAAAACTGCCCCACATCCCTCCAACCTATCATGCCCCATCCTTCCATTCATCCCAAATCCCCACCCACCACCTTTCCCCCTCTGACCAAGGGACAAGCACGGGCCCTGCCCAAGCTTCTGTCCACTACACAATGCAGTCCAGGAGGGCTGGTGCCAGAGACCCCTCACCTGTGACAGTGTCGGTGGAGATGGGGCCCAGGCGTGTGCGACCCCACAGCCCGTACAGGTTGAACTTGTAGCGCCGGGATGGGGACAGCCCCGGCACCGTCAGCGTGCGGGACGCCCCGTCCACGGGCACCACCTGGGGCTGGCCTTGTGCATCGCGGTACTGTAGCGTGAAGGAGTCAAAGGTGCCCTCGGGGACGCTCCACTCCAGCTGCACGGAGTCTGAGGTGACGTTGGACACCCTGAGTTCACCCAGCACCGGCTTCGATTGTGGTTCCTCCTCCTTTGTTGTTGGGGCTGCAATGGAGAGGCCACAATGGAAGGTATGAGTATCTGCATTTGCATCCATCTCTCCATCCATCCACCCTTCCACCCTTCCATCTTTCCATCTTCCATCCATCCATCCATAAGCCATCCATCATGTGTCCATCCATCCATCCGTCCATCCATCCATCCTTCCATCATCCATCCATAAGCCATCCATCATCTGTCTATCCATCCATCCATCCATCCGTCCTTCCATCCTTCCATCATCCATCCATCATCTATCCATTCATCCGTACATCTATCCATCCATCCATCCATCTCTCATACCTGCCATCTGTCTATCATCCGTCCATCATCCATCCATCCGTCCGTCCATCATCCTTCCATCCGTCCATCCATCCATCCATTCATCCATCACCCATCCATCATCCATCCATCTTCCATCCATCCATCCATCCATCTAAAACTGCCCCCATTTTTCCTACCTATCATGCCCCATCCTTCCATTTATCCCAAATCCCCACCCACCACCTTTCCTCCTCTGACCAAGGGACAAGCACGGGCCCTGCCCAAGCTTCTGTCCACTACACAATGCAGTCCAGGAGGGCTGGTGCCAGAGCCCCCTCACCTGTGACAGTGTCGGTGGAGACGGGGCCCAGGCGTGTGCGACCCCACAGCCCGTACAGGTTGAACTTGTAGCGGCGGGATGGGGACAGCCCCGGCACCGTCAGCGTGCGGGACGCCCCGTCCACGGGCACCACCTGGGGCTGGCCTTGTGCATCGCGGTACTGCAGCGTGAAGGAGTCAAAGGTGCCCTCGGGGACGCTCCACTCCAACTGCACAGAGTCAGAGGTGATGTTGGACACCCTCAGCTCACCGAGCACAGGCTTCGATTGTGGTTCCTCCTCCTTTGTTTTTGGGGCTGTAATGGTGAGGCCACGATGTGGGTCATAAACATCTGCATTTGCATCCATCTCTCCATCCATCCATCCATCCATCCATTCATCCGTCCATCCATCCATCCATCCATCCATCCATCATCCATCCATCCATCCATCCATCCATCATCCATCCATCCATTCATCCATTCATCCATTCATCCATCAACCCATCCATCCATCCATCCATCCATCATCCATCCATTCATCCATTTACCCATCCATTTGTTCATGCATCCATCCATCCATTGATCCATCCGTACATACATACATGCATACATACATGCCTCCTACCCATTCCACAGGCAGCCATGCTGCTCTGAAGACCTTTCAACCATTCAATACATGATCAGACACAAACTCCACCACCCAACTTCTGTATATTCAACTGCTGTGTCAGCACAGCCAAGCCTGGCCTTGAAGTCTTTCAGGATCTAATAGCCATTCATCGATCCAAGCATCCATAGCTGTAACTATTCATCCATTCCACCCTTCAGGCATTTTACCAGCATCCAGCTCTTCAGGCATCAAACAAACATTGTTTCTGTCTATTCATCCTTCTGCCCATAAATCCTTTCTTCCGTCCATCCCTCAAGCCAGCCATCCATCCATCCTCCTTTTAACCATCCATCTTTTCATCCATCTTTCCATTCATGCATGTATTCTCTGATTGACGTTTCCAATCATCCTTCAGCCATCCATCATTCATCAATCCACCATCCATCCGTCCATCCATCCATGCATACATCTAAAACTGCCCCCATTTTTCCTACCTATCATGCCCCATCCTTCCATTTATCCCAAATCCCCACCCACCACCTTTCCTCCTCTGACCAAGGGACAAGCACGGGCCCTGCCCAAGCTTCTGTACACTACACAATGCAGTCCAGGAGGGCTGGTGCCAGAGCCCCCTCACCTGTGACAGTGTCGGTGGAGACGGGGCCCAGGCGTGTGCGACCCCACAGCCCGTACAGGTTGAACTTGTAGCGGCGGGATGGGGACAGCCCCGGCACCGTCAGCGTGCGGGACGCCCCCTCCACGGGCACCACCTGGGGCTGGCCTTGTGCATCGCGGTACTGCAGTGTGAAGGAGTCAAAGGTGCCCTCGGGGACGCTCCACTCCAACTGCACGGAGTCTGAGGTGACGTGAGGGGCTTTCAGCTCCCCCAGCACTGGCTTCAATGCTGGTTCCACCTCCTGTGGAGCTGGGACTGCAATGGAGAGGCCACAATGCAGGACATGAACTTCTGCATGTGCATCCGTCTCTCCATCCATCCATCTCTCTACTCATCCATCCATCCACTCATCCATCCATGCATCCGTCCATTTATCTATTCACAACTACCCCTACATTCTTCCCATCTCTTACAACCCCTACCTTCCACTGATCCCTAATCCCCACACACCACCTTTCCTCCTCTGACCAAGGGACAAGCACGGGCCTTGCCCAAGCTTCTGTCCACTCCACAATGCGGTTCAGTGGGGCTGGTGCCAGAGCACCCTCACCTCTGACAGTGTCAGTGGAGACGGGGCCCAGGCGTGTGCGACCCCACAGCCCGTACAGGTTGAACTTGTAGCGGCGGGATGGGGACAGCCCCGGCACCGTCAGCGTGCGGGAAGCCCCATCCACGGGCACCACCTGGGGCTGGCCTTGTGCATCGCGGTACTGCAGCGTGAAGGAGTCAAAGGTGCCCTCGGGAACGCTCCACTCCAACTGCACAGAGTCTGAATTGACGTTGGCCAACCTCAGCTCACCGAGCACAGGCTTCGATTGCGGTTCCTCCTCCTTTGTTTTTGGGGCTGTAATGGAGAGGCCACAATGTGGGGCATGAGCATCTGCGTTTGCATCCATCACTCCATCCATTCATCCATCCATCCATCATCAATCCATCAACCATTCATCCAACCATCCAACCTTCCATCATCTATTCTTCATCCACCCATCCACCCATCCATCCCCCCATCCATCCCCCCATCCATCCATCCATACATCCCCCCATCCATCCATCCATCCATCCATCATCTACCAATCCATCCAAACATCCATCAACCCATCCGTCCATCCGTCCGTCTATCCCTCCATCCATCCATTCATCCATCCATCCATCCCTCACTTTCTCTATCTATCCTTCTGTCCCTGTATACTCCCAGGCATCCATCCATCCCCCACTCAGCACACAAGACATGTTTGAGCTCACCCACAGGCCCAAGGAACCTGCATGGGCCCTGACCCAGCAACCTCCCCACCTCAAACCCAGCACACAAAGGGACCAAAGACAGGCCCAGCAAAGCCCTATTAACCTGTGATAGTGTCGAGGGAGACAGGGCCCAGGCGTTTCTGCCCGACCACCCCATAAAGGTAGAAGTTGTAGAGCTGGGAAGGTGACAGCCCAGGGACGGTCACTCTGCGGGACTCCCCATCCAACAGCACAGACTCCGGCTGGCCTTGTGCATCGCGGTACTGCAGCGTGAAGGAGTCAAAGGAGCCCTCGGGGATGCTCCACTCCAGCTGCACCGAGTCAGAGGTGACGTGAGGGGCCCTCAGCTCCCCCAGCACTGGCTTCAGTGCTGGTTCCTCCTCCTGTGGAGCTGGGGCTGCAATGGAGAGACCACAATGCAGAGCATGAACATCTGCATGTGCATCCGTCACTCCATTTATCCATCCGTCCATTCATCCATCCATCCATTCATCCATTCACAACTACCCCTCCATCCTTCCCATCTATTACATCCCCTACCTTCCACTGATCCCTATTCCCCACCCACCACCTTTCCTCCTCTGACCAAGGGACAAGCACGGGCCCTGCCCAAGCTTCTGACCACTCCAAAACACAGTCCAGGAGGGCTGGTGCCAGAGACCCCTCACCTGTGATAGTATCAGTGGAGACGGGGCCCAGGCGTGTGCGACCCCACAGCCCGTACAGGTTGAACTTGTAGCGGCGGGATGGGGACAGCCCCGGCACCGTCAGCGTGCGGGACGCCCCGTCCACGGGCACCACCTGGGGCTGGCCTTGTGCATCGCGGTACTGCAGCGTGAAGGAGTCAAAGGTGCCCTCGGGGACGCTCCACTCCAACTGCACGAAGTCAGAGGTGACGTTGGACGCCCTGAGCTCACCGAGCACTGGCTTCAATTGTGGTTCCTCCTCCTTTGTTTTTGGGGCTGTAATGGAGAGGCCACAATGTGGGGCATGAGCATCTGAGTTTGCATCCATCACTCCATCCATCAATCCATCCATCCATCCATCCATCCATCCTTCATCCATCCATCAACCATTCATCCAACTATCCATCCATCCATTCTCCATCCTTCATCCACTCTTCCATCCATCCATCCATTCACCCATTCATCTGTCCATCCTTCCATCCATCCATCAACCAACCCATCCATCAATCCATCCATCCATCATCTACCAATCCATCCAAACATCCATCAACCCATCCGTCCATCTGTCCGTCTCTCCCTCCATCCATCCATTCATCCATCCATCCATCCCTCACTTTCTCTATCTATCCCTCTGTCCCTGTATACTCCCAGGCATCCATCCATCCCCCACTCAGCACACAAGACATGTTTGAGCTCACCCACAGGCCCAAGGAACCTGCACGGGCCCTGACCCAGCAACCTCCCCACCTCAAACCCAGCACACAAAGGGACCAAAGACGGGCCCAGCAAAGCCCTATTAACCTGTGATAATGTCAAGGGAGACAGGGCCCAGGCGTTTCTGCCCGACCACCCCATAAAGGTTGAAGTTGTAGCGCTGGGAAGGTGACAGCCCAGGGACGGTCACTCTGCGGGACTCTCCATCGAACAGCACAGACTCCGGCTGGCCTTGTGCATCGCGGTACTGCAGCGTGAAGGAGTCAAAGGAGCCCTCGGGGATGCTCCACTCCAGCTGCACGGAGTCAGAGGTGACGTGAGGGGCCCTCAGCTCCCCCAGCACTGGCTTCAATGCTGGTTCCTCCTCCTGTGGAGCTGGGGCTGCAATGGAGAGACCACAATGCAGAGCATGAACATCTGCATGTGCATCCATCTCTCCATCCATCCATTTCTCTTCTCATCCATCCATCCACTCATCCGTCCATGCATCCGTCCATTCATCCATTCACAACTACCCCTCCATCCTTCCCATTTATTACATCACCAACGTTCCACTGATCCCTAATCACCACCCACCACCTTTCCTCCACTGACCAAGGGACAAGCAGGGGCTCTGCCCAAGCTTCTCTCCACTCCACAATGCGGTTCAGTGGGGCTGGTGCCAGAGACCCCTCACCTGTGACAGTGTCAGTGGAGACGGGGCCCAGGCGTGTGTGACCCCACAGCCCGTACAGGTTGAACTTGTAGTGGCGGGATGGGGACAGCCCCGGCACCGTCAGCGTGCGGGACGCCCCGTCCACGGGCACCACCTGGGGCTGGCCTTGTGCATCGTGGTACTGCAGCGTGAAGGAGTCAAAGGTGCCCTCAGGGATGCTCCACTCCAACTGCACAGAGTCAGAGGTGACGTGAGGAGCCCTCAGCTCCCCCAGCACTGGCTTCAGTGCTGGTTCCTCCTCCCGTGGAGCTGGGACTGCAGTGGAGAGACCACAATGCAGGGCATGAGCATCCATCACTCCATTTATCCATCCGTTCATTCATCCATCCAGCCAGTCAGCCAGCCATTCACAACTGCCCTTCCATCCCTACAACCTATCATGCCCCATTCCTTCCATTCATCCCAAATTCCCACCCACCACTTTTCCTCCTTTGACCAAGCGAAATGCACAGGCCCTGCCCAAGATTCTGTCCACTCCAAAACACGGTTTAGCCCTCCTGGTGCCAGAGCCCCCTCACCTGTGACAGTGTCGGTGGAGACGGGGCCCAGGCGTGTGCGACCCCACAGCCCGTACAGGTTGAACTTGTAGCGGCGGGATGGGGACAGCCCCGGCACCGTCAGCGTGCGGGACGCCCCGTCCACGGGCACCACCTGGGGCTGGCCTTGTGCATCGCGGTACTGCAGCGTGAAGGAGTCAAAGGTGCCCTCGGGGACGCTCCACTCCAGCTGCACGGAGTCTGAGGTGACGTTGGACACCCTGAGTTCACCCAGCACCGGCTTCGATTGTGGTTCCTCCTCCTTTGTTGTTGGGGCTGCAATGGAGAAGCCACAATGGAGGGTATGAGCATCTGCATTTGCATCCATCTCTCCATCCATCCAATCCCTCCATCCCTCCATCTTTCCTTCATCCATCCATCCATCCATCCATAACCCATCCATTGCCTGTCCATCCATCCATCCATCCATCCATCCATCATCCATCCATCATCCATCCATCCATCCATCCAAAACTGCCCTCCATCCCTCCAACCTATCACACCCCCATCCTTCCATTTATCCCAAATCCCCACCCACCACCTTTCCTCCTCTGACCAAGGGACAAGCACGGGCCCTGCCCAAGCTTCTCTCCACTACACAACACAGTCCAGGAGGGCTGGTGCCAGAGCACCCTCACCTGTGACAGTGTTGGTGGAGACGGGGCCCAGGCGTGTGCGACCCCACACCCCATACAGGTTGAACTTGTAGCGGCGGGATGGGGACAGCCCCGGCACCGTCAGCGTGCGGGACGCCCCGTCCACGGGCACCACCTGGGGCTGGCCTTGTGCATCGCGGTACTGCAGCGTGAAGGAGTCAAAGGTGCCCTCGGGGACGCTCCACTCCAACTGCACAGAGTCTGAGGTGACGTGAGGGGCCCTCAGCTCCCCCAGCACTGGCTGCGATGCTGGTTCCTCCTCCTTTGGATTTGGGGCTGCAATGGAGAAGGCACAATGGGGCATGTTCATCCACCTGCTGAACTATTTTCCCTTCATCCATCCATCCATCCATAAGAAGATCTATCCCTCCACCTAAGTTTTTATCCACCCACTTAGTCCTCCTTTCACTTCCATTCATCCATTCTTGTATCCTTTCATCCATTAGGCTCTCCATCCATTCCATTTGTATCCAGCTCTCAAACCATTATACAAACATTTTTTCTGTCTATTCATCCTTCTACTCATAAACCAATATTCATCCATCCGTCCATACTTCCGCCCAACCATCCCTCCATCCTTCCATCCATACTCCCACCCAACTATCCATCCATCCATACATACATACATGTATCCACCAACCATCCATCCATCCATCCATCCATCCATACATACATGTATCCACCAACCATCCATCCATCCATCCATCCATCCATGCATCCATCCATCCATCCCTCCATCCATCCACCCAACCATCCATCTATCCATCCAACACTCCATCCATCCGTCTATCCATCCATCTACCCCTCCCTTTCCCTTATATCCTCTACTTCAATCCATTCCTCATTCACATCCTTCCAGAACACATACTTTCATTTCATCTATCACCTCCCCCTCACCACCCTCGCTGTCCTAGCAGGCAACCATGGGTCTGACCAAACACGCAGACCAGAAAGTCCATCAGCCCATGTCTGCATCACCTAATCTCTGCATCCAACCAGCTACTACTACAGACACTCACTCAGAGAGCAGTTCGTTGATTGACCCTCCATGCATTCAATAATCAATCCAACCATGCATCAATCCACCCAGCGGTCCATGCATCCATCCACCATTCATATGTAATTGCATCAATTAATACATGCTTCAATTCATTCATACATCCATGTATCCATACATGAAACAATCTGTTATCCATCCATCCATCATCCTTCCATCCATCCACCAATCCAACCATCAATCATTCAAATATCCATCCATCCAACCATCCATCAATCCTTCAACTCTACATCCAAATAACCATCCATCCATCCATCCATCTCTGCATCCATTCATCCATCCATCCACAGCTACCCCTCCATCCTGCCTACCTATCACGCCCCCATCCTTCCATTCATCCCAAATCCCCACCCACCACCTATCCTCCATTGCCCAATGAACAAGCACAGGCTCTGCCCAAGCTTCTGTGCACTCCACAATGCGGTTCAGTGGTGCTGGTGCCAGAGCCCCCTCACCTGTGACAGTGTCGGTGGAGACGGGGCCCAGGCGTGTGCGACCCCACACCCCGTACAGGTTGAACTTGTAGCGGCGGGATGGGGACAGCCCCGGCACCGTCAGCGTGCGGGACGCCCCGTCCACGGGCACCACCTGGGGCTGGCCTTGTGCATCGCGGTACTGCAGCGTGAAGGAGTCAAAGGTGCCCTCGGGGACGCTCCACTCCAACTGCACGGAGTCAGAGGTGATGTGAGGGGCCCTCAGCTCCCCCAGCACTGGCTGCAATGCTGGTTCCTCCTCCTTTGGAGCTGGGGGTGCAATGGAGAAGCCACAATTAAGGGCAGGAACATCCATCCATCCATCCATCCATCCATCCATCCATCCATCATCCATCCATCATCCATCCATCCATCCACACACACATGCATCATCCATACATCATTCATCCTCTCTTACATTCTTCATTCCTTCCCTCCATCTATAAAGTCTTATCAGGTGCCCAATACAGTATCAGCGACATACTCAAGCATGCACCATGTGACCACTCATCTATTGATGTATCTATTAATCCATACAACCTTCCATGCATCTCATTGAGAAAAAGCTCTCCAGGCATTCCATATTCCATAGATCATTCTATCCATCCAACAGCTCAGAATTCCAGAATTTATCCATGCATCCATCCACCCATGCCACAGGCAGCCATAAGGCTCTGAAGACCTTTCAAATGCTCAACATATGATCAGGAGTAAACTCTGCCACCCACTGTCTGTACATTCAATCACTGATTCAGCACAGTCAGAGCTGGCCTTGAAGACTTTCAGGGTCTATCAACCATCCAAAAATCCAACCATCAATTGCTGTATCCATCCATCCATTCAGCCCTCAGTGCATTCCATCAGCATCCAGCTCTCCAGAAATTCAACTCACATTGTTTATATCTCCTCATCTATCTACTCTTTAATCCTTTCTTATAGCCATCCTTACATCCATCCATCAACTCATCTATCCATCCCTCAATCCATCCATCCAACCATCCTTCCATCCTTCAATCCATCTGTCCATTCATCATAAATCCACATAACCATTCATCCGTTCATCCATCCATCCATTCCTGAATCCATCCATCCACCATCCACAACAACCCCCTCCATTCTTCCAAGCTATCACGCCCCCATCCTTCCATTCATCCCAAATCACCGCCTTTCCTACACTGACCAAGGGACAAACACAGGCTCTGCCCAAGCTTCTGTCCATCCCAAAATGTTGGTCAGTGGGGCTGGTGCCAGAGCCCCCTCACCTGTGACAGTGTCGGTGGAGACGGGGCCCAGGCGTGTGCGACCCCACAGCCCGTACAGGTTGAACTTGTAGCGGCGGGATGGGGACAGCCCCGGCACCGTCAGCGTGCGGGACGCCCCGTCCATGGGCACCACCTGGAGCTGGCCTTGTGCATCGCGGTACTGCAGCGTGAAGGAGTCAAAGGTGCCCTCGGGGACGCTCCACTCCAGCTGCACAGAGTCTGAGGTGACGTTGGACACCCTGAGCTCGCCAAGCACCGGCTTCGATTGTGGTACCTCCTCCTGTGGAGCTGGGGCTGTAATGGAGAGTCCACAATGAGGAGAATGATCATATGCATGGACATCCATCCATCTATCCATCCATTACACTCCATTCAATCCTTCCATCCAGATGTTCATCAATAAAGTCCTATCAACTACTCAATACAGGATCTGTGTCATACAAAAACATTCACCTTCTGACCAGACATCCATGTATCTACTCATCCAAATGTCAAAGCATCCCATTGGGATATAGCTCTCCAGGATTCCATATTCAGTGGGTCATTCTATACATCCTTCTACTCATAAATCCAAACTCATACATGCATCCATCCATCCCTCCATCTATCCATCCATCCATCCACAAATACCCCTCCATCCTTCCAGGCTATCACACCCCCATTCTTCCACTGATCCCAAATCCCCACACACCACCTTTCCTCCTCTGACCAAGGGACAAGCACGGGCCCTGCCCAAGCTTCTCTCCACTACACAACGCAGTCCAGGAGGGCTGGTGCCAGAGTCCCCTCACCTGTGACAGTGTCGGTGGAGACGGGGCCCAGGCGTGTGCGACCCCACAGCCCGTACAGGTTGAACTTGTAGCGGCGGGATGGGGACAGCCCCGGCACCGTCAGCGTGCGGGACGCCCCGTCCACGGGCACCACCTGGGGCTGGCCTTGTGCATCGCGGTACTGCAGCGTGAAGGAGTCAAAGGTGCCCTCGGGGACGCTCCACTCCAACTGCACGGAGTCTGAGGTGACGTTGGACACCATGAGCTCTCCCAGGCGGGGCTTGGTTGTTGGCTTCTTCTCCTTTGGAGCTGGGGCTGCATTAGGGAGACCATAATGCAGGAGATAAACCCCCTCACTGGTTCAAGGTTCATTCCAACATTCCTCTAAGTATCCATCTGTATATCCATCTATCCATCCATCCCTCCATCCATGCAGACATCCAGCTAGCCCCCCAGCAGGGTACTATGAGTACTCTTCAACCACTCAGCCAAAGTGCCATCAGGCACAAAATCAACTGTACACCTTTCTTACATTCAGCCACTGATCCAGGCCCATTCAACCTGGTTTTGAAGACATCCCTGTATGATCCAACCATCCATCAAACCAAACATGCGCTTATGAGTCCTTTCCACCATCAAACCATCCCTCCATCCCATTAGGATGCAGCTCTCCATGTATTTGATCTTCCATGTGTCCATCTGTCCATCACTTAGTCAAAAATCCAAAGCCATGGGTCCAACCCTCTGTCCATCCGTTTGTTTGTCCATCCATCCATCCATCCATCCATCCCTTTTCCTAAATCATCACCTTCAATCCATTCCTGCATTATATCCTCCTACCACACGAGCATTCATTTGTTCCATCAACCTCCCACTCATCCCGCTCACTGTCCTGGCAGCCATCCATGGGTTCAGCAAACAACACAAGACCTCAAGTCCATCAACCCATCTTTGCATCCAGCCATCTATCACTGCACTCATTCACCCAGACAGCAGGTCGTCGATCGACCCCACATGCACCCTATAGTTAATCCTTCCACCCATCCATCTATTCATAAACCTATCCATCCACCCATACTCAACTATCCCACCACCTTTCCAACCTATCACGCCCCCATCCTTCCATTCATCCCAAATCACCACCCACCACCTTTCCTACACTGACCAAGGGTCAAGCACGGGCCCTGCCCAAGCTTCTGTCCACTCCAAAACACGGTTTAGCCCTCCTGGTGCCAGAGCACCCTCACCTGTGACAGTGTTGGTGGAGACGGGGCCCAGGCGTGTGCGACCCCACAGCCCGTACAGGTTGAACTTGTAGCGCCGGGATGGGGACAGCCCCGGCACCGTCAGCGTGCGGGACGCCCCGTCCACGGGCACCACCTGGGGCTGGCCTTGTGCATCGCGGTACTGCAGCGTGAAGGAGTCAAAGGTGCCCTCGGGGACGCTCCACTCCAACTGCACAGAGTCAGAGGTGACATGAGGGGCCCTCAGCTCCCCCAGCACCGGCTTCGATTGCGGTTCCTCCTCCTGTGGTGCAGGGGCTGCAATGGAGAGGCCACAATTAAGGGCAGGAGCATCCATCCATCCATCCATCCATTCATTCATGCATCACCCATATATCATTCATCATCCTTTACATCTTTCATTCCATCCCTCCATCTCTAAAGTCCTATCCAGCACCCAATACAGGATCGGAGACACTCACATATCCACCATCTGTGCGCTCATCCATTCATGTATCTATTCAACCATGCAACCCTCCATGCATCTCATTGAGACAAATCTCTCCAGGCATTCCATATTCCATAGATCATTCCATCCATCCATCTTCTCAGAATTCCAGAATTTATCCATGCATCCATCCATGCCACAGGCACCCATGCTGCGTCAAAGACCTTTCACTCAACACATGATCAGGAACAAACTCCACCATCCACCATCGGTACATTCAATCACTGATTCAGCAGTCAGAGCTGGCCTTGAAGACTTTCAGGGTCAATCAACCATCCATAAATCCAACCATCCACTGCTGTATCCATTCACCCATTCAGCCCTCAGTGCATTCCATTAGCATCCAGCTCTCCAGGCATTCAACAAACATTCTTTCTCTCAACTAAACCTTCTACTTATAACTCCTTTCTCACATCCTTCTATCCATCCATCCATCCATCCATCCATCCATCCATCCATCCATCCATCCATCCCTTTGTTGGTCAGTCCATGCATTCCGCAATTCATGCATGCATGCATCCATCCATTCACGTATCCATTCATCTGTCAATCTGTCCATCCATTCATTAATTCATCCATCCATCCATCCATCCATCCATCCATCCATCCATCCATCCATCCACAACTACCCCTCCATCCTGCCCACCTATCATGCCCCCATCCTTCCATTCATTCCAAATCCCCACCCACCACCTTTCCTACACTGACCAAGGGACAAGCATGGACCCTGTCCAAGCTTCTGTCCACTACACAATGCAGTCCAGGAGGGCTGGTGCCAGAGCCCCCTCACCTGTGACAGTGTCGGTGGAGACGGGGCCCAGGCGTGTGCGACCCCACAGCCCGTACAGGTTGAACTTGTAGCGCCGGGATGGGGACAGCCCCGGCACCGTCAGCGTGCGGGACGCCCCGTCCACGGGCACCACCTGGGGCTGGCCTTGTGCATCGCGGTACTGCAGCGTGAAGGAGTCAAAGGTGCCCTCGGGGACGCTCCACTCCAACTGCACAGAGTCAGAGGAGACGTGAGGGGCCCTCAGCTCGCCCAGCACCGGCTTCGATTCTGGTTCCTCCTCCTTTGTTGTTGGGGCTGCAATGGAGAAGCCACAATGGAGGGTATGAACATCTGCATGTGCATCCGTCTCTCCATTCATCCATCCACTCCCAATCGTACATCACCCACCTACCCACCACCCAATCATCCAACGCCAACACTCACTGAATATTCCTGCCTTCCATACCAGTATCCCTCCATTCTTCTGACCTCACATGTTCCCACCTCCCCGAACCCAGAGCCACATGTTCCTCCCATATCCCCCAATCTCAAGGGACATTCCAAGGCTCTTGAGCTTCTCTATACCTACTGCCTGCAGATGACATGGGCAGACCTGGGGTTGTCCTCACCTGTGATGGTGTCAGTGGAGATGAGACCAACCCGCTTCCGTCCCCACACCCCGTACAGATTGAACTTGTAGCGGCGGGATGGGGACAGACCGGTCACCGTCACCGTGCGGGAGCCACCATCAACCGCAAGAGCCTGCGGCTGACCTTGAGCATCCCGGTACTGCACAGTGAAGGAGTCAAAGGTGCCCTCGGGGACGCTCCACTCCAGCTGCACGGAGCTGGGGGTGACGTTGGAGACCTTGAGCTTGCCCAGGCGGGGCTTGGCTGGTGGCTCCTCCGATGGTGGGGCCGGCTCTGCTGTGGGATGGTCGATGCAGACGGTGAAGATCCACCCACCCTTGCGTCCTTCATCATCTGTCCACCCCCGTGTCTGCACATACATCCCCCAATGCCAGCACCCGTCCATCCTCCCATTGATACAGCTGGACCATGGTGCCAGCCATCCAACTGTCCATTCCTGCTGGCGCTTGTCCTTTGTTCATTAACTGTCCTTTCATTTATTCATTCAAGATTCCAGGTTTCTGTCCACTGAATGACCTGGTTTTCCAGTCAGTTCTCCTTACACCAGCCTTTGAATCAACCCACCCACTTTCCAACTTGCCATCTACCTACCCAACCATCCATCCATCTTTCCAGCCCGCCAGCCATCACCCAACTGCCCATGCATTCCTCTGTCCTTCCACCCATTCATCACCTCCCCCACGTATCCAACTTTCCATAGAATCACGGAATGGTTTGGCTTGGAAGCAATCATAAAGCTCATCCAGTTCCAGCCCCCACCATGGGGAGGGACACCTTCCGCTAGAGCAGGTTGCTCAAAACCCTGCTTATGCAACCCATTCCAATGTCCCACCACCCTCATGGTGAAGAACTCCCCAGTATCCCATCCAACTTTTCCCTCTTCTAGTTGGAAGTTCCTCCTTGTCCCATCCCTACACACTGCTGTAGAAGCCCCTCTCCAGGTTTCCTGCAGCCCCTTTAGGCACTGGAGCTGCTCTAAGGTCTCCCCTTCAGGAGCCGTCTCTTCTCCAGGCTGCCCCAGCCCAGCTCTCTCAGCCTGGCTCCAGAGCAGAGCTGCTCCAGCCCTCACAGCATCTCTATGGCCTCCTCTGGACTTGCTCCAACAGCTCCACGTCCCTCTCGTGTCTTTCATATCCGTCCATCCATCCATCCATCCATCCATCATCATCCATCCATCATCATCCATCATCCATTCATCCATCCATCCATCCATCCATCCATCCATCCATCCATCCATCCATTCATCAATCCATCCATCCATCCATCCATTCATCATCCATCATCCATCACCATCCATCATCCATCATCCTCCATCCATCCATCCATCATCCATCCCTCAACCCACCCATCCCACCATCACCAACTCGTCTCCCAAGAGCAGCTCATCCCGGACGCCTGAGCCTCCCTCATTGTCCCCATGGACACTTGGTACCTTCTTTGGCTGGGACTCCTTGGGGCTCCATCAGCTCCATCTCGTTCATCTGCTCCCAGCCCAGCGGCGGCTCCTCGGTACCACCCACCCCTGCAGCAGGATTGCAGCGGGTGCTTATGAGATGCCCCTGTGCCACCGCGTTCCCGTCTCCAAGCCCATCACCCACCTGCCGTCACCAGGAACGTGTAGGACTTGGAGACGTGGCCCCGCACAAGGCCGTGCACCTCCACCCGGTACCTGGCCCCCGGCACCAGCCCCGGCACCTGGGCCAGCACCACATCCCCCGGCACCCACAGCTCCCCCTCGGCCCCCTCCGGCTCTTCCAGGAGCCGGTACCGGATCACCACAGTCTCCGCGTGGCCCCGCAGCCCCTCCAGGTCCACCAGAACCTCCCCGGCAGCCCCTGGCATCAAATGGGGCTTGGGATGGGGCAGCTGCTGGAGGAGCTGCTGCCGAAGCACAGCCGGGCTGCGGCGCAGGAGGTACGAGAGGATGGCCCTGGCCACCACGGGCACCGTCTGGTTGTCCCGCAGGGGGAAGTTGGTGGCCCGGAGGTGGCTTTCCAGGCGCTGCAGCAAGGAGCCATTGTAGGAGGCAAGCTTGGCCCCCAGGTCATGCAGGGATGGGCCACCAGGGAGCCCCGGGGACCACGGCGCTGGAGGCGACACGGGGGCCTGTGGTAGTGCTGGGGACTGTGGAGGTGACCCTGGGGATGCTGGGGACACTGGGGACAATGGGGCTGCCGGGGAGCCGGGGGACCTGGCAGCTGCTGGGGACCCTCGAGACACCGGGGCCACCGGAAGCCTTGGCAATGCTGCTGGTGACCCCAAAGAGCCTGGTGAGCCCAGGGGTGCCTCCGGTGACGCCGGAGAGCCCGGGGATGCTGCTGGCACCGGGGACCTTGGCGGTGGCAGGGACGCCACTGGTGGCACTGGGGACCCCCCGCGACGGGGCAGGGTCTGGGCAAGCACTGTGAGAGCGAAGAGGCGTCCGGTCACCATATCCCCCATATCCCCATATCCCGTATCCCCACATCCCCACACCCCCATATCCCGTATCCCCGTATCCCCACATCCCCACACCCCCATATCCCACACCACCACATCCCCATGTCCCCAATTCCCCATATCCCCACATCCCCGTATCCCATATCCCTATGTCCCATTGTCCCCCACATCCCCACACCCCCATATCCCACACCGCCACATCCCCATGTCCCCAATTCCCCATATCTCCACATCCCCATATCCCCACATCCCCATATCCCCATATTCCCATATCCCACATCCTCACATCCCCACATCCCATATCCCTATGTCCCATTGTCCCCCACATCCCCACACCCCCATATCCCACACCGCCACATCCCCATGTCCCCAATTCCCCATATCCCCAATTCCCCATATCCCCCATATCCCCATATCCCACATCCCCACATCCCATATCCCTATGTCCCATTGTCCCCCACATCCCCACACCCCCATATCCCACACCGCCACATCCCCATGTCCCCAATTCCCCATATCCAAACATCCCCATATCCCACATCCCCACATCCCATATCCCTATGTCCCATTGTCCCCCATGTCCCCATGTCCCCACATCCCACACCCCCATCCGCCCATGTCCCCATTGCCCCGTGTCCCCGCAGCACTCACGAGTGCGCACGCGCAGGGTCCCGGCCGTGCCCAGCTCCTGCTCCCGCCGCGCCTGCACCCGGAGCTCGAAGCTGCTGCCGGGCTCCAGGCCCGAGGCCTCGAACGTGAGCGCGGAGCCGGGCAGCTCCTGCGAGAGCGCCGCGTCGGGCGCGTCCTGGGGACAGGGGAGGCGCTGGGGTGAGCTGGGGAGGACTGGGATGGACTGGGATGGGCTGGGATGGACTGGGATGGACTGGGGATGGACTGGGATGGACTGGGATGGACTGGGATGGGCTGGGATGGACTGGGATGGGCTGGGATGGGCTGGGATGGACTGGGATGGGCTGGGATGGGCTGGGATGGACTGGGATGGACTGGGGATGGACTGGGATGGACTGGGATGGACTGGGGATGGACTGGGATGGACTGGGATGGACTGGGATGGGCTGGGATGGACTGGGATGGGCTGGGATGGACTGGGGATGAACTGGGATGGACTGGGGATGGACTGGGATGGACTGGGATGGGCTGGGATGGACTGGGATGGGCTGGGATGGACTGGGGATGAACTGGGATGGACTGGGGATGGACTGGGATGGACTGGGATGGGCTGGGATGGACTGGGATGGACTGGGGTGGACTGGGATGGACTGAGGATGCACTGGGGATGCACTGGGGATGCACTGGGATGATTGGGATGTACTGGGGTGGACGGGATGGACTGGGATGGACTGGGATGGATTGGGATGCACTGGGATGCACTGCAGATCCCCATGGGGCGGCAGCAGGGCCCTTGGTGCCGCCCCCGCCCCGCCCGCGCTGGGGCCCGGCCCCCCCCGGCCCCCGCTCACCAGCGGCACCAGCGACACCCGGAACCCATCCACCGGCCCCGCCGGGCGCGGCCACGACACCCGGAAGGAGGAGGGGGTGCGGGAGAGCAGACGCGGCCTCACCGAGGGGATCTCTGCGGGGGGGGCACACGGCCCGTGAGGAGGGGCAGCGGCGGCAGATGGGGGGGGGCAGCCACGGGATGGGGACCCATGGGATGGGGCACCCACGGGATGGGGACCCATGGGGGGGGCAGCCACGGGATGGGGACCCACGGGATGGGGACCCATGGGGGGGGCACCCACGGGATGGGGACCCACGGGATGGGGACCCATGGGGGGGGCACCCACGGGATGGGGCACCCACGGGATGGGCGCCCACGGGATGGGGCACCAATGGAATGGGGCACCCATGGGATGGGGCACCAATGGAATGGGGCACCCACGGGATGGGGCACCCACGGGATGGGCACCCATGGGATGGGGCACCCACGGGACGGGCACCCACGGGATGGGGCACCCACGGGATGGGCACCCACGGGATGGGCACCCATGGGATGGGGCACCCACGGGATGGGGCACCAATGGAATGGGGCACCCACGGGATGGGGCACCCACGGGATGGGCACCCATGGGATGGGGCACCAATGGAATGGGGCACCCACGGGATGGGGCACCCACGGGATGGGGCACCAATGGAATGGGGCACCCACGGGATGGGCACCCACGGGATGGGGCACCCACGGGATGGGCACCCACGGGATGGGCACCCATGGGATGGGGCACCCACGGGATGGGGCACCAATGGAATGGGGCACCCACGGGATGGGGACCCACGGGATGGGCACCCACGGGATGGGGACCCACGGGATGGGGCACCCACGGGATGGGGCACCAATGGAATGGGGCACCCACGGGATGGGCACCCACGGGATGGGCACCCACGGGATGGGGCACCCACGGGATGGGCACCCATGGGATGGGGCACCCATGGGATGGGCGCCCACGGGATGGGGCACCCACGGGATGGGCACCCATGGGATGGGGCACCCATGGGATGGGGCACCAATGGAATGGGGCACCCACGGGATGGGGCACCCACGGGATGGGCACCCATGGGATGGGGCACCCACGGGATGGGCACCCACGGGATGGGGCACCCACGGGATGGGGCACCAATGGAATGGGGCACCCACGGGATGGGCACCCACGGGATGGGGCACCCACGGGATGGGCACCCACGGGATGGGGCACCAATGGAATGGGGCACCCACGGGATGGGGACCCACGGGATGGGCACCCACGGGATGGGGACCCACGGGATGGGGCACCCACGGGATGGGGCACCAATGGAATGGGGCACCCACGGGATGGGGCACCAATGGAATGGGGCACCCACGGGATGGGCACCCACAGGATGGGGCACCCACGGGATGGGCACCCATGGGATGGGGCACCCATGGGATGGGCGCCCATGGGATGGGGCACCAATGGAATGGGGCACCCACGGGATGGGGCACCAATGGAATGGGGCACCCACGGGATGGGGCACCCACGGGATGGGGCACCCACGGGATGGGCACCCATGGGATGGGGCACCAATGGAATGGGGCACCCACGGGATGGGGCACCCACGGGATGGGGCACCCACGGGATGGGCACCCATGGGATGGGGCACCAATGGAATGGGGCACCCACGGGATGGGGCACCCACGGGATGGGGCACCCACGGGATGGGCACCCACGGGATGGGGCACCAATGGAATGGGGCACCCACGGGATGGGCACCCACGGGATGGGGCACCCACGGGATGGGCACCCATGGGATGGGGCACCAATGGAATGGGGCACCCACGGGATGGGGCACCAATGGAATGGGGCACCCACGGGATGGGGCACCCACGGGATGGGGCACCCACGGGATGGGCACCCACGGGATGGGGCACCAATGGAATGGGGCACCCACGGGATGGGCACCCATGGGATGGGGCACCAATGGAATGGGGCACCCACGGGATGGGGCACCCACGGGATGGGGCACCCACGGGATGGGCACCCATGGGATGGGGCACCCACGGGATGGGCACCCATGGGATGGGACACCAATGGAATGGGGCACCCACGGGATGGGGCACCCACGGGATGGGGCACCCACGGGATGGGCACCCACGGGATGGGGCACCAATGGAATGGGGCACCCACGGGATGGGCACCCACGGGATGGGCGCCCACGGGATGGGGCACCCACGGGATGGGCACCCACGGGATGGGCGCCCACGGGATGGGCGCCCATGGGATGGGGCACCCATGGGATGGGGCACCCACGGGATGGGCACCCACGGGATGGGCACCCACGGGATGGGGCACCCACGGGATGGGCACCCACGGGATGGGGCACCCACGGGATGGGCGCCCTGCGGACCCCCTGGGACCCCCGGGGCCGCATCATCCGCGCTGTGGCCGCGGGGGGGGGCACGAACCCTGCGCGCAGGCGGTGCCGGGGCCGCAGCCGCGGGTGCCGCAGTCGGGGCCGCTGAAGCCGCGGTAGCAGAGGCAGCGCCCGGCGCGGCACCGGCCCTGATCGCTGCAGCCCCGCGGGCACGGAGCGGAGGGGGGGGGCGGCGCGGGAGCGGGGGGGGCGTCGGGAGGGGGCGGGCAGAGCTCGCGGGACAGAGTGAGGCCTGCGGGGGGGGGGGGAGACAAAAAGGCACAGCCCCGAGCCAGGGCCATGTCCCATATCCATATCCCATATCCCATATCCCATATCCCACATCCCTCATCCCACACCCCACACCCCACACCCCACATCCCACATCCCACACCCCCCATCCCACACCCCACATCCCACATCCCACATCCCACATCCCACACCCCCCATCCCACACCCCACATCCCACATCCCACACCCCACATCCCACACCCCACACCCCACACCCCCCATCCCACATCCCACACCCCACATCCCACACCCCACACCCCACATCCCACATCCCACACCCCACATCCCACACCCCACACCCCACATCCCACATCCCACACCCCACACCCCACACCCCCCATCCCACATCCCACATCCCACACCCCACACCCCCCATCCCACATCCCACACCCCCCATCCCACACCCCTCATCCCACACCCCACACCCCCCATCCCACACCCCCCATCCCACACCCCACATCCCACACCCCACACCCCCCATCCCACATCCCACATCCCACACCCCACACCCCACACCCCCCATCCCACACCCCCCACCCCACACCCCCCATCCCACACCCCCCACCCCACACCCCACATCCCACACCCCACATCCCACATCTCACATCCCACACCCCCCATCCCACACCCCCCACCCCACACCCCACACCCCACACCCCCCATCCCACATCCCACATCCCACACCCCACACCCCACACCCCCCATCCCACACCCCACACCCCACACCCCCCACCCCCCACCCCCCATCCCGCATCCCGCACCCCCATCCCGGGCCATGCCCATGTCCGTTACCGGTGCCCGCCAGGGGCCCTGGGCTCCCCCCGCAGGATCCCTGCAGCTCCCGCACTCTCCCCTCCAGCTCCCGCAGCCGCTCCAGGACTTCCAACAGCGCCGGGGCACAGCCGGGAGCCGGGGGGGAGCCCGGGGGGGTCCCCGAGGTCCCCCCCAGCGCCAGGGCCAGGAGCAGCCACAGCGCGGGGGCCATCGGCCTATGGGGACACAGGGACATGGGGGGCGGTGGGGCCGGGGGGGCACTGACCCGGGGGGGACCACCACTTGCACCACCAGTAACACCCACCAGTGCCACCAGTACCACCAGTGCCAGTACCACCAGTACCACCAGTGCCACCAGTGCCACCTGTACCACCAGTACCACCAGTGCCACCAGTACCACCAGTGCCACCAGCGCCACCAGCACCACCAGCGCCACCAGTGTCACCAGTGCCACCAGTACCACCAGCACCACCAGCACCACCAGTGCCAGTACCACCAGTACCACCAGTGCCACCAGTGCCACCAGTACCACCAGCACCACCAGTACCACCAGTGCCAGTACCACCAGTGCCAGTACCACCAGTACCACCAGTACCACCAGTGCCAGTACCACCAGTGCCAGTACCACCAGTACCACCAGTGCCACCAGTGCCAGTACCACCAGTACCACCAGTACCACCAGTGCCAGTACCACCAGTGCCAGTACCACCAGTACCACCAGTACCACCAGCACCACCAGTGCCACCAGTGCCAGTACCACCAGTACCACCAGTGCCAGTACCACCAGTGCCAGTACCACCAGTACCACCAGTACCACCAGCACCACCAGTGCCACCAGTGCCAGTACCACCAGTACCACCAGTACCACCAGTGCCAGTACCACCAGTGCCAGTACCACCAGTACCACCAGTGCCACCAGTGCCAGTACCACCAGTACCACCAGTACCACCAGTACCACCAGCGCCACCAGTGCCACCAGTGCCAGTACCACCAGCACCACCAGTACCACCAGTACCACCAGTGCCACCAGCACCACCAGTGCCACCAGTGCCAGTACCACCAGTGCCAGTACCACCAGTACCACCAGTGCCACCACTGCCAGTACCACCAGCACCACCAGTACCACCAGTACACCACCAGTGCCACCAGTACCACCAGTACCACCAGCACCACCAGTGCCACCAGTGCCAGTACCACCAGCACCACCAGTGCCACCAGTGCCAGCACCACCAGTGCCAGTACCACCAGTACCACCAGTGCCACCAGTGCCAGTACCACCAGTGCCAGTACCACCAGTACCACCAGTGCCACCAGTGCCAGTACCACCAGCACCACCAGTACCACCAGTACACCACCAGTGCCACCAGTACCACCAGTACCACCAGCACCACCAGTGCCACCAGTGCCAGTACCACCAGTGCCACCAGCACCACCAGTGCCACCAGTGCCAGTACCACCAGTACCACCAGTGCCAATACCACCAGTACCACCAGTACACCACCAGCACCACCAGTACCACCAGTACTCCACCAGTACCACCAGTGCCACCAGTACCACCAGTACCACCAGTGCCACCAGCACCACCAGTACCACCAGTACACCACCAGCACAACCAGTACCACCAGTACACCACCAGTACCACCAGTGCCACCAGTGCCACCAGCACCACCAGTACCACCAGTGCCAGTACCACCAGTACCACCAGTACCACCAGTGCCAGTACCACCAGCACCACCAGTACCACCAGTACACCACCAGCACCACCAGTACCACCAGTACACCACCAGTACCACCAGTGCCACCAGTACCACCAGTACCACCAGTGCCACCAGCACCACCAGTACCACCAGTGCCAGTACCACCAGCACCACCAGTACCACCAGTGCCAGTACCACCAGCACCACCAGTACCACCAGTACAACACCAGTGCCACCAGTGCCACCAGCACCACCAGTGCCACCAGTGCCAGTACCACCAGTGCCACCAGTACCACCAGTACCACCAGTGCCACCAGTGCCAGTACCACCAGTACCACCAGTACCACCAGCACCACCAGCGCCACCAGTGCCACCCCCAGTACCACCAGTACCACCAGCACCATCAGTGCCACCAGTGCCACCAGTACCACCAGTACCACCAGTGCCACCCCCAGTACCACCACCAGTACCACCAGCGACTCCAGCAGCACCAGTAACACCAGTAACAGCGGCACCAGCGCTCTCAACCCTCTCCAGGCCCCTCCACTCACACCAGTAACACACCAGTAACACACCAGTAACAGCAGTTACAAACAGCTCACACCAGTAACACACCAGTATCACGCCAGTGACACACCAGTCACACCAGTGACACCAGTAACAAACAGCTCACACCAGTGACACACCAGTAACACGCCAGTGACACACCAGTCACACCAGTGACACCAGTAACAAACAGGTCACACCAGTAACACCAGTGACACACCAGTCACACCAGTGACACCAGTAACAAACAGGTCACACCAGTAACACACCAGTGACACACCAGTCACACCAGTGACACCAGTAACAAACAGGTCACACCAGTCACACCAGTCACACCAGTAACACACCAGTGACACCAGTAACAAACAGGTCACACCAGTAACAAACAGGTCACACCAGTGACACACCAGTCACACCAGTGACACCAGTAACAAACAGGTCACACCAGTCACACCAGTCACACCAGTAACACACCAGTGACACACCAGTGACACACCAGTAACACACCAGTGACACACCAGTAACACACCAGTGACACGAGTCAAAGCAGCTCCAGTCTCAGCAGTACCTCCAGCAGCAGCAGCCCCAGTGCTCCCAGTGCTCCCAGTGCTCCCAGTACCGGGCCCCACCCCTCCCCCCTGTTTACAGCTGCTGTTGCTGCAGCAACAAAACATCTGGGCGGGAGCCGCCAGATGTGGAGGGGGGGGGCACTGACAGCGGTGAGAGAGCAGGGAGAGACCAGTGACACCAGTGAGAGACCAGTAACACCAGTAACACCAGTAACACCAGTGACACCAGTGAGAGACCAGTAACACCAGTAACACCAGTAACACCAGTGACACCAGTGAGAGACCAGTAACACCAGTGAGAGACCAGTGACACCAGTAACACCAGTAACACCAGTAACACCAGTGACACCAGTGAGAGACCAGTAACACCAGTGACACCAGTAACACCAGTGACACCAGTGAGAGACCAGTAACACCAGTGAGAGACCAGTGACACCAGTAACACCAGTGACACCAGTGAGAGACCAGTAACACCAGTGAGAGACCAGTGACACCAGTAACACCAGTAACACCAGTAACACCAGTAACACCAGTGAGAGACCAGTAACACCAGTGACACCAGTAACACCAGTGACACCAGTGAGAGACCAGTAACACCAGTGAGAGACCAGTGACACCAGTAACACCAGTGACACCAGTGAGAGACCAGTAACACCAGTGAGAGACCAGTGACACCAGTAACACCAGTGACACCAGTGAGAGACCAGTAACACCAGTAACACCAGTGACACCAGTAACACCAGTGAGAGACCAGTGACACCAGTAACACCAGTGACACCAGTGAGAGACCAGTGACACCAGTGAGAGACCAGTAACACCAGTGACACCAGTAACACCAGTGACACCAGTGAGAGACCAGTAACACCAGTGAGAGACCAGTGACACCAGTAACACCAGTGACACCAGTGAGAGACCAGTAACACCAGTAACACCAGTAACACCAGTGACACCAGTAACACCAGTGAGAGACCAGTGACACCAGTAACACCAGTGACACCAGTGAGAGACCAGTGACACCAGTGAGAGACCAGTAACACCAGTGAGAGACCAGTAACACCAGTAACACCAGTAACACCAGTGACACCAGTGACACCAGTGAGAGACCAGTAACACCAGTAACACCAGTAACACCAGTAACACCAGTGACACCAGTGAGAGACCAGTAACACCAGTAACACCAGTAACACCAGTGACACCAGTGAGAGACCAGTAACACCAGTAACACCAGTGACACCAGTGAGAGACCAGTAACACCAGTAACACCAGTGACACCAGTGAGAGACCAGTAACACCAGTGAGAGACCAGTGACACCAGTGAGAGACCAGTAACACCAGTGACACCAGTGAGAGACCAGTGACACCAGTGAGAGACCAGTAACACCAGTAACACCAGTGAGAGACCAGTAACACCAGTGAGAGACCAGTAACACCAGTAACACCAGTGACACCAGTAACACCAGTAACACCAGTAACACCAGTGACACCAGTGAGAGACCAGTAACACCAGTAACACCAGTAACACCAGTAACACCAGTGAGAGACCAGTAACACCAGTAACACCAGTAACACCAGTGCCACCAGTGACACCAGTGAGAGACCAGTAACACCAGTGAGAGACCAGTAACACCAGTAACACCAGTAACACCAGTAACACCAGTGAGAGACCAGTAACACCAGTAACACCAGTAACACCAGTGCCACCAGTGACACCAGTGACACCAGTGACACCAGTGACACCAGTAACACCAGTAACACCAGTGACACCAGTGAGAGACCAGTAACACCAGTAACACCAGTGAGAGACCAGTAACACCAGTAACACTAGTGACACCAGTAACACCAGTAACACCAGTAACACCAGTAACACCAGTGACACCAGTGAGAGACCAGTAACACCAGTAACACCAGTAACACCAGTAACACCAGTGAGAGACCAGTAACACCAGTAACACCAGTAACACCAGTGCCACCAGTGACACCAGTGAGAGACCAGTAACACCAGTGAGAGACCAGTAACACCAGTAACACCAGTAACACCAGTAACACCAGTGAGAGACCAGTAACACCAGTAACACCAGTAACACCAGTGCCACCAGTGACACCAGTGAGAGACCAGTAACACCAGTGAGAGACCAGTAACACCAGTAACACCAGTGACACCAGTAACACCAGTAACACCAGTGCCACCAGTGACACCAGTAACACCAGTAACACCAGTAACACCAGTGACACCAGTGACACCAGTGACACCAGTAACACCAGTGACACCAGTGACACCAGTGAGAGACCAGTAACACCAGTAACACCAGTGACACCAGTGACACCAGTGAGAGACCAGTAACACCAGTAACACCAGTAACACCAGTAACACCAGTGAGAGACCAGTAACACCAGTAACACCAGTAACACCAGTGACACCAGTGAGAGACCAGTAACACCAGTGAGAGACCAGTAACACCAGTAACACCAGTAACACCAGTGAGAGACCAGTAACACCAGTGAGAGACCAGTAACACCAGTAACACCAGTAACACCAGTGAGAGACCAGTAACACCAGTGAGAGACCAGTAACACCAGTAACACCAGTAACACCAGTGAGAGACCAGTAACACCAGTGAGAGACCAGTAACACCAGTAACACCAGTGAGAGACCAGTAACACCAGTAACACCAGTGACAGCAGTGAGAGACCAGTAACACCAGTGAGAGACCAGTAACACCAGTAACACCAGTGACACCAGTGAGAGACCAGTAACACCAGTGAGAGACCAGTAACACCAGTAACACCAGTAACACCAGTGAGAGACCAGTAACACCAGTGAGAGACCAGTGACACCAGTGAGAGACCAGTAACACCAGTGACACCAGTGACACCAGTGAGAGACCAGTAACACCAGTAACACCAGTGACACCAGTAACACCAGTAACACCAGTAACACCAGTGACACCAGTAACACCAGTAACACCAGTAACACCAGTAACACCAGTGAGAGACCAGTAACACCAGTAACACCAGTAACACCAGTAACACCAGTGACACCAGTAACACCAGTAACACCAGTAACACCAGTGACACCAGTAACACCAGTGAGAGACCAGTAACACCAGTAACACCAGTAACACCAGTAACACCAGTGACACCAGTAACACCAGTGACACCAGTGAGAGACCAGTAACACCAGTGACACCAGTGAGAGACCAGTGACACCAGTAACACCAGTGACACCAGTAACACCAGTAACACCAGTAACACCAGTGACACCAGTGAGAGACCAGTAACACCAGTGACACCAGTGAGAGACCAGTGACACCAGTAACACCAGTAACACCAGTGACACCAGTACCAGTGAGAGACCAGTAACACCAGTAACACCAGTGACACCAGTGACACCAGTGAGAGACCAGTAACACCAGTGAGAGACCAGTAACACCAGTAACACCAGTAACACCAGTGACACCAGTGACACCAGTGACACCAGTGAGAGACCAGTAACACCAGTAACACCAGTAACACCAGTGACACCAGTAACACCAGTAACACCAGTGCCACCAGTGACACCAGTAACACCAGTGACACCAGTAACACCAGTAACACCAGTGCCACCAGTGCCACCAGTAACACCAGTGACACCAGTAACACCAGTAACACCAGTGACACCAGTGACACCAGTAACACCAGTGACACCAGTGACACCAGTGACACCAGTGCCACCAGTGACACCAGTAACACCAGTGACACCAGTGACACCAGTAACACCAGTGCCACCAGTGCCACCAGTAACACCAGTAACACCAGTAACACCAGTGACACCAGTGACACCAGTAACACCAGTGCCACCAGTAACACCAGTGCCACCAGTGACACCAGTAACACCAGTGACACCAGTAACACCAGTGCCACCAGTGACACCAGTGACACCAGTGAGAGACCAGTAACACCAGTAACACCAGTGACACCAGTGACACCAGTGAGAGACCAGTAACACCAGTAACACCAGTAACACCAGTGCCACCAGTGCCACCAGTAACACCAGTGACACCAGTAACACCAGTAACACCAGTAACACCAGTAACACCAGTGAGAGACCAGTAACACCAGTAACACCAGTAACACCAGTAACACCAGTGACACCAGTAACACCAGTAACACCAGTGACACCAGTGACACCAGTAACACCAGTGACACCAGTGACACCAGTGACACCAGTGCCACCAGTGACACCAGTAACACCAGTGACACCAGTGACACCAGTAACACCAGTGCCACCAGTGCCACCAGTAACACCAGTAACACCAGTAACACCAGTGACACCAGTGACACCAGTAACACCAGTGCCACCAGTAACACCAGTGCCACCAGTGACACCAGTAACACCAGTGACACCAGTAACACCAGTGCCACCAGTGACACCAGTGACACCAGTGAGAGACCAGTAACACCAGTAACACCAGTGACACCAGTGACACCAGTGCCACCTGTCCTGCAGCTCGCAGTGACACCAGTAACCCTGGTCCATGTGTGGGTCACTCTAGGGGGTCACTATGGGTCAATGTGTGGGTCAATGTGTAGGTCAGTCTGTGGGTCTCTATGGGCCTCTATGGGTCTCTATGGGTCTCTATGGGCCTCTATGGGTCTCTCTGATCTCTATGGGGTCTCTATGGGTCTCGATGGTCTTTTTGGGTCTCCATGGGTCTCTATGTTCTCTATGGGTCTCTATGGGTCTCTATGGGTCTCCATGGGTCTCTATGGGTCTCTATGGGTCTCTATGTTCTCTATGGGTCCCAATGTTCTCTATGGGTCTCTATGTTCTCTATGGGTCTCTATGGGTCTCTATGTTCTCTATGGGTCTCTATGGGTCTCTATGGGTCCCAATGTTCTCTATGGGTCTCTATGGGTCTCTATGTTCTCTATGGGTCTCTATGGGTCTCTATGGGTCCCAATGTTCTCTATGGGTCTCTATGGGTCTCTATGTTCTCTATGGGTCTCTATGGGTCTCTATGGGTCCCAATGTTCTCTATGGGTCTCTATGGGTCTCTATGTTCTCTATGGGTCTCTATGGGTCTCTATGGGTCTCTATGTGTCTCTATGTTCTCTATGGGTCTCTATGGGTCTCTATGTTCTCTATGGGTCTCTATGGGTCTCTATGGGTCTCTATGTGTCTCTATGTTCTCTATGGGTCTCTATGGGTCTCTATGTTCTCTATGGGTCTCTATGGGTCTCTATGGGTCTCTATGTTCTCTATGGGTCTCTATGGGTCTCTATGTTCTCTATGGGTCTCTATGGGTCTCTATGGGTCTCTATGGGTCCCAATGTTCTCTATGGGTCTCTATGGGTCTCTATGTTCTCTATGGGGCTCTATGGGTCTCTATGGGTCTCTATGGGTCTCTATGGGTCTCTATGGGTCCCAATGGGTCTCTATGTGTCTCTATGTTCTCTATGGGTCTCTATGGGTCTCTATGGGTCCCAATGTTCTCTATGGGTCTCTATGGGTCTCTATGGGTCCCAATGTTCTCTATGGGTCTCTATGGGTCTCTATGTTCTCTATGGGTCTCTATGGGTCTCTATGTTCTCTATGGGTCTCTATGGGTCCCAATGTTCTCTATGGGTCTCTATGGGTCTCTATGGGTCTCTATGTTCTCTATGGGTCTCTATGGGTCTCTATGTTCTCTATGGGTCTCTATGTTCTCTATGGGTCTCTATGGGTCTCTATGTTCTCTATGGGTCTCTATGTTCTCTATGGGTCTCTATGGGTCTCTATGGGTCTCTATGTTCTCTATGGGTCTCTATGGGTCTCTATGTTCTCTATGGGTCTCTATGGGTCTCTATGGGTCCCAATGTTCTCTATGGGTCTCTATGGGGCTCCGCTGTGGGTCCGTTCCCCGGGTGGGGCCGTGACTCACCCCCCTCCCCCCCCCCCCCGCTGTTGTTTTCGCTGCAGGACCCTGGGGGGGGGGGGGAGGGGCGCGCGATGTGGGGCTGCGGGGGGGCAGGGGCGGGGTCACGTGGGGGGCGGGGGGAGGGGCACGTGGGCCCTGCACGCGGTCGGGCGTGGGCGGCCGCGGGCCCTGTGGGGCCGGGGGGGGAGGGGAGGGGGGGGAGGGGAGGGGGGGGGAAGGGGGGGGGGGAGGGGGAGGCCGGGCCCGAGCCGGGGTTTGGTCATGGCCGAGATGGGCGCGTCCGGTACGGGGGGGGGGGAGGGGCGATGTGGGGCACGTGGGGGGGGGCACGTGGGGGGGATGTGGGGCAGCTGTGGGGCTGGGGGTCACTTGGGGGTCACTTGGGGGTCACGTGGGGGCAGTTTCAGGTCCCCCCCTCCCCCAGCAGCAAAATGGCGGCCGCCGCTGGTCCCAAGATGGCGGCGCCCGGAGGACTTCATCTCCCATCATGCCCCTCGGGGGGCTCCCGGCGAAGCTGTTCCCTCCCCCCCCGCTCGCTCCCGGGCGCTGATTGGTCACAGGCGGGGACTGGCGGCGGCAGCAGCCAATCAGGAGGCGGGGGGGGAGTGGTGGCTTTGGGGGGGGCCTCATTGGGTGGGGGGGGAACCCATTGACCCCCCCAGACCCCATTGACCCCCATTGGCCCCATTGACCCCATAGACCCCATAGATCCCCCATAGACCCCATAGACCCCCATAGACCCCCATAGACCCCCATAGACCCCATAGACCCCATAGACCCCCATAGACCCCATAGAACCCCATAGACCCCCACAGACCCCATAGACCCCCATAGACCCCATAGACCCCCATAGACCCCCATAGACCCCATAGAACCCCATAGACCCCATAGACCCCCATAGACCCCATAGACCCCCATAGACCCCCACAGACCCCATAGACCCCCACAGAACCCATAGACCCCATAGACCCCCATAGACCCCCATAGACCCCATAGACTCCATAGACCCCCATAGACCCCATAGACCCCCATAGACCCCATAGAACCCCATAGACCCCCACAGACCCCATAGACCCCATAGACCCCATAGACCCCCATAGACCCCATAGAACCCCATAGACCCCCACAGACCCCATAGACCCCATAGACCCCCACAGACCCCATAGACCCCCATAGACCCCCCATAGATCTTCACGCTGTGGGAGCCATGGGGCGGAGGGAGCGCATCCCTCAGTCCCCGCTCCCACCACTGAGGAGCAGAGATCCGGAGAGCTCCCAACGGAGCCCCAGAGCCCGAAGGGAATGAAGGGATGGAGGAGGCGGGAAGCAGCCGAAGCGGCGGACACATGGATGAGGGACACAGGGATGAGGGACACATGGATGAGGGACACAGGGATGAGGGACACATGGATCAGGGACACAGGGATGAGGGACACAGGGATGAGGGGCACAGGGATGAGGGACACATGGATGAGGGACACAGGGATGAGGGACACAGGGATGAGGGACACAGGGATGAGGGACACATGGATCAGGGACACAGGGATGAGGGACACAGGGATGAGGGGCACAGGGATGAGGGACACAGGGATCCGGGACACAGGGATGAGGGACACAGGGATGAGGGACACATGGATCCGGGACACAGGGATGAGGGACACAGGGATGAGGGACACAGGGATGAGGGGCACAGGGATGTGGGACACAGGGATGAGGGGCACAGGGATGAGGGACACAGGGATGAGGGGCACAGGGATGAGGGACACAGGGATCCGGGACACAGGGATGAGGGACACAGGGATGAGGGGCACAGGGATGAGGGACACAGGGATCCGGGACACAGGGATCCGGGACACAGGGATGAGGGACACATGGATCCGGGACACAGGGATGAGGGACACAGGGATGAGGGACACAGGGATCCGGGACACAGGGATGAGGGACACAGGGATGAGGGACACAGTGATGCGGGACACAGGGATGAGGGACACAGGGATGAGGGACACAGGGATCCGGGACACAGGGATGAGGGACACAGGGATGAGGGACACAGTGATGCGGGACACAGGGATGAGGGACACAGGGATGAGGGACACAGGGATGCGGGACACAGGGATCGCGGACGCACGGATCTGGACTGCATCCAAACTGTGACACAACGGATGGGAATCAACGGGAAAGAGGAGGAGGGAACAGCGGAGACAAATCCAAGCGCTGACGCCATCCCAATGGCATTGGAATTCATGGCATTAACCGGGAGGAGACGGATACACACAGGGTGTGACTGAAGGCGAGGGACTCCATGGGCTCCCACACCGGGATGTGGGGATGCTCTGATCACACACTGGGATGTGGGGATGCTCTGGGCACACACACAGGGATGTGGGGATGCTCTGATCCCACACAGGGATGTGGGGATGCTCTGGGCACACACACAGGGATGTGGGGATGCTCTGGGCACACACAGGGATGTGGGGATGCTCTGATCCCACACAGGGATGTGGGGATGCTCTGGGCACACACACAGGGATGTGGGGATGCTCTGGGCACACACAGGGATGTGGGGATGCTCTGATCCCACACTGGGATGTGGGGATGCTCTGGGCACACACTGGGATGTGGGGATGCTCTGATCCCACACTGGGATGTGGGGATGCTCTGATCCCACACTGGGATGTGGGGATGCTCTGGGCACACACTGGGATGTGGGGATGCTCTGATCCCACACTGGGATGTGGGGATGCTCTGGGCACACACTGGGATGTGGGGATCCTCTGATCCCACACACAGGGATGTGGGGATGCTCTGGGCACACACTGGGATGTGGGGATGCTCTGACCCCACACACAGGGATGTGGGGATGCTCTGATCCCACACAGGGATGTGGGGATGCTCTGGGCACACACTGGGATGTGGGGATGCTCTGATCCCACACACAGGGATGTGGGGATGCTCTGGGCACACACAGGGATGTGGGGATGCTCTGGGCACACACTGGGATGTGGGGATGCTCTGGGCACACACTGGGATGTGGGGATGCTCTGATCCCACACACAGGGATGTGGGGATGCTCTGGGCACACACAGGGATGTGGGGATGCTCTGATCCCACACAGGGATGTGGGGATGCTCTGGGCACACACACAGGGATGTGGGGATGCTCTGATCCCACACAGGGATGTGGGGATGCTCTGGGCACACACACAGGGATGTGGGGATGCTCTGGGCACACACAGGGATGTGGGGATGCTCTGGGCACACACACAGGGATGTGGGGATGCTCTGATCCCACACTGGGATGTGGGGATGCTCTGGGCACACACTGGGATGTGGGGATGCTCTGATCCCACACTGGGATGTGGGGATGCTCTGGGCACACACTGGGATGTGGGGATGCTCTGATCCCACACTGGGATGTGGGGATGCTCTGGGCACACACTGGGATGTGGGGATCCTCTGATCCCACACACAGGGATGTGGGGATGCTCTGGGCACACACTGGGATGTGGGGATGCTCTGACCCCACACACAGGGATGTGGGGATGCTCTGATCCCACACAGGGATGTGGGGATGCTCTGGGCACACACTGGGATGTGGGGATGCTCTGATCCCACACACAGGGATGTGGGGATGCTCTGGGCACACACTGGGATGTGGGGATGCTCTGGGCACACACAGGGATGTGGGGATGCTCTGATCCCACACACAGGGATGTGGGGATGCTCTGGGCACACACAGGGATGTGGGGATGCTCTGATCCCACACACAGGGATGTGGGGATGCTCTGGGCACACACTGGGATGTGGGGATGCTCTGGGCACACACTGGGATGTGGGGATGCTCTGGGCACACACTGGGATGTGGGGATGCTCTGATCCCACACTGGGATGTGGGGATGCTCTGGGCACACACAGGGATGTGGGGATGCTCTGAGCACACACAGGGATGTGCGGATGCTCTGATCCCACACAGGGATGTGGGGATGCTCTGGGCACACACTGGGATGTGGGGATGCTCTGGGCTCCCACAGGGACACAGGGATGCTGTGGGCACACACAGGGATACAGGGATGCTCTGATCCCAGAGGGATGTGCGCATTCCCAGCTCCCAGCCACACAAGTCCCTCTGGGCACCCATGCAGCTGCTGAGGCCGCATTCTGGCTCCTGCTGGCCACGTCCAGGAGTTTCTTATGGAAACAGAATCCGGAGCCTCCCGGGAAAGCAGGAATGAGGGTGGCCATAGGCCAGGAGGGCCCTCCGGTCCCCAAAGGTGGTGTGGGCTATGGGGTATGGGATATGGGATGCAGGATATGGGGTATGGGATGCAGGATATGGGATATGGGGTATAGGATGCAGGATATGGGGTATGGGATATGGGATATGGGGTATAGGATGCAGGATATGGGGTATGGGATATGGGATATGGGGTATAGGATGCAGGATATGGGGTATGGGATATGGGGTATGGGATGCAGGATATGGGGTATGGGATATGGGGTATAGGATGCAGGATATGGGGTATGGGATATGGGATGCAGGATATGGGATATGGGGTATAGGATGCAGGATATGGGGTATGGGATATGGGGTATAGGATGCAGGATATGGGGTATGGGATATGGGATGCAGGATATGGGATATGGGGTATAGGATGCAGGATATGGGGTATGGGATATGGGGTATGGGATGCAGGATATGGGGTATGGGATATGGGATGCAGGATATGGGATATGGGGTATGGGACACGGGGCTGGCGCTCCATAGTGTGTCCCCACGCATGAGCCCCCCCGGCGCAGGCACTTTCCCACTCCTCATTCCCCATGGAACCACTTTAACCCTTTATTAAAGCAGCAGTGGGGCTGCGGGGGGGTCCCCATAGGGGGGTCCCTATAGGGCCCCCCCCAGCGCCCCCTCAGCCCTTGCCCTGTCCGCGCTGCAGCTCCTGCTGCAGCCTTCCCAGCGCATCCCGGTGCTGCTCCGAGCGCCGCTCCAGCTCCTGCATCTGCTGCTCGTAGCGCTTGCTGCGGGAGAGGGCATCCATGGTACCGGGATGCGGGGACACCGGGACCCAGGGACACCGGGACCCAGGGACACCGGGATGCAGGGACACCGGGATGCAGGGACACCGGGACGCAGGGACACCGGGATGCAGGGACACCGGGATGCATGGGTACCGGGATGCGGGGACACCGGGATGCATGGGTACCAGGATGCGGGGACACCGGGACCCAGGGACACCGGGATGCAGGGACACCGGGATGCATGGGTACCGGGATGCAGGGACACCAGAATGCACGGGCATCGGAATCCATGGACATCGGGATCCATGGACATTGGGATCCATGGGTACCGGAAACCATGGGCATTGGGATGCAGGGACACTGGGATGCAGGGACATCGGGATCCATGGGTACTGGGATGCATAGGCATTGGGATCCATGGACATCGGGATGCATGGGCATTGGGATGCATGGGTACCAGGATGCAGGGACACAGGGATGCATGGATACCAGGATCCATGGGCATTGGGATCCACGGGCATTGGGATCCATGGGCATTGGGACGCACGGGCACCGGGATCCATGGGCATTGGGATCCATGGGCACCGGGATCCATGGGCATTGGGATCCATGGGCATTGGGACGCACGGGCACCGGGATGAGCCCTTACGCACATCTCCCCCGCGATGTACTCCAGGCGCTTCCCCACGGTGCCCTTGGCCTCCTCCAGCTCCTGCCGCACCAGCACGGGGCCCAGCAGCTTGAAGATGGTGTTGGAGGCATCGAGCAGCTCCAGCTCCTGCGGCGGGGGGGGCACGGTGATGGGGGGGGGCGCTTTGGGGGGGTCAGGGCCGTTCTGAGGGGTTGGGGGGGGTTTTGGGGGGCTCAGGGTGCGGGGGGGGGTTGGGGCTTTAGGAGCTTTTCAGGGGTTCAGGGGATACTTTGGGAGGTTTCGGGGGGGCTTTGGGGGTGGTTCCTGGATGGTTTTGGGGGCGCATTTGGGGTGGTTTTGGGGGTGTTTCTGGATGGTTTTGGGGTGGATTTGGGGTGTTTTGGGGCAGATTTGGGGTGGTTTTGGGGCAGTTTTGGGGTGTTTCTGGGTGGTTTTGGGGTGGATTTGGGGTGGTTTTGGGATGGTTTTGGGATGGTTTTGGGGCGGTTTTGGGGTGTTTCTGGGTGGTTTCTGGGTGCTTTGGGATGGTTTTGGGGTGTTTCTGGGTGTTCTGGGGGTGTTTCTGGGTGGTTTTGGGGGGTTTTGGCAGTGTTTTGGGGGTGCTTTGGGGCGCTTCGGGCGCTCCTCACCTCTCTGACGATGTTGTTCTCCGTCAGCTGCGCCTCCAACTTCTGCCGCGCGGCCACGGCCCGGCCCAGGTCTGGGGGGGGACCCCAAGAACGGGGGGGGGTCAGAGGGGCCCCCCCAACCCAGGGCCATGGGGGGAAATGAGGGGGGGTTGGGCTGAAACGGAGGGGTCTGGGGGGGAAATGAAGGGTTTTTGGGGTGAAACGAAGGGGTTTTGGGCACCTTTCTGCAGTTGTTGGTATTTTTCCAGCTCCCCCTGAAGCTTCTTCTGGATCTGCTCGGCCATGGCGGAGGCTGCGGGGGAAGGAGGCCCATGGGACCCGAACCCCCCCCCATAGAGACCCCATAGGGACCCCATACACCCCATAGAGACCCCATAGAGACCCCATAGACCCTACAAACCCCACAGACCCCATAGAGACCCCATAGACCCCATAGAGAGACCCCATAGAGACCTCATAGACCCCATAAAGACCTCATAGAGACCCCACAGACCCCATAGAGACCCCATAGAGCCCCCATAGACCCCATAGAGACCCCGTAGAGAGCCCACAGACCCCACAGATCCCCCATAGAGCCCCCATAGACCCCATAGAGACCCCATAGAGAGCCCACAGACCCCACAGATCCCCCATAGAGCCCCCATAGAGCCCATAGAGACCCCATAGACCCCATAGAGACCCCATAGAGACCCCATAGAGACCCCATAGGGACCCCATAGGGACCCCATAGACCCCATAGAGACCCCACAGACCCCACCTCGCGCCGCTGCAGGCCCAGGCCACGCCCCCTCCGCCGATCACGTGACGCGGAAACCCCTCCCCGTTCACCCCGCGCGCATGCGCGACCCTCCCTCCCCGCGCCTCAAGCCACGCCCCTCCCCGCCCGCGCCCTCTTCCTATTGGTCCGCAGCGCCCGCAGCCGCCTAAGCCACGCCCCCCCGCCTCAGGCCACGCCCCCTCACCCGCGCCCTCTCCCTATTGGCCCGCAGCACCCGCAGTAGCACAAGCCACCCCCCCAAGCCACGCCCACCACCCCGCCCACCCTCTCTCCACCAATCAGACGCCTCCCTCCCGGCGCTGGCCCCGCCCCCTGCGGCGCGCGCTGGCGCGCCCCGGCAGCTGCTGCCCGGTACCGTGCGGCGGGAACGGGCTGGGGGGGGGGGGGCGGGGGAAGGAGGCGTTCGGACGCTCCCGTTCCCGTTCGGGCGGTTCCGTTCCCGTTCGGGCGCTCCCGTTCCCGTTCGGACGCTCCCGTTCCCGTTCGGGCGCTCCCGTTCCCTTTCGGGCGGTTCCGTTCGGGCGCTCCCGTTCCCGTTCGCGATGCGGCGCCGCTGCTCCCGTGCCCGGCGCTGGGCGGCGCGGGCGGCGGCGCTGGCGCTGGCGCTGCTGGGGCTGGGGCTGGCTGGGGGGGGCGGCGGAGAGGAGCTGCTGGCGGCGGCGATGGCGGCTTGGGCCGGGGACGGAACGGGAACGGGAACGGGAACGGGAAGCGGTGGGGATGGCAACGGCGCGGGGACGGCGAGCGGCGGGAGGGGGACGGCGCTCGGGAACGGCGCAAACGCTGCGGGCGTTGCGATAGGCGCCGATGGTGCCGGGTGCTCCAACGGTGCTGAGCGTTCCAACGCTGCCGGCGCTGCCCTCGACGCGGGCGCTTCGGTGGGTTCGGACGTTGCCGGGCTCCTGCCCCTCACCAACGTCTCCTCCTACCCCGCCTCCATCCCCATCCTCCTGTCCCCTGAGCCCTGCGGCCCCAACTCCCCGTTCCTGCTGGTGCTGGTGCCCAGCGCTGCGGCGCACGCTGCTCAGCGCCAAGCAGTGCGGGACACGTGGGGGGGGGCAGCACCCCCGAAACGCCCCCAAACGGCACAGGACACCCCCAAACCGCCTGCAGACGGCTCCGGAAGGGCCCGAAGTGCCCCCCCGATGCCCAAACCTGCTGCTCAGATCCTCCAAAACGCCCCCGAAACGCCCCGAAACCCCTCCCAATGGCCCAAAACCTCCCCTCGGGTGCCCAAAACTGCGGCTGAAATCCCTCAAAACGCCCCCGTAACGCCTGAAAACTCCCCTGAAACCTCCGGAAACGACCCTGAAACGCCGAAAAACGTTCCCGAAACGCCTGAAACCTCCCCCGAAATGCACGGAAATGCCCCGCAAACGCTTGAAAACGGCCGCCGAAAGGCTGGAAACGCCCCCCCAACACCTGCAAACGCCCCTGAAACGCCTGCAAACGGCTGCAAAGCGCCTGCAAACGCCCCCCAAACGCCTGCAAACGGCCCCGAAACGCCTGAAACCTCCCCCGAAATGCACGGAAACGCCCCCAAAACGCCTGCAAATGCCCCCGAAACGCCTGCAAACGGCTGCAAAACGGCTGCAAACGCCCCCGAAACGCCTGCAAACGCCCCTGGAACGCCTGCAAACGGCTGCAAAACGCCTGCAAACGCCCCTGAAACACCTGCAAACGCCCCCGAAACGCCTGCAAACGGCCCCCAAACGCCTGCAAACACCCCCGAAACGCCTGGAAACGGCTGCAAAACGCCTGCAAACGCCCCCAAAACGCCGGCAAACGCCCCTGGAACGCCTGGAAACGGCCCCGAAACGCCGGCAAACGCCCCTCAAACGCCCGCAAACGCCCCCAAAACGCCTGGAAACGGCTGCAAAACGCCTGCAAACGCCCCCGAAACGCCCGCAAACGGCCCCGAAACGCCCGCAAACGCCCCTCAAACGCCTGCAAACGCCCCTGGAACGCCTGGAAACGGCTGCAAAACGCCTGCAAACGCCCCTCAAACGCCTGCAAACGCCCCTCAAACGCCTGCAAACGCCCCCGAAACGCCCGCAAACGCCCCGGAGCCGCCCCCCACCCGCACCATCTTCGTGCTGGGGCTGCCCCCGGCGTCGGTGCCCGCGCGGGCCCTGCAGGAGGAGTCGCGGCTGCACGGGGACCTCCTGCAGGGCGCGTTCCCGGACGCCTACGGCACTCTGACGCTCAAAACGCTGCTGCTCCTGCGCTGGGCCGCCTCGCGCTGCCCCGGCGCCCGCTTCCTCCTCAAGGCCGACGACGACGTCTTCGTCAACGTCCCCGCTCTGGCGCGGCACCTGCGGGCGCCCGCGCTGCCCGAACGCCTCTACCTGGGCCGCGTCCATTGGTGGGTGCCCCCCAACCGCGACCCCCGCAGCCCCCACCACGTCCCCGCCGCGCTGTACCCGCGGCGCCGCTTCCCCCCGTACTGCAGCGGCACGGCCTATGTGCTGTCGCGCGCCGCGGCGCTGGCGGTGCTGGCGGCCGCCCCCCGCGTCCCCTTCGTGGCCCCGGAGGATGTGTGGGTCGGGCTGTGCGCCCGTCGCGCCGGTGTGGCCCCGCGGCACTCGGCGCGGGTGGCGGGGGCCATGCGGGTGCCGCTGGACGGGTGCTGCTATGGGGAGGTGCTGTTCAGCGCCCACCGCTTGCGGCCGCGGGACATGAGGAGGGTTTGGGGGGCGCTGAGCGAGGGGTGCGGGGCCCTGGGGAGGGCGTTGGGGGTGTTGAGGTGTAGGGTGATGGCGGCGACGGCGGGGGGGGGGTGGTGATGGCTTCTTCCCGAGGGATCGGCGCTGGTAGAGGGGTTGGAAGGGCCTTGGGAGCAGCCGCGTCCTCGCCCCGGGGGTCCCGGAGCCGCTGCTGTGGTCCCCGCGGCCGTCGGCACCGGGAGACGTGGAGCCGATGGGTGAGGAACCGGCGCAGGGGTCGGGCTCCGTCGGCACCGTGGGCAGTGGGATGGAGGGATCCATCGGCACCGTGGATAATGGGATGGAGGGATCCATCGGCACTGTGGACAATGGGATGGAGGGATCCATCGGCACCGTGGGCAATGGGATGGAGGGATCCATCGGCACTGTGGACAATGGGATGGAGGGATCCATCGGCACTGTGGACAATGGGATGGAGGGATCCATCGGCACCGTGGACAATGGGATGGAGGGATCCATCGGCACCGTGGGCAGTGGGATGGAGGGATCCATCGGCACCATGGACAATGGGATGGAGGGATCCATCGGCAGCGTGGATAATGGGATGGAGGGATCCATCGGCACCGTGGATAATGGGATGGACGGATCCATCGGCACCATGGACAGCGGGAGCGATTGAGCCATTGGCACCATGGACACTGGGATCAGGCTCCATCGGCACCATGGACAATGGGATTGGTCCATTGGCACCATGGACTATGGGATTTGTCCATCAGCACCATGGACAATGGGATAGGTCCATTGGCACCATGGACAATGGGATCAGGCTCCATCGGCACCATGGACAATGGGATCAGGCTCCATCAGCACCATAGACAATGGGATTGGTCCATCGGCACCATGGACAATGGGATTGAGGGATCCATCAGCACCATGGACAGCGGTAGCGATTGAGCCATTGGCACCATGGACACTGGGATTGATCCATCAGCACCATGGACAGCGGGAGCGATTGAGCCATTGGCACCATGGACACTGGGATCAGGCTCCATCGGCACCATGGACACTGGGATTGATCCATCAGCACCATGGACAATGGGATGAAAGGGTCCACAGCACCATGGACACTGGGACCGAGGGATCCATCAGCGCCATGGACACTGGGATCGAGGGGTCCTTTGGCACCATGGACACTGGGACTGATGTGGCCCAAGGGATAGGATCCAAAGGGATGCGGTCCCGAGGAAGCTCCAAGGCCCGGAGCAAAGAGCCCGGAGGAGGCTCCATAGAGACTCCAGAGCAGCTCCCAGGGCCTGAAGGGGATACGGCCATGGATGGAGGGATGGGATGAGGAGCTCAGGCTTCCAATGGGAAGAGCTGGATGGGACCCTGGGATGAGGGGGGCCCGGAGAAGGTTTGGATGCTCCTCAAGGCCACATTGGATGGGGCATGGAGCAGTTCGGTCCTCTTCTGTGCCCCCCCCCGTGGTCAATAAAGGGGACAAAGGGATAATGGGGAGGCTTTAATAAAGGGGGACAGCCAGAGTGGGGGGGGGGGACAGACCCCAATATGGGGTGGGGGGCACCCAGGGGACCTCCATAATGGGGGGGACCCCTGGTACGGAGGGGACACAGGAGACACTGAGGACCCCCATAATGGGAACCCCCATACATTGGGGGACCCCAATGTTGGGTGGAGGAACCCCCAGAATGGGGATACACCCATTGGGGAACCCCAATCTGGTGTCACACCCCCACTGGGACCCCCCCATTGGGTGTCCCCCCCTTCCGTTATCTCTTGAAGCGCTCAAGGGCCCCATGCTTGGGGGTGGGGGGGGCCCCCATTTTCTTCTTCTCCATCCTCTTCCTCTTCTGCTCCCGTTGCTCCACACTCTTCTGGATCACAGCCTGGGGGGGGGGGGGGGGGTGGTGTAACGTTATGGGGTCCCCATTAAATGAATGGGGGGGATCCCCCCAAAACTCACCCTTTGCTCCTCATGGGCCACCTTCTTCTTGCGGTGGAGGCCGCTGCTGCCCTTCACCCGGCGCCGGGGCTTGAACTTGGCCTTAGCCTGAGGGTCGAAGCCCTATGGGGGGGTTACGGGGGTGCTGCCCCCCCCCCAAAGGGCAGTTCTGGGGAGGTGCTGGGGGGCTCCCCCCATCCCCATCCCGTTGGTACCAGGCGCTGGATGCGCTCCTCCCGCTTCTGCTGCAGCGTGGCCGTGTCCGTGCGGCCCAACAGGGATGGGTCCAGCGTGAGCAGCTCCGCAGGGATCTGGGGGGGGGGGGCACAGATGGGGTTTGGGGGGGGTCCCAAAAGGGGTCCCCCAAAGTGGTTTGGATGGGTTACGAAGAGGTTTGGGGGGCTCCTAGGAACGGATGTAGGGGGGTGAGGAGCATCTTGGGGGCATCAGGAAGGGGTTTGGGGGGACCCGAAGCAGATTTAGGGGTGAAGGAGTCAATTGGGGGGGGTCAGAAGCAGCTTTAGGGGGGCACAAAGGGGTTTGGGGGGGTCACAAAAGGGTTCGGGGGGGCACAAGGACTTTGTGCTCCTCACAAGGAGCTTTGAAGGCATCTCCCATAGCTTCAAGAGGCCCCTTCAGCACCATGGAGAGCGCCACCCGCATCACCCTGAAGGGGGCTCAGTGCTCAGCGTTGCTTTTGGGGTCCCCTCCTTGACTTTTGGGGGTTCTGCCCCCACTTATGGGGCGCCCCCCCCCCCCCCCCCATAGTTACCTTCTCCAGCAGCGCCTTCACCTCCCACTCCTGCCGCTGCCGCCGGCTGCGATAAGGGTTGTTCTCCAAGGCGTCGAAGTTGGCTTCACCAGCGCCTGAACGGGGGGGTCAAAGGGAGCTTTTGAGGGGTCCGACCCCCACTTCAGCACCCATGGGTGGCGGGGGGGGGCACCAACCTGGCACCAAGATGCTGGTGAAGCCATGAGCGTGCCCAGCGCCCAGGACGTCCTCGAAGGGGCAGAAGCGAAGGGCACTGGGTGGCCGCGGTGGCCGATGGCAGAGGTAGGGTTGGGTGGGCAGCTCCTTCACCACCTCCTTGTAGACCTTTTGGGGGGTGTCACCCATGTCATTTAGGGGGGTCAAGGTTGGGAGGTGGGGCTTGGTTTCACCCATAGGGTCATGGAATGGGTGGCATTGGAAGGACCCTCAAGACCATTGAGGTCTTGGGCTTCAACAAGGGGCCATGGGGTTGGTTTCACCCATAGAGTTATGGAATGGGTGGCATTGGAAGGACCCTCAAGACCATTGAGGTCTTGGGCTTCAACAAGGGGCCATGGGGTTGGTTTCACCCATAGGGTCATGGAATGGGTGGCATTGGAAGGACCCTCAAGACCATTGAGGTCTTGGGCTTCAACAAGGGACCACGGGGTTGGTTTCACCCATAGAGTTATGGAATGGGTGGCATTGGAAGGACCCTCAAGACCATTGAGGTCTTGGGCTTCAACAAGGGACCACGGGGTTGGTTTCACCCATAGGGTCATGGAATGGGTTGAAGGGACCTGAAGACCACCCAGCTCTTGGTCTAGGAGGGGCTGGGGTGGGATTTACCTGCACCACATCCCCGCAGGAGGCGGCCAAGAGCCCACGTTGGCTGAAGTCAAGGTGAGCGGCACCCAAGGGCAGGACCAGGTCATGGAGCACCTTGTAGGTGCGGAGGTCGAAGATCCGGAGCTTGCGGTCCAAGCCGGCTGATGCCATGTACCTGTGGGGACACCGCGATGGAGGAGACCCCCTCGGCCACCCCACAGCACCCATAGGAGCCACCTGGAGGGGGCCCCATGCTCTTACGTGCCGCTGGGATCGATGGCGAGCGCCCGCACGGCGCCGCGGTGGCACAGGACACGGACCAGGGGCTCCGGCACAGATGGGCTCCAAAGGGACACAGTGCCTGGGGGGGGGGGGACATGGGATGGGATGGAAGAGCCTTCAGGACCATGGAGGTCTTGGGCTTCAGTGGGACGTGGTGCGAAACCCATAGGATCATGGAATCATGGAGCGCGTTGGGTTGGAGCATCTCGGACTTGGTTTCACCCATGGCATGGGGCGGCTTGGAAGGGCCTTGAAGATGATCTGGGCCTTGGGCTTCGCTTGGATGTGCCAACCAAGAACCATGGGATGGGAGTAAGGGTTTGGGGGCTCCAAAGGGGTTTGGGGGCTCCAATGGGTTTGGGGGCTCCAATGGGTTTGGGGGCTCCAATGGGTTTGGGGGCTCCGGGCCCCCCCTCACCGTTGCCATGCCCCAGGTGCAGCACCGCGGTGGTCGGATTCTGCTCCATGACCGCCAGGCGCCCGGCGCGGGTGCTCAGCGCCGCCACCTCCTTCCCCACCGAGATGTCCAGGTACTGCAGGAAGCCCTGCGCGTTCTGCGGCACAGACAGCTCGCGAGGGCCCCGGACAGCACGAGAGCACCCAAAGCACCCAAAAACACCCCAAAAACACCCAAAACCACCCAAAACCACCCCAAAACACCCCAAAAACACCCCAAAACCACCCAGAATCACCCCAAAACACCCCAAAAACACCCCAAAACCACCCCAAAACACCCCAAAACCACCCAGAACCACCCCAAAACACCCCAAAAACACCCAAAACCACCCCAAAACACCCCAAAACCACCCAGAACCACCCCAAAACACCCCAAAACCACCCAAAAAAACCCCAAAACCACCCAGAACCACCCCAAAACACCCCAAAACACCCAAAACCACCCCAAAAGGAACCCAAAACACCCCAGAACCACCCCAAAACCACCCCAAAAACACCCCAAAACCACCCCAAAACACCCCAAAAGGAACCCAGAACCACCCCAAAAGGAACCTGAAAACACCTCAAAACCACCCCAAAACCACTCTAAACCACCCCAAAAAGGAACCCAAAAACACCTCGAAACCACCTGAAAACACCCCAAAACCACCCAGAATCACCTCAAAACCACCAGAACCCCCCGAAAGGAACCCCGAACCCCCCCCAAACGACCCCAGAACCCCCCATAAGGAACCCAGAACCCCCCATAAGGAACGCAGACCCCCCCAGGCCCCCCGGGCACGCACGGCGGTGGCCAGCAGGAAGTGGTAGGGCAGGAACTGCAGGCGCAGGACGCAGGGGAAGCGCTTGAGCACGTTCAGCTCCAGCCCTTGGCCGTCGTAGACGTGGAGCCAGCGGCGCTGCGCCACGGCCATGAGGGCCTCGGAGTGCAGCCACCTGGGAACGGGAACAGGGAATGGGAACAGGGAATGGGAACGGGGAATGGGAACGGGGAATGGGAACGGGAACGGGAACGGGGAATGGGAACGGGGAACGGGAACGGGGAACGGGAACGGGGAACGGGAACGGGGAACGGGAACAGGGAATGGGAACGGGGAACGGGAACGGGGAACGGGAACGGGGAATGGGAACGGGGAATGGGAACGGGGAACGGGAACGGGGAATGGGAACGGGGAATGGGAACGGGGAATGGGAACGGGGAATGGGAACAGGGAATGGGATACGCGCCTCACGCACGGGAGCCTCAGCCCCACGCGCAGGAGCTCGCGCACACGTGGCCCCCCCCCCCGCACACGCGTGTTCACGCGTGCTCGCGCGCGCCGCGCTCACGCCACGTCGCTGAGGGGCTCCATGACGTTGAACTCGCAGCGCAGCTCCTTCGTGTGCCAATCCAGAGCGGCCACGTGGCCCCGGCGGCCCCCCAGGAGCAGGTGCCTGGGAGATGGGGGCGATGGGGGTGATGGGGGGGATGGGGGTGATGGGGGGGATGGGGGGGATGGGGGCAATGGGGGCAATGGGGGTGATGGGGGCAATGGGGACAATGGGGGTGATGGGGGCAATGGGGCAATGGGGACGATGGGGGCAATGGGGCAATGGGGGTGATGGGGGCAATGGGGCAATGGGGGCAATGGGGGTGATGGGGGCAATGGGGCAATGGGGACAATGGGGGTGATGGGGGCAATGGGGACAATGGGGGTGATGGGGGCAATGGGGGAATGGGGCAATGGGGGTGATGGGGGCAATGGGGACAATGGGGGTGATGGGGGCAATGGGGCAATGGGGGTGATGGGGGCAATGGGGGTGATGGGGGGAATGGGGGCGATGGGGGAATGGGGGCAATGGGGGTGATGGGGGCAATGGGGGAATGGGGCGATGGGGGCAATGGGGTTAATGGGGGCGATGGGGGCGATGGGAGCAATGGGGGCAATGGGGGGATGGGGGCCCATTGCAGACAGGGCAGATTGACATTCATTACATAGAAAGGACATTGAGGGGTAACCCAAAAGGACAAAGGGGGACATCAGAGACGAGGAGGGGACACGGGGGAGCCATTGGTGACATAGAGGGACATCGGAGACAATGAGAGCGCCAAAGGGGGGGGCAATGGGGGTGACAATGGGAGCGCCCATCAGGGTGACAATGGAGATCTTAATGGCGGTGACAATGGGGGTGACCATGAGGATGGCAATGGAAGCGTCAACGGGGTTGACAATGAAAGAGACAATGGTGGTGACCATGGGGGTGTCAATGGGGGTGACCATGGGGGTGTCAATGGGGGTGACCATGGTGGCGTCAATGGGGGTGACCATGGTGGTGTCAATGGTGGTGACCATGGTGGCGTCAATGGGGGTGACCATGGTGGTGTCAGTGGTGGTGACCATGGTGGCGTCAATGGGGGTGACCATGAGAGTGTCAATGGGGGTGACCATGGGGGTGTCAATGGTGGTGACCATGGTGGTGTCAATGGGGGTGACCATGAGAGTGTCAATGGGGGTGACCATGGTGGTGTCAATGGGGGTGACCATGGGGGTGTCAATGGGGGTGACCATGGGGGTGTCAATGGGGGTGATCATGAGAGTGTCAATGGGGGTGACCATGAGAGTGTCAATGGAGGTGACCATGGTGGTGTCAATGGGGGTGACCATGGGGGTGTCAATGAGGGTGATCATGAGAGTGTCAATGGGGGTGACCATGAGGGTGTCAATGGTGGTGACCATGGTGGTATCAATGGGGGTGACCATGGTGGTATCAATGGGGGTGACCATGGTGGTGTCAATGGGGGTGACCATGGGGGTGTCAATGGGGGTGACCATGAGAGTGTCAATGGGGGTGACAATGAAGGTGTCAATGGGGGTGACCATGGGGGTCCCTCACCTCCCATTGCGGCTGTAATCCAACCGATAGGGTCCAAACTGCTCCAAGCGCAGCTCAAAGTGCTGGGGGGGGGCACACACAACACATGGGTGAGCCCCCCCATGTCACACGTGTCCCACACATGTCCTCACGCGTCCCCAATGCCCCCATCACCCCCATTGCTCCCATTACGCCCAATGTCTCCATTGGCCCCATCACCCCCATTGCCCCCAATGTCCCCATTACCCCCATTGCTCCCATTACCCCCAATGCCCCCATCACCCCCATTCCCCCCATTACCCCCAATGCCCCCATCACCCCCAATGCCCCCATCACCCCCAATGCCCCCATCACCCCCATTCCCCCCATTACTCCCAATGCCCCCATCACCCCCATCACCCCCATTGCCCCCATCACCCCCAATGCCCCCATCACCCCCATTCCCCCCATTACCCCCAATGCCCCCATCACCCCCATTGCCCCCATCACCCCCATCACCCCCATTGCCCCCATCACCCCCATTGCCCCCATCACCCCCATTGCCCACCTTGGCAGCACTGGCGATGTCCACGGCCTCCACTATGTCCCCTTGGGTGATGGTGCTGCTGTCCTGCCCGGGGTCAGGCTCCAGGAACCTGCGGATGTAGGCAATGGGATGTGGGGATAGTTGGGATAATGGAGTATGGGGTCACTGGGGCTCAATGGGGCTCAATGCGGATCAACAAGGATCAATATGGATCAGTGGGGATCAATGGTGCTCGATGCGGATCGATAGGGATCAATGGGGATCAATATGGATCAGTAGAGATCAATGGGGCTCAATAGGGATCAATGGGAATCAATATTTATCAGTAAGGATCAAGGGGGCTCAATGGGGCTCTATGGGGCTCTATGGGGCTCAATGGGGCTCTATGGGGCTCTGTGGGGCACAGTGGGGCTCTATGGGGCTCAATGGGCTCAATGGGGCTCTATGGGGCTCAATGGGCTCTATGGGCTCTATGGGCTCTATGGGGCTCTATGGGGCTCTATGGGCTCTATGGGCTCTATGGGCTCAATGGGCTCAATGGGCTCAATGGGGCTCTATGGGCTCTATGGGCTCTATGGGCTCTATGGGCTCTATGGGGCTCTATGGGGCTCTATGGGCTCTATGGGGCTCTATGGGGCTCTATGGGCTCTATGGGCTCTATGGGCTCTATGGGCTCTATGGGCTCAATGGGCTCAATGGGGCTCTATGGGCTCTATGGGCTCTATGGGCTCTATGGGCTCTATGGGCTCTATGGGCTCTATGGCTCCGCACCCCGGCTCCTCCGGCAGCAGCAGCTCCGTTCGCGCCGCTCTCGTGGCCGCCGCCTCCTCCCCCTGCGCCGAGCGCTTGAGGCGCCATCGGAGCCGCGGGGCCTGGGCACGGGGCTGGGAGAGAGGAACGGCCCCACATGGACCCAAAACGGCCCCAAACGGCCCCAAAACGGCCCCGAACGGCCCCAAAACGGCCCCGAACGGCCCCAAAACCGCCCCAAAGGGACCCAAAACCTCCCCAAAGGGACCCAAAACCGCCCCAAACAGTCCCAAAACCGCCCCAAACGGACCCAAAACGGACCCAAACGGACCCAAAACGGACCCAAAGGGACTCAAAACAGTCCCAAACGGCCCCAAAACCGCCCCAAAACGGACCCAAAACCTCCCCAAACGGCCCCAAACGGCCCCAAACCCGCCCCAAAACGGCCCCAAACGGCCCCAAACCCCCCTCCCCCCCCCCCCTCACCGCCTTTTCGCCGCCGCCCCTCAGGAACCGCTTCAGCCGCTCCCGGGGCAGCGGCGCGGGGCCTGGGAACGGGTCCGGGCCCTGCGCGCGCGCCCGGGGCCGCTCGGGACCGCGGGGACGGGATCGGGATCGGGACCGGGATCCGGATCGGGGCCCCCCCGGCGCTGCCCCCGCGCCGCGACCCCGACCCCGGCCCCGGGCCCCGGCAGAGAGCGGCGGCCGCGACACGCTCCCGCTGGAGGCCGCCATGCTGCCCGGTGTGCGCCGCTATCCCCGCCCCTCCCGGCGCGGAGGCCAATGAGGAGGAGGGGAGGGAGGAGCGCGGCCAATCAGAGCGCGGTGAGGAGGCGGGAGGGCGAGGCCGGCGGCGCCATGTTGGTGGTGGGCAAGAAGGGGCGGGGGTGAAACGGGGCGGCCATCTTTGTTGAGGGCATACGGCAAAAGCCGCGTTCGCTGCGGCCGCATGGGGGCGGCCATGTTTGTTGAGGGCGCACCGGGGGGGGGGGGGGGGGGGGGGGGGGGTGCCCACGTTTGTGCCCCCCCCCCCACGTGCTGAACCCCCCCCCCCTCACGCCCCACACGTGCCTCGCACTCCCCACGGCACACGTGTGGTCCACATCACACACATGTATGTTACACATCACATGCCAACGCGTCACACGTGAACACCCACAGTGACACCGCGCAGACGTCACGCGTCACACACGCGTTACGTGCCACGTACACGTCACACGTTACATCATGTCACAGGTCATGTGTGCGTGCGATGTGTCACACACGCGTTACATGCCATCCACACGTCACATCATGTCACAGGTCGTGTGCGTGTGACGTGTCACACACGTGTTACATGCCATCCACACGTCACGCGTCTCATCATGTCACAGGTCATGTGTCCGTGTGACGTGTCACACACAAGTTATGTGTCGCATACACACGTCACACGTCACACACACGTCACACGCATCCCGTGTCACTACGCACCACGCACACGCGTCACGCACATCACGCCCCGTGTCACACACGCGTGTCACGCGTCACGCACACGGATCACGGATCACACGTCACACGCGTGTCACGCGTCACGCACACGGATCACACGTCACACGCGTGTCGCGCGTCACGCACACGGATCACAGATCACACGTCACACGCATGTCGCGCGTCTCCGCTCTTTATTGGCCTCACTTCTTCTTGGAGACGCCGACCGTGCGGCCGCGCCGCCCCGTGGTCTTCGTGTGCTGCCCCCGCACGCGCAGCCTGGGGGGGGCAATGGGGCTCAGCGAGGGGGCAGGGACCGCCCAATGCCCCCATTGCCCCCCTTGCGCCATTCCCAATCCCCCCCATCCACCTTGGGGAACGCCCCCCATATCCCCCCATGTCCCCAAAGCCCTCCTCCAGGGTCCCCAAAACCCCCCCAATGTCCCCATGGCCCCCACAATGTCCCCATTGACCCTCCCCAATGTCCCCATGGCCCCCACAATGTCCCCATTGACCCTTCCCAATGCCCCCATGACCCCCCCAATGTCCCCATGACCCCCCCAAAGTCCCCATTGACCCTCCCCAATGTCCCCACGACCCCCCCAATGTCCCCATTGACCCTCTCCAATGTCCCCATGACCCCCCCAATGTCCCCATTGACCCTCTCCAATGTCCCCATGACCCCCCCAACGTCCCCATTGACCCTCCCCAACGTCCCCATGACCCCCCCAACGTCCCCATGACCCCCCCAACGTCCCCAGGACCCCCCCAACGTCCCCACCGACCCCCAGAAGTGCCGCAGCCCGCGGTGCGCCCGGATCTTCTTGAGCCGCTCCAGGTCCTCCCTCAGTTTGTTGTCCAGGCCATTGGCCAACACCTGGGGACAGGGGACACTCAGGGACACTGAGGGGGACGCACACGGGGGCGGCAGGGGGGGTCCCCATGGGGTGCCCCCCCCCCACCTGGCTGTATTTGCCGTCCTTGACGTCCTTCTGCCGGTTGAGGAACCAGTCGGGGATCTTGTACTGCCGCGGGTTCTGCATGATGGTGATGACGCGCTCCACCTGGGAACAGGGACGAACGGCCCCAAAATGGGATAAACGGACCCCAAAATGGGGTAAAGGGCCCCAAAAATGGGGCAAACGGACCCCAAAATGGGATAAACGGCCCCAAAAATGGGGCAAACGGACCCCAAAATGGGATAAACGGCCCCAAAAATGGGATAAACGGACCCCAAAATGGGGCAAACGGACCCCAAAATGGGATAAACAGCCCCAAAAATGGGGCAAACGGACCCCAAAATGGGATAAACACCCCCAAAATGCGATAAACTGCCCCAAAAATGGGATAAACGGACCCCAAAATGGGGCAAACGGACCCCAAAATGGGGCAAACGGACACCAAAATGGGATAAACGGACCCAAAATGGGATAAACGGCCCCAAAAATGGGATAAACGGACCCCAAAATGGGGCAAACGGACGCCAAAATGGGATAAACGGCCCCAAAATGGGGCAAACGGACCCCAAAATGGGGCAAAGAGCCCCAAAAATGGGGCAAACGGACCCCAAAATGGGATAAACGGCCCCAAAAATGGGGCAAACGGACCCCAAAATGGGATAAACGGACCCCAAAATGGGGCAAACGGACCCCAAAATGGGATAAACGGCCCCAAAAATGGGATAAACGGACCCCAAAATGGGGCAAAGGGCCCCAAAAATGGGGCAAACGGACCCCAAAATGGGGCAAACGGACCCCAAATAGGATGAACACCCCCAAAATGGACCAAACATCTCCAAAAGAGACCCAAACACACCTAATATGGGTCAAACACCCCCAAAACCGACCCAAACACCCCGAAAATGGGCCGAACACCCCAAAAATGACCCAAACACCCCCAGAAGTGGCTTCCACAGCCCCACACACGGAGCAAGGCCCCCCCCGAACGGCCCCCAAGCACCTAAACCCAGACCCAACCCCCCCAACCCCCCCGGACCCCCCCCACCTCATCCTCGGTGAGCTCCCCCGCTCGCTTGGTGAGGTCGATGTCTGCCTTGCGCAGCACCACGTGCGCATAGCGGCGCCCCACACCCTGTGGGAGCAATGGGAGTCACGGCACCCATGGGGGGGGCATAGCACCCATAGGGGAGCACAGCACCCATAGGGGAGCATGGCACCCATGGAGGGGGGGCACAGCACCCATAGGGGAGCACAGCACCCATGGGGGGGAGCATAGCACCCACAGGGGAGCATGACACCCATGGGGGGAGCATAACACCCATAGGGGAGCACAGCACCCATAGGGGAGCATGACACCCATGGGGGGGGGCATAGCACCCATAGGGGAGCACAGCACCCATGGGGGGGGCATAGCACCCATAGGGGAGCACAGCACCCACGGGGGGGGCATAGCACCCATAGGGGAGCACAGCACCCATGGGGAGGTCAGGGCACCCATGGGGGGGGTGACAGCACCCATAGGGTTCAGAGTATCCATGGGGAATCGTAACAGCCATAGAGAGATCGCACCACCCATACGGGATCACAGCACCCATGGGAGGGCTACAGCACCCACACGGCCCAGAGCATCCACGGGGGGATCCCTGCCCCCCAGGTGTGGGTCCCTACCCCCCAAAGTGGATCCTTGTCTCCCAAGTGAGGTCCCTGCCCCCCATAACGGAGTCCCTGCCCCACAAGTGCGAATCCCTACCCCCCCATAGCGGATCTCTGCCCCCCAAGTGTGGGTCCCTGACACCAATAGGGGATCCCTGCCCCCTAAGTGTGGATCCCTGTCCCCCCAAGTGTGGGCCCCTGACACCCATAGGAGATCCCTACCCCCCAAACTGGATCCCTGCCCCCCAAACTGGATCCTTGCCCTCCAAATGTGGGTCCCTGACACCCATAGGGGATCCCTACCCCCCAAACTGGATCCCTGCCCCATAGCGAGGTCCCTGCCCCCCAACTGTGGGTCCCTACCCCCACAGTGGATCCCTGCCCCCCAAGTGTGAGTCCCTGCCCCCCAAAACAGGATCCCTGCCCCCCAAGTGTGGGTCCCTATGCCCAAAGTGTGGGTCCCTACCCCCACAGCGGGATCCCTGCCCCCCAACTGTGGGTCCCTACCCCCATAGTGAATCCTTGATCCCCAAGCGTGAGTCTCTGCCCCCCAAAACTGGATCCCTGCCCCATAACGAGGTCCCTGCCCCCCATACGGGGATCCCTGCCCCCCAAGTGTGGGTCCCTACGCCCAAAGTGTGGGTCCCTACCCCCACAGTGGGATCCCTACCCCCATAGTGAATCCTTGATCCCCAAGCATTAGTCTCTGCCCCCCAAAACTGGATCCCTGCCCCATAACGAGGTCCCTGCCCCCCAAGTGTGGGTCCCTACCCCCATAGTGGGTCCCCGCCCCCCGCACCTTGATGGCGGTGATGGCGAACGCGATCTTGCGGCGGCCGTCGATGTTGGTGTTGAGCACGCGGAGGATGTGCTGGAACTTCTCCGGGATCACCAACGACTGCGGCGGGGCCAAGATGGCGGCGGCGCTGAGGGGAGCCCGGCGCCTCCCGCGCCCCATCGCCGCCATCCGCCCGCACCCGCCGCCGCCATCGCCCCCCGCGCCTCTCCCGCACCCCCTCCCGTCCCCATCCCCGCCGTCCCCGCCGCCATCGCCGCCCCCCCGACCCCGGATGGCTCCGGATTGAGCCGCGCTCCCGCACCCACCATGGCTGCAGCGGGCGGCGAGAGGGGAGGAGAAAGCGGATGTGACGTCAGCGCCTTGGGCGGGAACAGGGCGGGACGGAGGAGGGCAACATGGCGGCCGCTGTGGTGAGGCCGCCACCGGGGGGGGGTTCGGGGGCTCCGGATGGGACCGGGGGGATCCTGAGGGCACCGGGGGGGTCCTGAGGGCACCGGGGGGGTCCCGGACCGGGGCTGAGGCTCCGTTTGTGCCGCAGGTCCCCGACACGGAGCCGTTGCTGGAGGCGGAGCTGGGCCCCGGCGCCCCCGACCCCGAGCTGGAGCTGGGGGGGGACGAGCTGGTGCTGGAGGACGTGGATGGTGGGGCCGGGGGGGGACAGTGTGGGGGTAGGGGGCACGCTATGGGGCTGGGAACACGCTATGGGGCAATGGGATGCGCTATGGGGCTGGGAACACGCTATGGGGCTGGGGATAGGCTATGGGGCAATGGGACGCGGTATGGGGCCGGGGGGGCCACGTTACGGAGGGGAGAAGGGGGTCAGGGACCATAATGTGGGGGACACAATGGGGAGCACGGTTGGGGGGTGATGTGGGGCCGCCCCCCCCGTGTCACCCCCAAACCTGCCCCTGCCCTCCCCCCAGTGCACATTCAGGCCAACCTGGAGGATGCGCTGGTGCAGGAGGCCCTGAAGACGGTGAGTGCCCCATAGCGCAGCCACGTGCCCCATAGCGCGGCCCCATTGCCCCATAGCGCATCCCCCTGCCCCATAGCGTGGCCACCTGCCCCATAGCGCGGCCCCCTGCCCCATAGCGTGGCCACCTGCCCCATAGTGCGGCCCCCTGCCCCATAGTGCGGCCCCCTGCCCCATAGTGCGGCCCCCTGCCCCATAGTGTGGCCCCCTGCCCCATAGCGTGGCCACCTGCCCCATAGTGCGGCCCCCTGCCCCATAGTGCGGCCCCCTGCCCCATAGTGTGGCCCCCTGCCCCATAGCGTGGCCACCTGCCCCATAGTGCGGTCCCCTGCCCCATAGCGTGGCCACCTGCCCCATAGCACGTGTCCCCACCTCCATAGCACAGTCCCCTGCCCCATAGCGCGTATCCCCAGCTCCATAATGTTTTCACTTTGCCTCATAGCTCATGCTCCAAGCCTCACACCATGACCCCAGCCCCATGGCGTGCTGCAGCCCCACACCCTGACCCCAGCCCCATGGCGTGTTGCAGCCCCACACCATGACCCGAGCCCCATGGCGTGTTGCAGCCCCACACCCTGACCCCAGCCCCATAGCGTGTTGCAGCCTCACACCATGACCCCAGCCCCATGGCGTGTTGCAGCCCCACACCCTGACCCCAGCCCCATAGCGTGTTGCAGCCTCACACCATGACCCCAGCCCCATGGCGTGTTGCAGCCCCACACCCTGACCCCAGCCCCATGGCGTGTTGCAGCCCCACACCATGACCCGAGCCCCATGGCGTGTTGCAGCCCCACACCCTGACCCCAGCCCCATAGCGTGTTGCAGCCTCACACCATGACCCCAGCCCCATGGCGTGTTGCAGCCCCACACCCTGACCCCAGCCCCATAGCGTGTTGCAGCCTCACACCATGACCCCAGCCCCATAGCGTACTGCAGCCCCACACCATGACCCCAGCCCCATAGCGTGTTGCAGCCTCACACCATGACCCCAGCCCCATAGCGTGTTGCAGCCCCACACCATGACCCCAGCCCCATAGCGTGTTGCAGCCTCACACCATGACCCCAGCCCCATGGCATGTTGCAGCCCCACACCATGACCCCAGCCCCATGGCATATTGCAGCCCCACACCATGACCCCAGCCCCATAGCGTATTGCAGCCCCACACCATGATCCCAGCCCCATAGCGTACTGCAGCCCCACACCATGACCCCAGCCCCATGGCATGTTGCAGCCCCACACCATGACCCCAGCCCCATAGCGTGCTGCAGCCCCACAGTCCCCCCTGCCCCACACTCTCCCCCCAGGGCGTGGATCTCCGCCAGTATTCCAAGCAGGTGGAGCTGGAGCTGCAGGAGGTCGAGCGCGCCTCCATCCGTGACTGTATCCTTGCATGGGTGCCCCTTGGGTGCCCTTTGGGTCTCCCCTGGGTGTCCCTTGGGTGTCCCCCGTGTCCGCATTCTCCGTTAACTCCTCGGTGGACATCAAAGAGAGCGAGAACATTGCGGCGCTGCACAACCAGATCACGGCCTGCGATGCCATCCTGGAGGTGAGGCCCCCCTCGACACCCATTGGCACCTATCATCACCCATCGTCACCCATTGTTGCTGCTTGTCTCCCATTGCCGGCTGTTATCACACGTCGTTGCCCCTTGTTGCCTGTTGTCACTCATTGCCGCTTATTGTCACCTATTGGCACTTACTGTCATTTCTTGTTGATCGTTGTCACCCGTTATCACTCATTGTTGCCCTTTGTCACCCATTGTTCTCCATTGTCCTCTCTTTGTCCATCCCTGGTTACATATTTGTTACCCCTGAATGGATCCGCGTTGTGCCCCATCACCACGTCCCCATTGTGCCCCCCTCAACGCGTCCCCATTGTCCCCGCTCAACACGTCCCCATTGCATCCCATCACCGCGTCCCCGTTGTCCCCACTCAATGTGTTCCCATTGTCCCCACTCATTGTGTCCCCATTGAGTCCCATCACTGTGTCCCCATTGCATCCCATCACCACATCCCCATTGTCCCCACTCAACGCGTCCCCATTGTCCCCCCTCAATGCATCCCCATTGTGTCCCATCAATGTGTCCCCATTGAGTCCCATCACTGTGTCCCCATTGCATCCCATCACCACGTCCCCGTTGTCCCCCCTGAATGCGTCCCCATTGTCCCCGCTCAACACGTCCCCATTGCATCCCATCACCGCGTCCCCATTGTCCCCTCTCAATGCATCCCCATTGCATCCCATCACCGCGTCCCCGTTGTCCCCACTCAACGTGTCCCCATTGTCCCCTCTCAGTGCATCCCCATTGTGTCCCATCACCGCGTCCCCATTGTCCCCACTCAACGTGTCCCCATTGTCCCCCCTCAATGCATCCCCATTGTGTCCCATCACCGCGTCCCCATTGTCCCCACTCAACGTGTCCCCATTGTCCCCCCTCAATGCATCCCCATTGTGTCCCATCACCGCGTCCCCATTGTCCCCACTCAATGCGTCCCCATTGAGTCCCATCACCGCGTCCCCATTGTCCCCACTCATCGCGTCCCTGTTCTTCCCTCACGGTGCCCCCGTTGTCCCCAGCGCATGGAGCAGATGCTGGGCTCCTTCCAGAGCGACCTGAGCAGCATCAGCTCCGAGATCCGGACGCTGCAGGAGCAGTCGGTGGCCATGAACCTGCGCCTGCGCAACCGGCGCCTCGTGCGCCTGCAGCTGGGGCAGCTCCTGGAGGAGCTCGTGGTGCCCGGGGCCATGATCAGGTGGGGGCACCCATGGGGCAGGGAGGGGGCTTCGAGCCCGCTTGGATGGGGCACGGGAGCTGGGGTCACCCATAGGGACTTGGGATGGGTTGGGTTGGAGGAGCCTCCGAGGTGCTCCAGGACCTGGTTTCACCCATAGGGTCATGGGATGGGGTGGGTTGGAGGAGCCTCTGAGGTGCTCCAGGACCTGGTTTCACCCATAGGGTCATGGGATGGGTTGGGTTGGAGAAGCCTTCAAGGTGCTCCAGGACCTGGTTTCACCCATAGGGTCATGGGATGGGGTGGGTTGGAGGAGCCTCTGAGGTGCTCCAGGACGTGGTTTCACCCACAGGGTCATGGGATGGGTTGGGTTGGAGAAGCCTTCAAGGTGCTCCAGGACCTGGTTTCACCCATAGGGTCATGGGATGGGGTGGGTTGGAGGAGCCTCTGAGGTGCTCCAGGACGTGGTTTCACCCACAGGGTCATGGGATGGGTTGGGTTGGAGGAGCCTTCGAGGTGCTCCAGGACCTGGTTTCACCCATAGTGTCATGAATTAGGTTGGGTTGGAGGCACTTTCAAGTCCATGTAAGCGTTGGTCTTGAGTTTGTCATCATGGAACCATTGGGTCATGGAATGGCTTGGAACTGGATGAACCTCAAGGTCCCAGCTCCCATCCCATGGTGCCTTGTTCGGACGCCCAACTGGAACTTGACCTAGATGAGCTTGAAGATCTCTTCATCTCATGGATGATCTTGAAGGGCTTTGCACCCCGACCCGTTCCATGATTCCATGACCATGGAGGAAGCCGAGTCCCTGCTTCCATTGAACACCAGGACCTGGATGGGCTTCAAGATTCCTTCAGACCCATCCCGTGACCCTAGGGCTGAAACCAGGGCCTGGATGGCCTGGAAGGTCCCTCCAACCGTTCCTGTCCCCGCTCAGCACCATCCTGGAAGCCCCGGTGACGGAGCCGGAATTCCTGGAGCAGCTTCAGGAGCTCAACGGGAAGATCAACTCCGTGAAGGAACAAGCGTTCCGGGAGACCGTGGCCTGCGCCGACGTCCAGCACGTCCTGGAGAAGCTCAAGATCAAGGTGACCCCCCCGCTCAGCACCCATGGGAGACCCGCAGCACCCAAAGGACCCCAAAATCCCCTTCTTTATCCCCAAAAAGGCCGTCACCAAGATCCGCGAGTTCATCCTGCAGAAGATCTACTCCTTCCGCAAGCCCATGACCAACTACCAGATCCCTCAGAACACCCTTCTCAAGTACAGGTGGGCTCTCCGCGGGCTTCCCGAGGGATAGAGGGATGCGGGATGGGCTCATCCCGACCTCCCCGTCCCTGCGGATGTAGGTTCTTCTACCAGTTCCTGCTGGGCAACGAGCGGACGGTGGCGCAGGAGCTGCGGGAGCAGTACGTGGACACCATGAGCAAGATCTATCTCTCCTACTTCAAGTCCTACACCAGCCGCCTCATGAAGATCCAGGTGGGTTGGGGGTGGGTTTGGGTGCTGAGAGGTGGGTTTGGAGTGGTTTTGGGTGCTGGGAAGTGGTTCTGGGGTGGTTTTGGGTGCTGAGAGGTGGTTTTGGGTCATTCCGGGCTGGTTTGGGGTCATTCCGGGCTGGTTTGGGTCATTTTGGGCTGGTTTGGGGTCATTCTGGGCTGGTTTGGGGTCATTCCGGGCTGGTTTGGGGTCATTCCGGGCTGGTTTGGGGTCATTCTGGGCTGGTTTGGGGTCATTCTGGGCTGGTTTGGGTCATTCTGGGCTGGTTTGGGTCATTCTGGGCTGGTTTGGGTCATTCTGGGCTGGTTTGGGTCATTCTGGGCTGGTTTGGGTCATTCTGGGCTGGTTTGGGGTCATTCCGGGCTGGTTTGGGGTCATTCTGGGCTGGTTTGGGGTCATTCTGGGCTGGTTTGGGTCATTCTGGGCTGGTTTGGGTCATTTTGGGCTGGTTTGGGGTCATTCCGGGCTGGTTTGGGGTCATTCTGGGCTGGTTTGGGGTCAATTTGGGCTGGTTTGGGTCATTTTGGGGTGCTGAGCCCTGTCTCCACAGTACGAGGAGGTGGCGGACAAGGACGATCTCATGGGTGTAGAGGACACGGCCAAGAAAGATATCCTGAGCCTGGGGGGGGCACGGGGATTTGGGTCCATTTGGGGCCGGTTTGGGTCCATTGGGGCTGTTTGGGCCCATTTGGACCATTTTGGGTGCATTTTGGGCTGCTTTGGGTGTATTTCGGGCCATTTGGGGTGGTTTGTGTCCCTTTGGGCCATTTTGGGTGTAGTTTGGGCTATTTTAGGTGTTTTTTGGGTGTATTTTGGGCCATTTGGGGCTGTTTGGGTCCATTTGGACCATTTTGGGTTCATTTTCGACTATTTTGGGTGTCGTTTGAGCTATCTTGGGTGTCTTTGGGGCTGTTTGGGTCCATTTTGGGTGCATTTTGGACTGTTTGGGCTCCGTTTGGGTCCATTTTGAGTATATTTTGGACTGTTTGGGCTCCATTTGGGGCTGTTTGGGTCCATTTTGGGTGCGTTTTGCCCCGTTTGGGGCTGTTTGGGTCCATTTTGGGTGCGTTTTGCCCCGTTTGGGGCTGTTTGGGTCCATTTTGGGTGCGTTTTGGCCCGTTTGGGGCTGTTTGGGTCCATTTTGAGTATATTTTGGACTGTTTGGGCTCCATTTGGGGCTGTTTGGGTCCATTTTGGGTGCGTTTTGGCCCGTTTGGGGCTGTTTGGGTCCTTGACGCGCGCAGGGTTCTTCTCGAAGCCGCAGCTGCGCTGCCGGAACACTGTGTTCACCCTCGGCAACCGCGGCTCCGTCATCGGCGCCGCCGAGCTCGAGGCGCCCGTCCTGGTCCCGCACGCGGCCCAGAGGAGCGACACCAGGGTCAGATGGGGGGGACTGGGGGGCAGTGGGGTGATGGGGGGAATGGGGCAATGGGGGTGATGGGGGCAATGCGGGCAATGGGGGAATGGGGCAATGGGGGAATGGGGCAATGGGGGAATGGGGGTGATGGGGGAATGGGGCAATGGGGGGAATGGGGGAATGGAGGGGATGGGGGAATGGGGGGAGTGGAGGGAATGGGGGCAATAGGGGGAATGGGGGGAATGGGGCAATGGGGGGAATGGGGGCGACGGGGGGAATGGGGGCAATGGGGGAATGGGGCAATGGGGGGAATGGGGGAATGGGGGTGATGGGGGGAATGGGGGAATGGGGGTGATGGGGGGAATGGGGTAATGGGGGGAATGGGGCAATAGGGGAATGGAGGGGATGGGGGAATGGGGGTGATGGGGGCAATGGGGGGAATGGGGGCAATGGGGGCAATGGGGGGAATGGGGGCAATGGGGCCAATGGGGGCAATGGGGCAGTTTCAGGGGGGCCATGGCCAGGCCCGGGGCTACCCCAGAGGTTTACACGTGGGTTTGGGTGGGGAGCGGGGCCGGGGGCTCCGGGAGCGCGGTGTGGGCGCGGGTGCGAGGCCGCCGCCGTCCCGCAGTACCCCTTCGAGTCGCTGTTCCGCAGTCAGCACTATGCGCTCCTGGACAATTCCTGCCGGGAGTTCCTCTTCCTCAGCGACTTCTTCCTGGTGACGGGGCCCAGCGCCCAGGAGCTCTTCAACAGCGTCATGGGCAAGACCTTGGCCATGTTCCTGGTGGGTGCCAATGCTGCCCTAGGGGTGCCGTGGGTGCCAATGCTGCCCTATGGGTGCTGCAGGTGCCAATGCTGCCCTATGGGTGCTGTGGGTGCCCCTGCTGCCCTATGGGTGCTGTGGGTGCCAATGCTGCCCTATGGGTGCTGTGGGTGCCAATGCTGCCCTATGGGTGCTGCAGGTGCCAATGCTGCCCTATGGGTGCTGTGGGTGCCCCTGCTGCCCTATGGGTGCTGTGGGTGCCGATGCTGCCCTATGGGTGCTGTGGGTGCCAATGCTGCCCTATGGGTGCTGCGGGTGCCAGTGCTGCCCTGGGGGTGCCGTGGGTGCCAATGCTGCCCTGGGGGTGCCGTGGGTGCCCCTGCTGCCCTATGGGTGCCGTGGGTGCCAGTGCTGCCCTATGGGTGCCGTGGGTGCCAATGCTGCCCTGGGGGTGCTGCGGGTGCCAATGCTGCCCTATGGGTGCTGTGGGTGCCAATGCTGCCCTGGGGATCCTGTGGGTGCCCCTGCTGCCCTGGGGGTGCTGTGGGTGCCCATGCTGCCCTATGGGTGCTGTGGGTCCCAGGGCTCCCCTATGGGTGCTATGGGTCCCAGCGCTCTCCCATGGGTGCTATAGAAGCACATGGACACCTACGTGAGCGCCTGCTACGACGCCATCGCCGTGTTCCTGTGCATCCACATCGTGCTGCGCTTCCGGAACATCATGGCCAAGAGGAACGTCCCGGCCGTGGAGAGGTCGGAGCCGAGGAGCCCCCAATCCATAGGGAGCCCCCCCGCATCCATAGGGAATGACCCCGGCTGCACGGGGAAGCCCCCGTTCCCAGTGCGGTTCCCGCCCCAGGTACTGGGATACCCTCCTGGAGCTCCTGTGGCCGCGCTTCGAGCTCATCCTGGAGCTGCACATCCAGAGCATCCAGAGCACCGACCCGCAGCGCCTGGGATACCTGGACACGCGGCCCCACTACGTGAGCCGGGGACCAACGCCGTGCTAGACCCAAACCCCTCTGTTAGACCCAAACCCCTCCGTTAGACCCAAACCCCTCCGTTAGACCCAAACCCCTCCGTTAGACCCAAACCCCTCCGTTAGACCCAAACCCCTCCGTTAGACCCAAAACCCCTTTGTTAGACCCAAACCCCTCTGTTAGACCCAAACCCCTCCGTTAGACGCAAAACCCCTCCGTTAGACCCAAACCCCCTCCGCTAGACCCAAACCCCTCCGTTAGACCCAAACCCCTCCGTTAGACCCAAACCCCTCCGTTAGACCCAAACCCCTCCGTTAGACCCAAACCCCTCCGTTAGACCCAAAACCCCTCCGTTAGACCCAAACCCCTCCGTTAGACCCAAACCCCTCCGTTAGACCCAAACCCCTCCGTTAGACCCAAACCCCTCCGTTAGACCCAAACCCCTCTGTTAGACCCAAAACCCCTTTATTACCCCGAAACCCCTTTGTTAGACCCAAACCCCTCTGTTAGACCCAAAACCCCTTTATTACCCCAAAACCCCTTTATTGCCCCAAACCCCCCTTTATTACCCCCAAACCCCCCTTTATTACCCCCAAACCCCTTTATTACCCCCAAACCCCTTTACGACCCCCCCCTTCCCCCCCCCAGATCACGCGCCGTTACGCCGAGTTCTCCTCCGCCATCGTCAGCATCAACCAAACCTTCCCCAATGAGAAAACCAACGCGCTCCTGGGGCAGCTCCAGGTGATGGGGACCCCCCCCCCCGCCCCGGCCCATTGGGTCCCCCCCAAACCCATTGAGGACCCCCCCCATCCCCATTGGGGCTCATTGCAGGTGGAGGTGGAGAACTTCGTGCTCCGCGTGGCAGCCGAGTTCTCATCCCGCAAGGAGCAGCTCATCTTCCTCATCAACAACTACGACATGATGCTGGGGGTCCTCATGGTAAGAAACCCCCCCCAAAACACCCTCAAATCCTTCGGGAAACCCCAGAAATGAAGAGAGCACCCCCAAAATGGGGGGGGAGGGGGTGGTTTTCCCATCCTTTTATCCCAACTTCAGGAACGGGCGGTGGAAGAGAGCAAAGAGGTGGAAGGGTTCCAGCAGCTCCTCTCTGCGCGCACCCAAGTGAGTCCCCCTTTGGCTTTAGGGGTCCCCCTTCACTGTGAGCCTATGGAAAGTTGGGATCCTCCCCTTTTCCCATAGGAATTCATTGAGGAGCTCCTCTCCCCTCCATTCGGAGGCATGATCGCCTTCGTGAAGGAAGCCGAAGCGCTGCTGGAGAAGGGGCAATTGGAGCAGCTCCGTGGGGAGGAAGGTGACAACCTGGGGGGGTCCCCATCGTGTCCCCTCCCCATGGATATTGGGGTCACCCCATTGCTCATGACAGATATTGGGGGGGGACAGGACACAAGAGGACGCCCCCTTCCCTCTTTAAACTGGGGGGGTCCCCCTTCCTTTTGGGGGGACGCTTTACACACTGGAGGGCATTGGGGACCCCCCCCCCATGTCCCATATGCCCCTTCCCCCCAGCATCCCCCTGGTGCCATGGCAACATCTTTGGGACCCCCCATGCCCCTTATCCCAGCCCTGAGCATCCTCTCGCTTCCATAGCAACACTTTTGGGAATCCCACCGTTACCATAGCAACAGCTTTGCGCCCCCCCATTACCATAGCAACACCTTTGGGACACCCCCCCCATTACCATAGCAACACCTTTGGGACACCCCCCCCTCAGCATCCCCCTGGTGCCATGGCAACATCTTTGGGACCCCCCATGCCCCTTATCCCACCCCTGAGCATCCTCCCGCTGCCATAACAACACTTTTGGGAATCCCCCCGTTACCATAGCAACACCCTTGGGATCCCCCCCCTCCGTTACCATAGCAACACCTTTGGGACCCCCCCCCCCCCCCAGCATCCCCCTGGTGCCATGGCAACATCTTTGGGACCCCCCCATGCCCCTTATCCCAGCCCTGAGCATCCTCTCGCTTCCATAGCAACACCTTTGCGCCCCCTGTTACCATAGCAACACCCCCCCCTTTGATCCCAGCCAGGGTGACCCAGCTGGCCCGAGGCTTCTCCAGCACATGGAAGAGCGCGGTGGAGGCGCTGAGCCAGGACGTGATGCGCTCCTTCAGCAACTTCAAGAACGGCACCGGCATCATCCAGGTGGAGCTCCCGTTCCCCCCGCGAGATCCCGATGGGACGCGGTGGGGAAGGGCGCCGTTCCCGAGCCGTGTTCCCGCCATTCCCTAGGGAGCGCTGACCCAGCTGATCCAGTACTACCACCGCTTCCACAAGGTGCTGGCGCAGCCGCCGCTGCGCTCCCTGCCCGCCCGCGCCGAGCTCATCAACATCCATCACCTCATGGTGGAGCTCAAGAAGCACAAACCCAACTTCTGAGGGGCCCCCGCCCCCCCCGGGGCTGCCCCCCAGGGGTGGCCCCTTTATCCCTCCTGGAATCCCGCTCTCCCCATCCCTGCGCATGGATAAAGGCCACCAGGTACCACAGGGCACCCAAGTGATGCTTTTATTGGAGGATGCGGGGGGGGGGGGTTGGGGTCCGTCCCCCCCTTTTAGGTAAGGGGGAAGGGCAGAAGGTGCTACCCCATTGATGCTATGGGGGGGAAAGAGGATGTTGGGGGTCACCAACCCTTTCTGTCCCCCCCCCACTTCCCCCAATCCCAAACTGGGGGTTGGACACCCCAAATCCCTATGGGGTTTTGTAACCCCCCCCTCCTCTCCCCCAGTGTGGATAAAAAGGGAATATCCCATTCCCCCCCTCCCCTTTCCCAGGACAGATATGGGGGGGGGGGGGGACAGGACACAAGAGGACTCCCCCTTCCCCCTTTAAACTAGGGGGGGGACCCCCTTCCTTTTGGGGGGGCACTTTATCCACTGGAGGGCACAGGGGACTCCTCCACCATATCCCATATCCCCCCCCCCCAGCATCTCCCTGTTGCCATGGCAACACCTTTGGGACCACCACCCCCCATTACCATAGCAACACCTTTGGGATCCCCTATGCCCCATATCCCCCCCCTCAGCATCCTCCTGCTGCCATGGCAACACCTTTGGGACCTCCTATGCCCCATATCCCCCCCCTCAGCATCCTCCCGCTGCCATGGCAACACCTTTGGGACCCCCTATGCCCCATAGCCCCCCCCTCAGCATCCTCCCGCTGCCATGGCAACACCTTTGGGACCCCCTATGCCCCATAGCCCCCCCCTCAGCATCCTCCCGCTGCCATGCAACACCTTTGGGACCCCCTATGCCCCATAGCCCCCCCCTCAGCATCCTCCCGCTGCCACGGCAACACCTTTGGGACCCTCAGCATCCCCCCAGTAGCTTTGGGGAGACCTTTCTGCTCCGGGGGGGGGGGGGTTTGGGGGGGAGGGATCCTTTGTGCCCCCCCTACTTCTGCTCCTTGGTGGGTGCGTAGTAGAGCTCCAGGGGCTTGCTGACCTTCCAGTACTTCTCATTGACCAGCTCCAGCGTGAGGGAGCCATTGAGGGTCTGCGAGGGGGGGCAGAGGAGAGCCATGGGGTGAGCCCTATGGGCCCTATAGGGTGCAGCCGTAGCCCCCCCCCCCGTGCCCGTAGGTACCGTGAAGGCCCCGGTGGCGGTGGGGATGTAGATGGTGTACTGCTTCTCGCTGACCTCCTGCAGCCCCGCCGCCGCCTCGGCGCCCGGCGCCTCCTCCAGCGCGATGCGGAGCGCCAGGTACTTGGAGAGGTGATCCACGGTGGCGTTGGAGGTGGTCTTGACATAGCTGCGGGGGCACGGGGGGGATGGAGCCGGCGGGAAGGGAGAGGAATGGGGAGGGAAGGGAGGAGCAGGAGTTGGAACGGGGGAGAAGGACGAGAACCAGAGCAGGAAGCGCAGCAGGGAGCAGCAGGGATTGGAGCAGGCAGGGGTGGGCAGCAGCAGGAGCAGGCAGGGGCAGGCAGAGTCAGGCAGTAGCAGGCAGGGACAGGCAGCCACAGGCAGGGACAGGCAGCAGCAGCAGGTAGGGGCAGGCAGGGGCAGGCAGTAGCAGGGGCAGGCAGTAGCAGCAGCAGGCAGGGGCAGGCAGCAGCAGGCGGGGGCAGGCAGGGTCAGGCAGGCGCAGGCAGCAGCAGGCAGGGTGAGGCGCAGCTCTCACCGTGTCTGTGAGTACTCGCCCTTCTCCACGAGCAGGGGGTGCGGGCGGAACACGAGCTCGATCTCGCTGGCGCCGGGCTCGGGGCCGGGCTCGGGGCTGCCGCCCCCCCCTCCTCCCCCTCCTCCCCCTCCGCCGCCGCCGCCGTCGGGGCCCGGCTCGGGCTCGGGTTCGGCGCCGGAGTCGTCGGAGGCGCGGGAGCGCTTCCGGCTCGGCCCCGCCTCGGGCAGCCCCGCGGCGGAGGCGCTGCTGAGGTGCGAACGGGCGTCGCAGTTGTCCTCGGCCCCGCTGAACGCGTCCGACTCCTGCTGCAGCTTCCGCACCCGCTGCGCCCTGCGCGGGGAGCGGGGAACGGGGTACGGGGAATGGGAACGGGGAATGGGGAACGGGGTACGGGGAATGGGAACGGGGAATGGGGTATAGGGAAAGGGAATGGGGGAACGGGGAATGGGGAACGGGGAATGGGAACGGGGAATGGGGTATAGGGAAAGGGAATGGGGGAACGGGGAATGGGAATGGGGAATGGGGTACGGGGAATGGGGTACGGGGAACGGGGTACGGGGAATGGGGAACGGGGAATGGGAACGGGGAATGGGGTACGGGGAATGGGGTATAGGGAAAGGGAATGGGGTATAGGGAATGGGGTATAGGGAATGGGGTACAGGGAATGGGGTATAGGGAATGGGGTACAGGGAATGGGGTATAGGGAAAGGGAATGGGGGAACGGGGAATGGGGTACGGGGAATGGGGAACGGGGAATGGGGTACGGGGAAGGGGGTACAGGGAATGGGGGAACGGGGAATGGGGTACAGGGAATGGGGAACGGGGAATGGGGTACGGGGAAGGGGGTACAGGGAATGGGGGAACGGGGAAGGGGGTACGGGGTATAGGGAATGGGGAACAGGAATGGGGATCAGGGAACGGGAATGGGGTATACAGAAAGGGGAATGGGGAACAGGAATGGGGAATGGGGTACAGTGAATGGGGTATAGGGAAAGGGGAACGGGAATGGGGAACAGGGAAGGGGAACGGGGAAGGGGGAATGGGGCACAGTGAATGGGGTATAGGGAAAGGGGAACGGGGAAGGGGAATGGGGTATAGAGAATGGGGTATAGGGAAAGGGGAACAGGAATGGGGAATGGGGTACAGTGAATGGGGTATAGGGAAAGGGGAACCGGAATGGGGAACAGGAATGGGGAAGGGAGTGCAGGGAATGGGGAAGGGGGAATGGGGTATAGGGAATGGAAAATGGGGTACAGTGAATGGGGTATAGGGAATGGGGAAGGGGAACGGAGAAGGGGGTGCGGGGAATGAGGTATAGGGAATGGGGTATGGGGAAGGGGGAATGGGGGAATGGGGTACAGGATATGGGGAAAGGGATACAGGGAATGGGATATAGGGAATGAGATATAAAGAATGGAATACAGAAAGCGTGGTATAAGGGATGGGGTACACGGAAAAGGGTACAGTGAACGGCATATAGGGAACGGGGTATGGGATAACAGTGATGTGGGGATGGGAACGGGACACGGGTTGGAGCAGATCAATGCACGCCACAGCCACGCTCTCCCTGGGGGATTTCTTCCTTCCCACCCGAGATCCCGCTTTTCCGGCCCCAGATCTCCGTAAGGATCCCATCTATCCCAGGAAGCTCATCTGCTCCCTGCACCCCCCTCGGGGATGGGAAGCAAGGGGAACGGGGCGGGCTCCCACCTGTGCATGGCCTGCATCTTGAGGCCCTCCTCGATGCTGCTGCTCAGCGCCTGCTGGTTGTGGAGCCGGCTGAGCTTGGCCAGCACGCGGTCCTGGTGCGCCTCGTACTCGTCGCGGCTCGGGTAGATCTTGGAGATGAGGGCGTCGAAGTTGGGGTCCGGGCGCAGGGAGCGCTTGGACACGAGCTTCTTGCGGCACGTGGGGCACTCCTTGTTCCTGGAAGCACCGGGAGGAGGGCGGAGCTGGGGGGGGAACCACGGAGGGGGACGTGCGGGACATGGGGGCACCGCGGGGACACCGCGATGGCCATGGGGACACCATGAGGACACCACGATGGCCATGAGAACACAGCAATGACCATGAGGACACCATGAGGACACCGCGATGGCCATGAGAACACAGCAATGACCATGAGGACACCATGAGGACACCGCGATGGCCATGGGGACACCATGGGGACACCGCAATGACCATGAGGACACCATGAGGACACCGCGATGGCCATGAGGACACCATGGGGACACCGCGATGACCATGAGGACACCATGAGGACACCGCGATGGCCATGAGGACACCATGGGGACACCGCAATGACCATGAGGACACCATGAGGACACCGCGATGGCCATGAGGACACCATGGGGACACCGCGATGACCATGAGGACACCATGAGGACACCGCGATGGCCATGAGGACACCATGGGGACACCACGACAGCCATGAGAACACAGCAATGACCATGAGGACACCACGATGGCCATGAGGGTTACCGCAATGACCATGAGGACACCATGAGGACACCGCGATGGCCATGGGGACACCATGAGGACACCACGATGGCCATGGGGACACCATGAGGACACCATGGGGACACCATGAGGACACCATGAGGACACCACGAGGACACCACGATGGCCATGGGGACACCATGAGGACACCATGAGGACACCACGATGGCCATGAGAACACAGCAATGACCATGAGGACACCACGATGGCCATGAGGACACCATGGGGACACCGCAATGACCATGAGGACACCATGAGGACACCGCGATGGCCATGGGGACACCATGAGGACACCACGGAGACACCATGAGGACACCATGGGGACACCACGACGGCCATGAGGACACCATGAGGACACCACAATGACCATGAGGACACCATGGGGACACCGCGATGGCCATGGGGACACCATGAGGACACCACGGAGACACCATGAGGACACCATGGGGACACCACGACGGCCATGAGGACACCATGAGGACACCACAATGACCATGAGGACACCATGGGGACACCGCGACGACCACGAGGACACCATGGGGACACCACGACGGCCATGAGGACACCATGGGGACACCACAATGACCATGAGGACACCATGAGGACACCACGATGGCCATGAGGACACCATGAGGATACCACAACGGCCATGAGGACACCATGGAGACACCACGATGACCATGAGGACACCATGGAGACACCACAATGGCCATGAGGACACCATGATGACCATGAGGATACCACAACGGCCATGAGGACACCATGGGGACACCGCGATGACCATGAGGACACCATGGGGACACCACGACGGCCACAAGGCCAGGCTGGGGCCACCGCGGGTCCAGGCGCGGCGGCGCCGGCCCTCACCCGCTGCGCAGGGCGGTGACGATGCAGTCGGAGCAGAAGCGGTGCAGGCACTCCTTGGTGGTCATGGTGTTCTTGAGCATGTCCAGGCAGATGGGGCACATGAGCTCGCTGTGCAGGCTGCGCGGGGACACCGCGATCTCCGTCCCGTCCATGATGGCCTCCTGCGGGGAGAGCGCGGGGGACGTGGGGGCACCATGGGGACACCATAGGGGCACCATAGGGACACCATTGGGACACTGTGGGGACACTATAGGGGCACCATAGGGACACCACGGGGACACCATTGGGACACTGTGGGGACACTATAGGGGCACCATAGGGACACCATAGGGACACCACGGGGACACCATAGGGGCACCATGGGGACACCATGGGGGCACCATAGGGGCACCATGGGGACACCATGGGGAAACCATTGGGACACCATAGGGGCACCATTGGGACACTATGGGGACACCATAGGGACACCATTGGGACACCGTGGGGACACCATAGGGACACCGTGGGGACACCATTGGGACACCATAGGGGCACCATAGGGGCACCATTGGGACACTATGGGGACACCATAGGGACACCATTGGGACACTGTGGGGACACCATAGGGGCACCATAGGGACACCATAAGGACACCATTGGGACACTATGGGGACACGATGGGGACCCCACGCCGGATGTGAGGACCCAGGGGCCTAAAGGCTTCGGGGGCACCATGGGGGGGGTTGGGTCCTCCCGGCCCCCCCATTGCCGCTGCCCCATTACCGGGGCTCACAGGACCCCCCCCCGGTCCATTCCCGACCGCGCTCCCCCCGCTCCGGGCCGGTACCTGGGGGGTGCGGTGCAGCTCATAGAGGCTCAGCTCCCACGTCTTGGTGGCGCTCTGAGCGTTGGCGGGAGCGGCCATGGCGGCTGCGGGGGGGAACGGGGATGGGGGTGGGAATGGGGGTGGGAATGGGGATGGGGACGGGAATGGGGATGGGGATGGGAATGGGGATGGGGGTGGGGATGGGGATGGGGGTGGGGGTGGGAATGGGAAGGGGGACAGGAAGGGGAAAGGGGATGGGGATGGGAATGCGAAGAGGAATGAGAAAGGGGAAGGGGACGGGAATAGGATGAGAAACGGAACGGGAAGAGGGATGGGAAAAAGAAAGGGAGCGGGAAAAGAAACGGGAACGAGAAAGTGAACGGGGACGGTGCCGAGAGCAGAAACGGGGACGAGAAAGGGAACGGAGACGGGAACGGGAATGGGAACGGGAATAGGTACGGAACGGGAATAGGAACGGGAACGGGAATGGGAACGGGAACGGGAATGGGAACGGGAATAGGAACGGGAACGGGAGAGGGACGCGCAGGGCCGGGGCCGGGAGCGCGCTCAGGAGCGGTTCCGGTTCCGGTCCCCTCCCCCCGCAGCCGCCGCGCACCGACACCGCCGCCGGCGCCCGCCGAATGCGTCACTTCCGGGCCGCGCGGCGGGATGGCGTCCGGCGACGGCAGCCAATGGGAAGCGCGGACGGGGAGCGCGGGGGGGGGGGGGGGCGCGGCCAATGGGGGGGGACGAGGGGGCGTGGTCACGCGGTGACGCCAGCGATGGGCGTGGCCACGGGTGGGCGTTGTCAGTGGCGGTGGGCGTGGCCAAGCGCGGAGGGGA
>CM054409.1:0-67022 GCA_028858755.1 Ara ararauna
CAGCGCTCCAAACACCTCAGAACCAGCGCTCCAAACACCTCAGAACCAGCCCTCCAAACACCTCAGAACAAGCCCTCCAAACCCCTCAGAACCTCTCCTCCCAGCACCTCAGAACCTCTCCTCCAAGCACCTCAGAACCTCTCCTCCAAACACCTCAGAACCTCTCCTCCAAACACCTCAGAACCTCTCCTCCAAACACCTCAGAACTTCTCCTCCAAACACCTCAGAACAAGCCCTCCAAACACCTCAGAACAAGACTACCAATCCCAGCAGAAGTCCTCCATTCACAGAACAAATCCACCAATCACAGAACAAGTCCTACAACCACTGAAAAATATCTCCACACACAGTTGAATATCTCCAGGCACAGGACATATTCTCCAATCTAATACCAATTTCACCTGTAAGAGAACAAGCCCTCCAAACACCTCAGAACCTCTCCTCAAAACACCTCAGAACAAGCCCTCCAAACACCTCAGAACCTCTCCTCCAAACACCTCAGAACCTCTCCTCCAAACACCTCAGAACCTCTCCTCCAAACACCTCAGAACCTCTCCTCCAAACACCTCAGAACCTCTCCTCCAAACACCTCAGAACAAGCCCTCCAAACACCTCAGAACAAGCCCTCCAAACACCTCAGAACAAGCCCTCCAAACACCTCAGAACCAGCCCTCCAAACACCTCAGAACCAGCCCTCCAAACACCTCAGAACCTCCCCTCCAAACACCTCAGAACCTCCCCTCCAAACACCTCAGAACCTCTCCTCCAAACACCTCAGAACCTCTCCTCCAAACACCTCAGAACCTCTCCTCCAAACACCTCAGAACCTCTCCTCCAAACACCTCAGAACAAGCCCTCTAAACACCTCAGAACAAGCCCTCCAAACACCTCAGAACAAGCCCTCCAAACACCTCAGAACCAGCCCTCCAAACACCTCAGAACCAGCCCTCCAAACACCTCAGAACCAGCCCTCCAAACACCTCAGAACCTCTCCTCAAATCACCTCAGAACCTCTCCTCCAAGCACCTCAGAACCTCTCCTCCAAGCACCTCAGAACCTCTCCTCCAAGCACCTCAGAACAAGCCCTCAGAACCAGCCCTCCAAACACCTCAGAACCAGCCCTCCAAACACCTCAGAACAAGCCCTCCAAACACCTCAGAACAAGCCCTCCAAACACCTCAGAACCTCTCCTCCAAACACCTCAGAACCTCTCCTCCAAACACCTCAGAACCTCTCCTCCAAACACCTCAGAACCTCTCCTCCAAACACCTCAGAACCTCTCCTCCAAACACCTCAGAACCTCTCCTCCAAACACCTCAGAACATGCCCTCCAAACACCTCAGAACCTCTCCTCCAAACACCTCAGAACAAGCCCTCCAAACACCTCAGAACAAGCCCTCCAAACAACTCAGAACAAGCCCTCCAAACAACTCAGAACAAGTCCACCAATCCCCAAACAAGTCCTCCAGTCACAGAACACATCCACCAATCACAGAACAAGTCCTACAACCACTGAAAAATATCTCTACTCACAGTTGAAGATCTCCAGGCACAGGACAAATTCTCCAATCTAAGACCAATTTCACCTGTAAGAGAACAAGCCCTCCAAACACCTCAGAACAAGCCCTACAAACACCTCAGAACAAGACCTCCAAACACCTCAGAACAAGCCCTCCAAACACCTCAGAGCAAGCCCTCCAAACACCTCAGCTCAAGCCCTCCAAACACCTCAGAACAAGCCCTCCAAACACCTCAGAACAAGCAATCCAAACACCTCAGAACCAGCCCTCCAAACACCTCAGAACCTCTCCTCCAAACACCTCAGAACCTCTCCTCCAAACAGCTCAGAACCTCTCCTTCAAACAACTCAGAACCTCTCCTCCAAACACCTCAGAACCTCTCCTCCAAAAAACTCAGAACAAGCCTTCCAAACACCTCAGAACAAGTACACCAATCCCCGAACAAATCCGCCAGTCACAGAACAAATCCACCTATCACAGGACAAATCCTCCAACCCCAGAAAAATATATCTACTCACAGTTGAAGATCTCCAGGCACAGCACAAATTCTCTAATCTAAGTCCAATTTCTCCTGCAGGACAACAATACCTCCAAACACCACAGAACAAGCCCTCCAAACACCTCAGAACCTCTCCTCGAAACACCTCAAAATAAGCCCTCCAAACACCTCAGAACCTCTCCTCCAAACACCTCAGAGCCTCTCCTCCAAACACCTCAGAACAAGCCCTCCAAACACCCCAGAACCTCTCCTCCAAACACCTCAGAACAAGCCCTCCAAACACCTCAGAACCTCTCCTCCAAACACCTCAGAACCTCTCCTCCAAACACCTCAGAACCTCTCCTCCAAACACCTCAGAACCTCTCCTCCAAACACCTCAGAACCTCTCCTCCAAACACCTCAGAACCTCTCCTCCAAACACCTCAGAACCTCTCCTCCAAACACCTCAGAACAAGCCCTCCTAACACCTCAGAACAAGCCCTCCAAACACCTCAGAACAAGCCCTCCAAACACCTCAGAACAAGCCCTCCAAACACCTCAGAACCAGCCCTCCAAACACCTCAGAACCAGCCCTCCAAACACCTCAGAACCTCTCCTCCAAACACCTCAGAACCTCTCCTCCAAACACCTCAGAACCTCTCCACCAAACACCTCAGAACCTCTCCTCCAAACACCTCAGAACCTCTCCTTCAAACAACTCAGAACCTCTCCTCCAATCACCTCAGAACAAGCCCTCCAAACACCTCAGAACAAGTACACCAATCCCCGAACAAATCCGCCACTCACAGAACAAATCCACCTATCACAGAACAAATCCTCCAACCCCAGAAAAATATATCTACTCACAGTTGAAGATCTCCAGGCACAGCACAAATTCTCTAATCTAAGTCCAATTATTCCTGCAAGAGAACAACTCCTCCGAACACCACAGAACAAGCCCTCCAAACACCTCAAAACAAACCCTCCAAACACCTCAAAACAAGCCCTCCAAACACCTCAGAACCTCTCCTCCAAACACCTCAGAACCTCTCCTCCAAACACCTCAGAACCTCTCCTCCAAACACCTCAGAACCTCTCCTCCAAACACCTCAGAACCTCTCCTCCAAACACCTCAGAACCTCTCCTCCAAACACCTCAGAACCTCTCCTCCAAACACCTCAGAACCTCTCCTCCAAACACCTCAGAACCTCTCCTCCAAACACCTCAGAACAAGCCCTCCAAACAACTCAGAACAAGCCCTCCAAACAACTCAGAACATGTCCACCAATCCCCGAACAAGTCCTCCAGTCACAGAACACATCCACCAATCACAGAACAAGTCCTACAACCACTGAAAAATATCTCTACTCACACTTGAAGATCTCCAGGCACAGGACAAATTCTCCAATCTAAGACCAATTTCACCTGTAAGAGAACAAGCCCTCCAAACACCTCAGAACAAGCCCTACAAACACCTCAGAACAAGACCTCCAAACACCTCAGAACAAGCCCTCCAAACACCTCAGAGCAAGCCCTCCAAACACCTCAGCTCAAGCCCTCCAAACACCTCAGAACAAGCCCTCCAAACACCTCAGAACAAGCAATCCAAACACCTCAGAACCAGCCCTCCAAACACCTCAGAACCTCTCCTCCAAACACCTCAGAACCTCTCCTCCAAACATCTCAGAACCTCTCCTTCAAACACCTCAAAATAAGCCCTCCAAACACCTCAGAACCTCTCCTCCAAACACCTCAGAACAAGCCCTCCAAACACCCCAGAACCTCTCCTCCAAACACCTCAGAACAAGCCCTCCAAACACCTCAGAACCTCTCCTCCAAACACCTCAGAACCTCTCCTCCAAACACCTCAGAACCTCTCCTCCAAACACCTCAGAACCTCTCCTCCAAACACCTCAGAACCTCTCCTCCAAACACCTCAGAACAAGCCCTCCAAACACCTCAGAACCTCTCCTCCAAACACCTCAGAACATCTCCTCCAAACACCTCAGAACATCTCCTCCAAACACCTCAGAACAAGCCCTCCAAACACCTCAGAACAAGCCCTCCAAACACCTCAGAACAAGCCCTCCAAACACCTCAGAACAAGCCCTCCAAACACCTCAGAACAAGCCCTCCAAACACCTCAGAACCAGCCCTCCAAACACCTCAGAACCAGCCCTCCAAACACCTCAGAACCTCTCCTTCAAACACCTCAAATCAAGCCCTCCAAACACCTCAGAACCTCTCCTCCAAACACCTCAGAACAAGCCCTCCAAACACCCCAGAACCTCTCCTCCAAACACCTCAGAACAAGCCCTCCAAACACCTCAGAATAAACCCTACAAACACCTCAGAACAAGCCCTCCAAACACCTCAGAACAAGTCCACCAATCCCAGAACAAATCCTCCAGTCACAGAACACATCCACCAATCACAGAACAAGTCCTACAACCATTGAAAAATATCTCTACTCACAGTTGAAGATCTCCAGGCACAGGACAAATTCTCCAATCTAAGACCAATTTCACATTTAAGAGAACAAGCCCTCCAAACACCTCAGAACAAGCCCTCCAAACACCTCAGAACAAGCCCTCCAAACACCTCAGAACAAGCCCTCCAAACACCTCAGAACAAGCCCTCCAAACACCTCAGAACAAGCCCTCCAAACACCTCAGAACAAGCCCTCCAAACACCTCAGAACCTCTCCTCCAAACACCTCAGAACCTCTCCTCCAAACACCTCAGAACCTCTCCTCCAAACACCTCAGAACCTCTCCTCCAAACACCTCAGAACCTCTCCTCCAAACACCTCAGAACCTCTCCTCCAAACACCTCAGAACCTCTCCTCCAAACACCTCAGAACCTCTCCTCCAAACAACTCAGAACCTCTCCTCCAAACAACTCAGAACAAGCCCTCCAAACACCTCAGAACAAGCCCTCCAAACACCTCCGAACCTCTCCTCCAAACACCTCAGAACCTCTCCTCCAAACACCTCAGAACCTCTCCTCCAAACACCTCAGAACCTCTCCTCCAAACACCTCAGAACCTCTCCTCCAAACACCTCAGAACCTCTCCTCCAAACACCTCAGAACCTCTCCTCCAAACACCTCAGAACCTCTCCTCCAAACACCTCAGAACCTCTCCTCCAAACACCTCAGAACCTCTCCTCCAAACACCTCAGAACCTCTCCTCCAAACACCTCAGAACATGCCCTCCAAACACCTCAGAACATGCCCTCCAAACACCTCAGAACAAGCCCTCCAAACACCTCAGAACCTCTCCTCCAAACAACTCAGAACCTCTCCTCCAAACAACTCAGAACAAGCCCTCCAAACACCTCAGAACAAGCCCTTCAAACACCTCAGAACCTCTCCTCCAAACACCTCAGAACCTCTCCTCCAAACACCTCAGAACCTCTCCTCCAAACACCACAGAACCTCTCCTCCAAACACCTCAGAACCTCTCCTCCAAACACCTCAGAACAAGCCCTCCAAACACCTCAGAACAAGCCCTCCAAACACCTCAGAACAAGCCCTCCAAACACCTCAGAACCAGCCCTCCAAACACCTCAGAACCTCTCCTCCAAACACCTCAGAACCTCTCCTCCAAACACCTCAGAACCTCTCCTCCAAACACCTCAGAACAAGCCCTCCAAACGCCTCAGAACCTCTCCTCCAAACACCTCAGAACCTCTCCTCCAAACACCTCAGAACAAGCCCTCCAAACACCTCAGAACCAGCCCTCCAAACACCTCAGAACCAGCCCTCCAAACACCTCAGAACCAGCCCTCCAAACACCTCAGAACCAGCCCTCCAAACACCTCAGAACCTCTCCTCCAAACACCTCAGAACCTCTCCTCCAAACACCTCAGAACAAGCCCTCCAAACACCCCAGAACCTCTCCTCCAAACACCTCAGAACAAGCCCTCCAAACAACTCAGAACAAGCCCTCCAAACACCTCAGAACAAGCCCTCCAAACACCTCAGAACAAGCCCTCCAAACACCTCAGAACAAGCCCTCCAAACACCTCAGAACAAGCCCTCCAAACACCTCAGAACAAGCCCTCCAAACACCTCAGAACAAGTCTACCAATCCCAGCACAAGTCCTCCAGTCACAGAACAAATCCACCAATCACAGAACAAGTCCTACAACCACTGAAAAATATCTCCACACACAGTTGAATATCTCCAGGCACAGGACATATTCTCCAATCTAATACCAATTTCACCTGTAAGAGAACAAGCCCTCCAAACACCTCAGAACCTCTCCTCAAAACACCTCAGAACAAGCCCTCCAAACACCTCAGAACCTCTCCTCCAAACACCTCAGAACAAGCCCTCCAAACACCTCAGAACCTCTTCTCCAAACCCCTCAGAACCTCTCCTCCAAACCCCTCAGAACCTCTCCTCCAAACAACTCAGAACCTCTCCTCCAAACAACTCAGAACAAGCCCTCCAAACACCTCTGAACAAGCCCTCCAAACACCTCTGAACAAGCCCTCCAAACACCTCAGAACAAGCCCTACAAACAACTCAGAACAAGCCCTACAAACACCTCTGAACAAGCCCTCCAAACACCTCTGAACAAGCCCTCCAAACAACTCAGAACAAGCCCTACAAACAGCTCAGAACCTCTCCTCCAAACACCTCAGAACCTCTCCTCCAAGCACCTCAGAACCTCTCCTCCAAGCACCTCAGAACCTCTCCTCCAAGCACCTCAGAACCTCTCCTCCAAGCACCTCAGAACAAGCCCTCCAAACACCTCAGAACAAGCCCTCCAAACACCTCAGAACAAGTCCACCAATTCCCGAACAATTCCTCCAGTCACAGAACAAATCCACCAAACACAGAACAAGTCCTACAACCAATGAAAAATATCTCTACTCACAGTTGAAGATCTCCAGGCACAGGACAAATTCTCCAATCTAAGACTAATTTCACCTGTAAGAGAACAAACCCTCCAAACACCTCAGAACCTCTCCTCCAAACACCTCAGAACCTCTCCTCCAAACACCTCAGAACATCTCCTCCAAACACCTCAGAACCTCCCCTCCAAACACCTCAGAACCTCCCCTCCAAACACCTCAGAACCTGCCCTCCAAACACCTCAGAACCTCTCCTCCAAACACCTCAGAACCTCCCCTCCAAACACCTCAGAACCTCTCCTCCAAACACCTCAGAACCTCTCCTCCAAACACCTCAGAACCTCTCCTCCAAACACCTCAGAACCTCTCCTCCAAACACCTCAGAACCTCTCCTCCAAACACCTCAGAACAAGCCCTCCAAACACCTCAGAACAAGCCCTCCAAACACCTCAGAACAAGTCCACCAATTCCCAAGCACGTCCTCCAGTCACAGAACAAATCCACCACTCACAGAACAAGTCCTCCAAACACTGAAAAATATCTCTACTCACAGTTGAACATCTCCAGGCACAGGACAAATTCTCCAATCAAAGACCAATTTCTCCTGTAAGAGAACAAGCCCTCCAAACACCTCAGAGCAAGCCCTCCAAACACCTCAGAACACGCCCTCCAAACAACTCAGAACAAGCCCTACAAACAACTCAGAACAAGCCCTCCAAACAACTCAGAGCCTCTCCTCCAAACACCTCAGAGCCCCTCCTCCAAACACCTCAGAACCTCTCCTCCAAACACCTCAGAACCTCTCCTCTAAACACCTCAGAACCTCTCCTCCAAACACCTCAGAACCTCTCCTCTAAACACCTCAGAACCTCTCATCCAAACACCTCAGAACAAGTACACCAATCCCAGAACATGTCCTCCAGTCACAGAACAAATCCTCCAAACCCAAAAAAATATCTCTACTCACAGTTGAATATCTCCAGGCACAGGACAATTTCTCCAATCAAAGACCAATTTCTCCTGTAAGAGAACAAGCCTTCCAAACACCTCAGAACAAGCCCTCCAAACACCTGAGAACCTGTCCTCCAAACACCTCAGAACAAGCCCTCCAAACACCTCAGAACCTCTCCTCCAAACACCTCAGAACCTCTCCTCCAAGCACCTCAGAACAAGCCCTCCAAACACCTCAGAACAAGCCCTCCAAACACCTCAGAACAAGGCCTCCAAACACCTCAGAACAAGGCCTCCAAACAACTCAGAACAAGCCTTCCAAACAACTCAGAACAAGCATTACAAACAGCTCAGAACCTCTTCTCCAAACACCTCAGAACCTCACCTCCAAACACCTCAGAACCTCACCTCCAAGCACCTCAGAACCTCTCCTCCAAGCACCTCAGAACAAGCCCTCCAAACACCTCAGAACAAGCCCTCCAAACACCTCAGAACAAGTCCACCAATTCCCGAACAAGTCCTCCAGTCACAGAACAAATCCACCAAACACAGAACAAGTCCTACAACCAATGAAAAATATCTCTACTCACAGTTGAAGATCTCCAGGCACAGGACAAATTCTCCAATCTAAGACTAATTTCACCTGTAAGAGAACAAACCCTCCAAACACCTCAGAACCTCCCCTCCAAACACCTCAGAACCTCCCCTCCAAACACCTCAGAGCCTCTCCTCCAAACACCTCAGAACAAGCCCTCCAAACAACTCAGAACAGGTCCACCAATGCCCGAAAAAGTCCTCCAGTCACAGAACAAATCCACCAATCACAGAACAAGTCCTCCAAACACTGAAAAATATCTCTACTCACAGTTGAACATCTCCAGGCACAGGACAAATTCTCCAATCAAAGACCAATTTCTCCTGTAAGAGAACAAGCCCTCCAAACACCTCAGAACAAGCCCTCCAAACACCTCAGAACAAGCCCTCCAAACACCTCAGAACAAGCCCTCCAAACACCTCAGAACAAGCCCTCCAAACAACTCAGAACAAGCCCTCCAAACAACTCAGAACAAGCCCTCCAAACAACTCAGAGCCTCTCCTCCAAACACCTCAGAACCCCTCCTCCAAACACCTCAGAACCTCTCCTCCAAACACCTCAGAACAAGCCCTCCAAACAACTCAGAACAGGTCCACCAATGCCCGAAAAAGTCCTCCAGTCACAGAACAAATCCACCAATCACAGAACAAGTCCTACAACCAATGAAAAATATCTCTACTCACAGTTGAAGATCTCCAGGCACAGGACAAATTCTCCAATCTAAGACCAATTTCACCTGTAAGAGAACAAGCCCTACAAACCCCTCAGAACCTCTCCTCCAAACACCTCAGAACCTCTCCTCCAAACACCTCAGAACCTCTCCTCCAAACACCTCAGAACAAGCCCTCCAAACACCTCAGAAGAAGCCTTCCAAACACCTCAGAACCTCTCCTCCAAATAACTTAGAACAAGATCTCCAAACACCTCAGAACCTCTCCTCCAAACACCTCAGAACCTCTCCTCTAAACACCTCAGAACCTCTCCTCCAAACACCTCAGAACCTCTCCTCCAAACACCTCAGAACAAGTACACCAATCCCAGAACATGTCCTCCAGTCACAGAACAAATCCTCCAAACCCAAAAAAATATCTCTACTCACAGTTCAATATCTCCAGGCACAGGACAATTTCTCCAATCAAAGACCAATTTCTCCTGTAAGAGAACAAGCCCTCCAAACACCTGAGAACCTGTCCTCCAAACACCTCAGAACAAGCCCTCCAAACACCTCAGAACAAGCCCTCCAAACACCTCAGAACAAGCCCTCCAAACACCTCAGAACAAGCCCTCCAAACACCTCAGAACAAGCCCTCCAAACACCTCAGAACAAGCCCACCAAACACCTCAGAACAAGTCCACCAATGCCCGAACAAGTCCTCCAGTCACAGAACAAATCCACCAATCACAGAACAAGTCCTACAACCACTGAAAAAATATCTCTACTCACAGTTGAAGGTCTCCAGGCACAGGACAAATTCTCCAATCTAAGACCAATTTCACCTGAAAGAGAACAAGCCCTCCAAACACCTCAGAACAAGCCCTCCAAACACCTCAGAACCTCTCCTCCAAACACCTCAGAACCTCTCCTACAAGCACCTCAGAACAAGCCCTCCAAACACCTCAGAACAAGCCCTCCAAACACCTCAGAACAAGCCCTCCAAACACCTCAGAACAAGCCCTCCAAACACCTCAGAACAAGCCCTCCAAACACCTCAGAACAAGCCCTACAAACAACTCAGAACAAGCCCTACAAACAGCTCAGAACCTCTCCTCCAAACACCTCAGAACCTCACCTCCAAACACCTCAGAACCTCACCTCCAAGCACCTCAGAACCTCTCCTCCAAGCACCTCAGAACAAGCCCTCCAAACACCTCAGAACAAGCCCTCCAAACACCTCAGAACAAGTCCACCAATGCCCGAACAAGTCCTCCAGTCACAGAACAAATACACCAAACGCAGAACAAGTCCTACAACCAATGAAAAATATCTCTACTCACAGTTGAAGATCTCCAGGCACAGCACAAATTCTCCAATCTAAGACTAATTTCACCTGTAAGAGAACAAACCCTCCAAACACCTCAGAACCTCCCCTCCAAACACCTCAGAACAAGCTCTCCAAACACCTCAGAACCTCTCCTCCAAACACCTCAGAACCTCTCCTCCAAACACCTCAGAACCTCTCCTCCAAACACCTCAGAACCTCTCCTCCAAACACCTCAGAACCTCTCCTCCAAACACCTCAGAACTTCTCCTCCAAACACCTCAGAACAAGCCCTCCAAACACCTCAGAACAAGACTACCAATCCCAGCAGAAGTCCTCCAGTCACAGAACAAATCCACCTATCACAGAACAAGTCCTACAACCAATGAAAAATATCTCTACTCACAGTTGAAGATCTCCAGGCACAGGACAAATTCTCCAATCAAAGACCAATTTCTCCTGTAAGAGAACAAGCCCTCCAAACACCTCAGAACCTCTCCTCCAAACACCTCAGAACCTCTCCTCCAAACACCTCAGAACCTCTCCTCCAAACACCTCAGAACCTCTCCTCCAAACACCTCAGAACCTCTCCTCCAAACACCTCAGAACCTCTCCTCCAAACACCTCAGAACCTCTCCTCCAAACACCTCAAAACCTCTCCTCCAAACACCTCAGAACCTCTCCTCCAAACACCTCAGAACAAGCCCTCCAAACACCTCAGAACAAGCCCTCCAAACACCTCAGAACCTCTCCTCCAAACACCTCAGAACCTCTCCTCCAAACACCTCAGAACCTCTCCTCCAAACACCTCAGAACCAGCGCTCCAAACACCTCAGAACCAGCGCTCCAAACACCTCAGAACCAGCCCTCCAAACACCTCAGAACAAGCCCTCCAAACCCCTCAGAACCTCTCCTCCCAGCACCTCAGAACCTCTCCTCCAAGCACCTCAGAACCTCTCCTCCAAACACCTCAGAACCTCTCCTCCAAACACCTCAGAACCTCTCCTCCGAACACCTCAGAACCTCTCCTCCAAACACCTCAGAACTTCTCCTCCAAACACCTCAGAACAAGCCCTCCAAACACCTCAGAACAAGACTACCAATCCCAGCAGAAGTCCTCCATTCACAGAACAAATCCACCTATCACAGAACAAGTCCTACAACCAATGAAAAATATCTCTACTCACAGTTGAAGATCTCCAGGCACAGGACAAATTCTCCAATCAAAGACCAATTTCTCCTGTAAGAGAACAAGCCCTCCAAACACCTCAGAACCTCTCCTCCAAACACCTCAGAGCCTCTCCTCCAAACACCTCAGAACCTCTCCTCCAAATACCTCAGAACCTCTCCTCCAAACACCTCAGAACCTCTCCTCCAAACACCTCAGAACCTCTCCTCCAAGCACCTCAGAACCTCTCCTCCAAACACCTCAGAACCTCTCCTCCAAACACCTCAGAACCTCTCCTCCAAACACCTCAGAACCTCTCCTCCAAACACCTCAGAACCTCTCCTCCAAACACCTCAGAACCTCTCCTCCAAACACCTCAGAACCTCTCCTCCAAACACCTCAGAACCTCTCCTCCAAACACCTCAGAACAAGCCCTCCAAACACCTCAGAACCTCTCCTCCCAGCACCTCAGAACCTCTCCTCCAAGCACCTCAGAACCTCTCCTCCAAACACCTCAGAACCTCTCCTCCAAACACCTCAGAACCTCTCCTCCAAACACCTCAGAACCAGCGCTCCAAACACCTCAGAACCAGCCCTCCAAACACCTCAGAACAAGCCCTCCAAACACCTCAGAACCTCTCCTCCCAGCACCTCAGAACCTCTCCTCCAAGCACCTCAGAACCTCTCCTCCAAGCACCTCAGAACCTCTCCTTCAAACACCTCAGAACCTCTCCTCCAAACACCTCAGAACCTCTCCTCCATACACCTCAGAACCTCTCCTCCAAACACCTCAGAACAAGCCCTCCAAACACCTCAGAACAAGCCCTCCAAACACCTCAGAACAAGCCCTCCAAACACCTCAGAACAAGTCTACCAATCCCAGCACAAGTCCTCCAGTCACAGAACAAATCCACCAATCACAGAACAAGTCCTACAACCACTGAAAAATATCTCCACACACAGTTGAATATCTCCAGGCACAGGACATATTCTCCAATCTAATACCAATTTCACCTGTAAGAGAACAAGCCCTCCAAACACCTCAGAACCTCTCCTCAAAACACCTCAGAACAAGCCCTCCAAACACCTCAGAACCTCTCCTCCAAACACCTCAGAACAAGCCCACCAAACACCTCAGAACCTCTTCTCCAAACCCCTCAGAACCTCTCCTCCAAACCCCTCAGAACCTCTCCTCCAAACAACTCAGAACCTCTCCTCCAAACAACTCAGAACCTCTCCTCCAAACACCTCAGAACCTCTCCTCCAAACACCTCAGAACCTCTCCTCCAAACACCTCAGAACCTCTCCTCCAAACACCTCAGAACTTCTCCTCCAAACACCTCAGAACAAGCCCTCCAAACACCTCAGAACAAGACTACCAATCCCAGCAGAAGTCCTCCAGTCACAGAACAAATCCACCTATCACAGAACAAGTCCTACAACCAATGAAAAATATCTCTACTCACAGTTGAAGATCTCCAGGCACAGGACAAATTCTCCAATCAAAGACCAATTTCTCCTGTAAGAGAACAAGCCCTCCAAACACCTCAGAACCTCTCCTCCAAACACCTCAGAACCTCTCCTCCAAACACCTCAGAACCTCTCCTCCAAACACCTCAGAACCTCTCCTCCAAACACCTCAGAACCTCTCCTCCAAACACCTCAGAACCTCTCCTCCAAACACCTCAGAACCTCTCCTCCAAACACCTCAAAACCTCTCCTCCAAACACCTCAGAACCTCTCCTCCAAACACCTCAGAACAAGCCCTCCAAACACCTCAGAACAAGCCCTCCAAACACCTCAGAACCTCTCCTCCAAACACCTCAGAACCTCTCCTCCAAACACCTCAGAACCTCTCCTCCAAACACCTCAGAACCAGCGCTCCAAACACCTCAGAACCAGCGCTCCAAACACCTCAGAACCAGCCCTCCAAACACCTCAGAACAAGCCCTCCAAACCCCTCAGAACCTCTCCTCCCAGCACCTCAGAACCTCTCCTCCAAGCACCTCAGAACCTCTCCTCCAAACACCTCAGAACCTCTCCTCCAAACACCTCAGAACCTCTCCTCCGAACACCTCAGAACCTCTCCTCCAAACACCTCAGAACTTCTCCTCCAAACACCTCAGAACAAGCCCTCCAAACACCTCAGAACAAGACTACCAATCCCAGCAGAAGTCCTCCATTCACAGAACAAATCCACCTATCACAGAACAAGTCCTACAACCAATGAAAAATATCTCTACTCACAGTTGAAGATCTCCAGGCACAGGACAAATTCTCCAATCAAAGACCAATTTCTCCTGTAAGAGAACAAGCCCTCCAAACACCTCAGAACCTCTCCTCCAAACACCTCAGAGCCTCTCCTCCAAACACCTCAGAACCTCTCCTCCAAATACCTCAGAACCTCTCCTCCAAACACCTCAGAACCTCTCCTCCAAACACCTCAGAACCTCTCCTCCAAGCACCTCAGAACCTCTCCTCCAAACACCTCAGAACCTCTCCTCCAAACACCTCAGAACCTCTCCTCCAAACACCTCAGAACCTCTCCTCCAAACACCTCAGAACCTCTCCTCCAAACACCTCAGAACCTCTCCTCCAAACACCTCAGAACCTCTCCTCCAAACACCTCAGAACCTCTCCTCCAAACACCTCAGAACCAGCCCTCCAAACACCTCAGAACAAGCCCTCCAAACACCTCAGAACCTCTCCTCCCAGCACCTCAGAACCTCTCCTCCAAGCACCTCAGAACCTCTCCTCCAAACACCTCAGAACCTCTCCTCCAAACACCTCAGAACCTCTCCTCCAAACACCTCAGAACCAGCGCTCCAAACACCTCAGAACCAGCCCTCCAAACACCTCAGAACAAGCCCTCCAAACACCTCAGAACCTCTCCTCCCAGCACCTCAGAACCTCTCCTCCAAACACCTCAGAACCTCTCCTCCAAACACCTCAGAACCTCTCCTCCAAACACCTCAGAACCTCTCCTCCAAACACCTCAGAACTTCTCCTCCAAACACCTCAGAACAAGCCCTCCAAACACCTCAGAACAAGACTACCAATCCCAGCAGAAGTCCTCCAGTCACAGAACAAATCCACCTATCACAGAACAAGTCCTACAACCAATGAAAAATATCTCTACTCACAGTTGAAGATCTCCAGGCACAGGACAAATTCTCCAATCAAAGACCAATTTCTCCTGTAAGAGAACAAGCCCTCCAAACACCTCAGAACCTCTCCTCCAAACACCTCAGAACCTCTCCTCCAAACACCTCAGAACCTCTCCTCCAAACACCTCAGAACCTCTCCTCCAAACACCTCAGAACCTCTCCTCCAAACACCTCAGAACCTCTCCTCCAAACACCTCAGAACCTCTCCTCCAAACACCTCAAAACCTCTCCTCCAAACACCTCAGAACCTCTCCTCCAAACACCTCAGAACAAGCCCTCCAAACACCTCAGAACAAGCCCTCCAAACACCTCAGAACCTCTCCTCCAAACACCTCAGAACCTCTCCTCCAAACACCTCAGAACCTCTCCTCCAAACACCTCAGAACCAGCGCTCCAAACACCTCAGAACCAGCGCTCCAAACACCTCAGAACCAGCCCTCCAAACACCTCAGAACAAGCCCTCCAAACCCCTCAGAACCTCTCCTCCCAGCACCTCAGAACCTCTCCTCCAAGCACCTCAGAACCTCTCCTCCAAACACCTCAGAACCTCTCCTCCAAACACCTCAGAACCTCTCCTCCGAACACCTCAGAACCTCTCCTCCAAACACCTCAGAACTTCTCCTCCAAACACCTCAGAACAAGCCCTCCAAACACCTCAGAACAAGACTACCAATCCCAGCAGAAGTCCTCCATTCACAGAACAAATCCACCTATCACAGAACAAGTCCTACAACCAATGAAAAATATCTCTACTCACAGTTGAAGATCTCCAGGCACAGGACAAATTCTCCAATCAAAGACCAATTTCTCCTGTAAGAGAACAAGCCCTCCAAACACCTCAGAACCTCTCCTCCAAACACCTCAGAGCCTCTCCTCCAAACACCTCAGAACCTCTCCTCCAAATACCTCAGAACCTCTCCTCCAAACACCTCAGAACCTCTCCTCCAAACACCTCAGAACCTCTCCTCCAAGCACCTCAGAACCTCTCCTCCAAACACCTCAGAACCTCTCCTCCAAACACCTCAGAACCTCTCCTCCAAACACCTCAGAACCTCTCCTCCAAACACCTCAGAACCTCTCCTCCAAACACCTCAGAACCTCTCCTCCAAACACCTCAGAACCTCTCCTCCAAACACCTCAGAACCAGCCCTCCAAACACCTCAGAACAAGCCCTCCAAACACCTCAGAACCTCTCCTCCCAGCACCTCAGAACCTCTCCTCCAAGCACCTCAGAACCTCTCCTCCAAACACCTCAGAACCTCTCCTCCAAACACCTCAGAACCTCTCCTCCAAACACCTCAGAACCAGCGCTCCAAACACCTCAGAACCAGCCCTCCAAACACCTCAGAACAAGCCCTCCAAACACCTCAGAACCTCTCCTCCCAGCACCTCAGAACCTCTCCTCCAAGCACCTCAGAACCTCTCCTCCAAGCACCTCAGAACCTCTCCTTCAAACACCTCAGAACCTCTCCTCCATACACCTCAGAACCTCTCCTCCAAACACCTCAGAACAAGCCCTCCAAACACCTCAGAACAAGCCCTCCAAACACCTCAGAACAAGCCCTCCAAACACCTCAGAACAAGTCTACCAATCCCAGCACAAGTCCTCCAGTCACAGAACAAATCCACCAATCACAGAACAAGTCCTACAACCACTGAAAAATATCTCCACACACAGTTGAATATCTCCAGGCACAGGACATATTCTCCAATCTAATACCAATTTCACCTGTAAGAGAACAAGCCCTCCAAACACCTCAGAACCTCTCCTCAAAACACCTCAGAACAAGCCCTCCAAACACCTCAGAACCTCTCCTCCAAACACCTCAGAACAAGCCCACCAAACACCTCAGAACCTCTTCTCCAAACCCCTCAGAACCTCTCCTCCAAACCCCTGAGAACCTCTCCTCCAAACAACTCAGAACCTCTCCTCCAAACAACTCAGAACCTCTCCTCCAAACACCTCAGAACCTCTCCTCCAAACACCTCAGAACCTCTCCTCCAAACACCTCAGAACCTCTCCTCCAAACACCTCAGAACTTCTCCTCCAAACACCTCAGAACAAGCCCTCCAAACACCTCAGAACAAGACTACCAATCCCAGCAGAAGTCCTCCAGTCACAGAACAAATCCACCTATCACAGAACAAGTCCTACAACCAATGAAAAATATCTCTACTCACAGTTGAAGATCTCCAGGCACAGGACAAATTCTCCAATCAAAGACCAATTTCTCCTGTAAGAGAACAAGCCCTCCAAACACCTCAGAACCTCTCCTCCAAACACCTCAGAACCTCTCCTCCAAACACCTCAGAACCTCTCCTCCAAACACCTCAGAACCTCTCCTCCAAACACCTCAGAACCTCTCCTCCAAACACCTCAGAACCTCTCCTCCAAACACCTCAGAACCTCTCCTCCAAACACCTCAAAACCTCTCCTCCAAACACCTCAGAACCTCTCCTCCAAACACCTCAGAACAAGCCCTCCAAACACCTCAGAACAAGCCCTCCAAACACCTCAGAACCTCTCCTCCAAACACCTCAGAACCTCTCCTCCAAACACCTCAGAACCTCTCCTCCAAACACCTCAGAACCAGCGCTCCAAACACCTCAGAACCAGCGCTCCAAACACCTCAGAACCAGCCCTCCAAACACCTCAGAACAAGCCCTCCAAACCCCTCAGAACCTCTCCTCCCAGCACCTCAGAACCTCTCCTCCAAGCACCTCAGAACCTCTCCTCCAAACACCTCAGAACCTCTCCTCCAAACACCTCAGAACCTCTCCTCCAAACACCTCAGAACCTCTCCTCCAAACACCTCAGAACTTCTCCTCCAAACACCTCAGAACAAGCCCTCCAAACACCTCAGAACAAGACTACCAATCCCAGCAGAAGTCCTCCATTCACAGAACAAATCCACCTATCACAGAACAAGTCCTACAACCAATGAAAAATATCTCTACTCACAGTTGAAGATCTCCAGGCACAGGACAAATTCTCCAATCAAAGACCAATTTCTCCTGTAAGAGAACAAGCCCTCCAAACACCTCAGAACCTCTCCTCCAAACACCTCAGAGCCTCTCCTCCAAACACCTCAGAACCTCTCCTCCAAATACCTCAGAACCTCTCCTCCAAACACCTCAGAACCTCTCCTCCAAACACCTCAGAACCTCTCCTCCAAGCACCTCAGAACCTCTCCTCCAAACACCTCAGAACCTCTCCTCCAAACACCTCAGAACCTCTCCTCCAAACACCTCAGAACCTCTCCTCCAAACACCTCAGAACCTCTCCTCCAAACACATCAGAACAAGCCCTCCAAACACCTCAGAACACGCCCTCCAAACACCTCAGAACAACCCTTCCAAACACCTCAGAACAAGCCCTCCAAACGCCTCAGAATCTCCCGTCCAAACGCCTCAGAACAAGCCCTCCAAACACCTCAGAACCTCTCCTCCAAATAACTTAGAACAAGATCTCCAAACACCTCAGAACCTCTCCTCCAAACACCTCAGAACCTCTCCTCTAAACACCTCAGAACCTCTCCTCCAAACACCTCAGAACCTCTCCTCTAAACACCTCAGAACCTCTCATCCAAACACCTCAGAACAAGTACACCAATCCCAGAACATGTCCTCCAGTCACAGAACAAATCCTCCAAACCCAAAAAAATATCTCTACTCACAGTTGAATATCTCCAGGCACAGGACAATTTCTCCAATCAAAGACCAATTTCTCCTGTAAGAGAACAAGCCCTCCAAACACCTCAGAACAAGCCCTCCAAACACCTCAGAACAAGCCCTCCAAACACCTCAGAACAAGTCCACCAATGCCCGAACAAGTCCTCCAGTCTGAGAACAAATCCACCAATCACAGAACAAGTCCTACAACCACTGAAAAAATATCTCTACTCACAGTTGAAGGTCTCCAGGCACAGGACAAATTCTCCAATCTAAGACCAATTTCACCTGAAAGAGAACAAGCCCTCCAAACACCTCAGAACCTCCCCTCCAAACACCTCAGAACCTCTCCTCCAAACACCTCAGAACCTCCCCTCCAAACACCTCAGAACTTCCCCTCCAAACACCTCAGAACCTCTCCTCCAAACACCTCAGAACCTCTCCTCCAAACACCTCAGAACAAGCCCTCCAAACACCTCAGAACCTCTCCTCCAAACACCTCAGAACCTCTCCTCCAAACACCTCAGAACCTCTCCTCCAAACACCTCAGAACCTCTCCTCCAAACACCTCAGAACAAGCCCTCTAAACACCTCAGAACCAGCCCTCCAAACACCTCAGAACCAGCCCTCCAAACACCTCAGAACCAGCCCTCCAAACACCTCAGAACCTCTCCTCCAAACACCTCAGAACCTCTCCTCCAAACACCTCAGAACCTCTCCTCCAAACACCTCAGAACAAGCCCTCCAAACACCCCAGAACCTCTCCTCCAAACACCTCAGAACCTCTCCTCCAAACACCTCAGAACAAGCCCTCCAAACACCTCAGAACAAGCCCTCCAAACACCTCAGAACAAGCCCTCCAAACACCTCAGAACAAGCCCTCCAAACACCTCAGAACCAGCCCTCCAAACACCTCAGAACCAGCCCTCCAAACACCTCAGAACCTCTCCTCAAATCACCTCAGAACCTCTCCTCCAAGCACCTCAGAACCTCTCCTCCAAGCACCTCAGAACCTCTCCTCCAAGCACCTCAGAACCTCTCCTCCAAACACCTCAGAACCTCTCCTCCAAACACCTCAGAACAAGCCCTCAGAACAAGCCCTCCAAACACCTCAGAACCAGCCCTCCAAACACCTCAGAACCTCTCCTCCAAACAACTCAGAACCTCTCCTCCAAACACCTCAGAACCTCTCCTCTAAACACCTCAGAACAACCCTCCAAACACCTCAGAACAAGTACACCAATCCCCGAACAAATTCGCCAGTCACAGAACAAATCCGCCTATCACAGAACAAATCCTCCACCCCCAGAAAAATATATCTACTCACAGTTCAAGATCGCCAGGCACAGCACAAATTCTCTAATCTAAGTCCAATTTTTCCTGCAAGAGAACAACACCTCCGAACACCACAGAACAAGCCCTCCAAACACCTCAGAACAAGCCCTCCAAACACCTCAGAACAAGCCCTCCAAACACCTCAGAACCTCTCCTCCAAACACCTCAGAACCTCTCCTCCAAACACCTCAGAACCTCTCCTCCAAACACCTCAGAACCTCTCCTCCAAACACCTCAGAACCTCTCCTCCAAACACCTCAGAACAAGCCCTCCAAACACCTCAGAACAAGCCCTCCAAACAACTCAGAACAAGCCCTCCAAACAACTCAGAACAAGTCCACCAATCCCCAAAAAAGTCCTCCAGTCACAGAACACATCCACCAATCACAGAACAAGTCCTACAACCACTGAAAAATATCTCTACTCACAGTTGAAGATCTCCAGGCACAGGACAAATTCTCCAATCTAAGACCAATTTCACCTGTAAGAGAACAAGCCCTCCAAACACCTCAGAACAAGCCCTACAAACACCTCAGAACAAGACCTCCAAACACCTCAGAACAAGCCCTCCAAACACCTCAGAGCAAGCCCTCCAAACACCTCAGCTCAAGCCCTCCAAACACCTCAGAACAAGCCCTCCAAACACCTCAGAACAAGCAATCCAAACACCTCAGAACCAGCCCTCCAAACACCTCAGAACCTCTCCTCCAAACACCTCAGAACCTCTCCTCCAAACAGCTCAGAACCTCTCCTTCAAACAACTCAGAACCTCTCCTCCAAACACCTCAGAACCTCTCCTCCAAAAAACTCAGAACAAGCCTTCCAAACACCTCAGAACAAGTACACCAATCCCCGAACAAATCCGCCAGTCACAGAACAAATCCACCTATCACAGGACAAATCCTCCAACCCCAGAAAAATATATCTACTCACAGTTGAAGATCTCCAGGCACAGCACAAATTCTCTAATCTAAGTCCAATTTCTCCTGCAGGACAACAATACCTCCAAACACCACAGAACAAGCCCTCCAAACACCTCAGAACCTCTCCTCGAAACACCTCAGAACCTCTCCTTCAAACACCTCAAAATAAGCCCTCCAAACACCTCAGAACCTCTCCTCCAAACACCTCAGAACCTCTCCTCCAAACACCTCAGAACAAGCCCTCCAAACACCCCAGAACCTCTCCTCCAAACACCTCAGAACAAGCCCTCCAAACACCTCAGAACCTCTCCTCCAAACACCTCAGAACCTCTCCTCCAAACACCTCAGAACCTCTCCTCCAAACACCTCAGAACCTCTCCTCCAAACACCTCAGAACCTCTCCTCCAAACACCTCAGAACCTCTCCTCCAAACACCTCAGAACAAGCCCTCCAAACACCTCAGAACAAGCCCTCCAAACACCTCAGAACAAGCCCTCCAAACACCTCAGAACCAGCCCTCTAAACACCTCAGAACCTCTCCTCCAAACACCTCAGAACCTCTCCTCCAAACACCTCAGAACCTCTCCTCCAAACACCTCAGAACCTCTCCACCAAACACCTCAGAACCTCTCCTCCAAACACCTCAGAACCTCTCCTTCAAACAACTCAGAACCTCTCCTCCAATCACCTCAGAACAAGCCCTCCAAACACCTCAGAACAAGTACACCAATCCCCGAACAAATCCGCCAGTCACAGAACAAATCCACCTATCACAGAACAAATCCTCCAACCCCAGAAAAATATATCTACTCACAGTTGAAGATCTCCAGGCACAGCACAAATTCTCTAATCTAAGTCCAATTATTCCTGCAAGAGAACAACTCCTCCGAACACCACAGAACAAGCCCTCCAAACACCTCAAAACAAGCCCTCCAAACACCTCAAAACAAGCCCTCCAAACACCTCAAAACAAGCCCTCCAAACACCTCAAAACAAGCCCTCCAAACACCTCAGAACCTCTCCTCCAAACACCTCAGAACCTCTCCTCCAAACACCTCAGAACCTCTCCTCCAAACACCTCAGAACCTCTCCTCCAAACACCTCAGAACCTCTCCTCCAAACACCTCAGAACCTCTCCTCCAAACACCTCAGAACCTCTCCTCCAAACACCTCAGAACAAGCCCTCCAAACACCTCAGAACAAGCCCTCCAAACAACTCAGAACAAGCCCTCCAAACAACTCAGAACAAGTCCACCAATCCCCGAACAAGTCCTCCAGTCACAGAACACATCCACCAATCACAGAACAAGTCCTACAACCACTGAAAAATATCTCTACTCACACTTGAAGATCTCCAGGCACAGGACAAATTCTCCAATCTAAGACCAATTTCACCTGTAAGAGAACAAGCCCTCCAAACACCTCAGAACAAGCCCTACAAACACCTCAGAACAAGACCTCCAAACACCTCAGAACAAGCCCTCCAAACACCTCAGAGCAAGCCCTCCAAACACCTCAGCTCAAGCCCTCCAAACACCTCAGAACAAGCCCTCCAAACACCTCAGAACAAGCAATCCAAACACCTCAGAACCAGCCCTCCAAACACCTCAGAACCTCTCCTCCAAACACCTCAGAACCTCTCCTCCAAACAGCTCAGAACCTCTCCTTCAAACAACTCAGAACCTCTCCTCCAAACACCTCAGAACCTCTCCTCCAAAAAACTCAGAACAAGCCTTCCAAACACCTCAGAACAAGTACACCAATCCCCGAACAAATCCGCCAGTCACAGAACAAATCCACCTATCACAGGACAAATCATCCAACCCCAGAAAAATATATCTACTCACAGTTGAAGATCTCCAGGCACAGCACAAATTCTCTAATCTAAGTCCAATTTCTCCTGCAGGACAACAATACCTCCAAACACCACAGAAGAAGCCCTCCAAACACCTCAGAACCTCTCCTCGAAACACCTCAGAACCTCTCCTTCAAACACCTCAAAATAAGCCCTCCAAACACCTCAGAACCTCTCCTCCAAACACCTCAGAACCTCTCCTCCAAACACCTCAGAACCTCTCCTCCAAACACCTCAGAACAAGCCCTCCAAACACCCCAGAACCTCTCCTCCAAACACCTCAGAACAAGCCCTCCAAACACCTCAGAACCTCTCCTCCAAACACCTCAGAACCTCTCCTCCAAACACCTCAGAACCTCTCCTCCAAACACCTCAGAACCTCTCCTCCAAACACCTCAGAACCTCTCCTCCAAACACCTCAGAACAAGCCCTCCAAACACCTCAGAACCTCTCCTCCAAACACCTCAGAACATCTCCTCCAAACACCTCAGAACATCTCCTCCAAACACCTCAGAACAAGCCCTCCAAACACCTCAGAACAAGCCCTCCAAACACCTCAGAACCAGCCCTCCAAACACCTCAGAACCAGCCCTCCAAACACCTCAGAACCTCTCCTTCAAACACCTCAAATCAAGCCCTCCAAACACCTCAGAACCTCTCCTCCAAACACCTCAGAACAAGCCCTCCAAACACCCCAGAACCTCTCCTCCAAACACCTCAGAACAAGCCCTCCAAACACCTCAGAATAAACCCTACAAACACCTCAGAACAAGCCCTCCAAACACCTCAGAACAAGTCCACCAATCCCAGAACAAATCCTCCAGTCACAGAACACATCCACCAATCACAGAACAAGTCCTACAACCATTGAAAAATATCTCTACTCACAGTTGAATATCTCCAGGCACAGGACAAATTCTCCAATCTATGACCAATTTCACATTTAAGAGAACAAGCCCTCCAAACACCTCAGAACAAGCCCTCCAAACACCTCAGAACAAGCCCTCCAAACACCTCAGAACAAGCCCTCCAAACACCTCAGAACAAGCCCTCCAAACACCTCAGAACAAGCCCTCCAAACACCTCAGAACCAGCCCTCCAAACACCTCAGAACCAGCCCTCCAAACACCTCAGAAACTCTCCTCCAAACACCTCAGAACCTCTCCTCCAAACACCTCAGAACCTCTCCTCCAAACACCTCAGAACCTCTCCTCCAAACACCTCAGAACCTCTCCTCCAAACAACTCAGAACCTCTCCTCCAAACACCTCAGAACCTCTCCTCCAAACAACTCAGAACCTCTCCTCCAAACACCTCAGAACAAGCCCTCCAAACACCTCAGAACCTCTCCTCCAAACACCTCAGAACCTCTCCTCCAAACACCTCAGAACCTCTCCTCCAAACACCTCAGAACAAGCCCTCCAAACACCTCAGAACCTCTCCTCCAAACACCTCAGAACCTCTCCTCCAAACACCTCAGAACCTCTCCTCCAAACACCTCAGAACCTCTCCTCCAAACACCTCAGAACCTCTCCTCCAAACACCTCAGAACATGCCCTCCAAACACCTCAGAACATGCCCTCCAAACACCTCAGAACATGCCCTCCAAACACCTCAGAACAAGCCCTCCAAACACCTCAGAACCTCTCCTCCAAACACCTCAGAACCTCTCCTCCAAACACCTCAGAACCTCTCCTCCAAACACCTCAGAACAAGCCCTCCAAACACCTCAGAACAAGCCCTCCAAACACCTCAGAACAAGCCCTCCAAACACCTCAGAGGAAGCCCTCCAAAAACCTCAGAACAAACCCTCCAAACACCTCAGAACAAGCCCTCCAAACACCTCAGAACAAGCCCTCCAATCACCTCAGAACAAGCCCTCCAAACACCTCAGAACAAGCCCTCCAAACAACTCAGAAAAAGCCCTCCAAACACCTCAGAACAAGCCCTCCAAACACCTCAGAAGCAGCCCTCCAAACACCTCAGAACCTCTCCTCAAATCACCTCAGAACCTCTCCTCCAAGCACCTCAGAACCTCTCCTCCAAGCACCTCAGAACCTCTCCTCCAAGCACCTCAGAACCTCTCCTCCAAGCACCTCAGAACCTCTCCTCCAAACACCTCAGAATCTCTCCTCCAAACACCTCAGAACAAGCCCTCCAAACACCTCAGAACCAGCCCTCCAAACACCTCAGAACCTCTCCTCCAAACACCTCAGAAAAAGCCCTCCAAACACCTCAGAACAAGCCTTCCAAACACCTCAGAACAAGCCCTCCAAACACCTCAGAACAAGCCCTCCAAACACCTCAGAACAAGCCCTCCAAACACCTCAGAACCAGCCCTCCAAACACCTCAGAACCAGCCCTCCAAACACCTCAGAACCAGCCCTCCAAACACCTCAGAACCAGCCCTCCAAACACCTCAGAACCTCTCCTCCAAACACCTCAGAACCTCTCCTCCAAACACCTCAGAACCTCTCCTCCAAACACCTCAGAACCTCTCCTCCAAAAAACTCAGAACAAGCCCTCCAAACACCTCAGAACCTCTCCTCCAAACACCTCAGAACCTCTCCTCCAAACACCTCAGAACCTCTCCTCCAAACACCTCAGAACAAGCCCTCCAAACACCTCAGAACCTCTCCTCCAAACACCTCAGAACCTCTCCTCCAAACACCTCAGAACCTCTCCTCCAAACACCTCAGAACCTCTCCTCCAAACACCTCAGAACCTCTCCTCCAAACACCTCAGAACCTCTCCTCCAAACACCTCAGAACCTCTCCTCCAAACACCTCAGAACCTCTCCTCCAAACACCTCAGAACATGCCCTCCAAACACCTCAGAACAAGCCCTCCAAACACCTCAGAACAAGCCCTCCAAACACCTCAGAACCTCTCCTCCAAACACCTCAGAACCTCTCCTCCAAACACCTCAGAACAAGCCCTCCAAACACCTCAGAACAAGCCCTCCAAACACCTCAGAACAACCCCTCCAAACACCTCAGAACAAGCCCTCCAAACACCTCAGAGCAAGCCCTCCAAACACCTCAGAGCAAGCCCTCCAAACACCTCAGAGCAAGCCCTCCAAACACCTCAGAGCAAGCCCTCCATACACCTCAGAACAAGCCCTCCAAACACCTCAGAACAAGCCCTCCAAACACCACAGAACAAGCCCTCCAAACACCTCAGAACCTCTCCTCCAAACACCTCAGAACCTCTCCTCCAAACACCTCAGAACCTCTCCTCCAAACACCTCAGAACCTCTCCTCCAAACACCTCAGAACCTCTCCTCCAAATACCTCAGAACAAGCCCTCCAAACACCTCAGAACAAGCCCTCCAAACACCTCAGAACCTCTCCTCCAAACACCTCAGAACCTCTCCTCCAAACACCTCAGAACCTCTCCTCCAAACACCTCAGAACCAGCCCTCCAAACACCTCAGAACCTCTCCTCCAAACACCTCAGAACCTCTCCTCCAAACACCTCAGAACAAGCCCTCCAAACACCCCAGAACCTCTCCTCCAAACACCTCAGAACAAGCCCTCCAAACACCTCAGAACAAGCCCTCCAAACACCTCAGAACAAGCCCTCCAAACACCTCAGAACAAGCCCTCCAAACACCTCAGAACAAGCCCTCCAAACACCTCAGAACAAGCCCTCCAAAAACCTCAGAACAAACCCTCCAAACACCTCAGAACATGCCCTCCAAACACCTCAGAACAAGCCCTCCAAACAACTCAGAAAAAGCCCTCAAAACACCTCAGAGCAAGCCCTCCAAACTCCTCAGAAGCAGCCCTCCAAACACCTCAGAACCTCTCCTCAAATCACCTCAGAACCTCTCCTCCAAGCACCTCAGAACCTCTCCTCCAAGCACCTCAGAACCTCTCCTCCAAGCACCTCAGAACCTCTCCTCCAAGCACCTCAGAACCTCTCCTCCAAGCACCTCAGAACCTCTCCTCCAAACACCTCAGAATCTCTCCTCCAAACACCTCAGAACAAGCCCTCCAAACACCTCAGAACCACCCCTCCAAACACCTCAGAACCTCTCCTCCAAACAACTCAGAACCTCTCCTCCAAACACCTCAGAACCTCTCCTTCAAACACCTCAGAACCTCTCCTCCAATCACCTCAGAACAAGCCCTCCAAACACCGCAGAACAAGCCCTCCAAACACCCCAGAACCTCTCCTCCAAACACCTCAGAACGTCTCCTCCAAACACCTCAGAACCTCTCCTCCAAACACCTCAGAACCTCTCCTCCAAACACCTCAGAACCTCTCCTCCAAACACCTCAGAACCTCTCCTCCAAACACCTCAGAACCTCTCCTCCAAAGACCTCAGAACAAGCCCTCCAAACACCTCAGAACAAGCCCTCCAAACACCTCAGAACAAGCCCTCTTAACACCTCAGAACAAGCCCTCCAAACACCTCAGAACCAGCCCTCCAAACACCTCAGAACCAGCCCTCCAAACACCTCAGAACCAGCCCTCCAAACACCTCAGAACCAGCCCTCCAAACAACTCAGAACCTCTCCTCCAAACACCTCAGAACCTCTCCTCCAAAAAACTCAGAACAAGCCCTCCAAACACCTCAGAACCTCTCCTCCAAACACCTCAGAACAAGCCCTCCAAACACCTCAGAACAAGCCCTCCAAAAACCTCAGAACAAGCCCTCCAAAAACCTCAGAACAAGCCCTCCAAACACCTCAGAACAAGTCCACCAATCCCCGAACAAGTCCTCCAGTCACAGAACGCATCCACCAATCACAGAACAAGTCCTACAACCATTGAAAAATATCTCTACTCACAGTTGAAGATCTCCAGGCACAGGACAAATTCACCGATCAAAGACCAATTTCTCCTGTAAGAGAACAAGCCCTCCAAACACCTCAGAACAAGCCCTACAAACACCTCAGAACACGCCCTCCAAACACCTCAGAACAAGGCCTCCAAACTCCTCAGAACCTCTCCTCCAAACACCTCAGAACCTGTCCTCCAAACACGTCAGAAGCTCTCCTCCAAACACATCAGAACCTCTCCTACAAACAACACAGAACCAGCCCTCCAAACACCTCAGAACAAGCCCTCCAAACACCTCAGAACAAGTCCACCAATCCCAGAAAAAGTCCTCCAGTCACAGAACAAATAGACCTATCACAGAACAAATCCTCCAACCCCAGAAAAATATCTCTAGTCACAGTTGAATATCTCCAGGCACAGGAAAAATTCTCCAATCTAAGACCAATTCCTCCTGTAAGAGAACAAGCCCTCCAAACACCACAAAACCTCACCTCCAAACACCTCAGAACCTGTCCTCCAAACACCTCAGAACCTCTCTTCTAAGCACCTCAGAACCTCTCCTCCAAGCACCTCAGAACCTCTCCTCCAAGCACCACAGAACCTCTCCTACAAGCACCTCAGAACCTCTCCTCCAAACACCTCAGAACAAGCTCTCCAAACACCTCAGAACAAGCACTCCAAACACCTCAGAACCTCTCCTCCAAACACCTCAGAACCTCTCCTCCAAACACCTCAGAACAAGCCCTCCAAACAACACAGAACTAGCCCTCCAAACAACACAGAACAAGCCCTCCAAACGCCTCAGAACAAGCCCTCCAAACAACACAGAAACTCTCCTCCAAACACCTCAGAACCTCTCCTCCAAACACCTCAGAACCTCTCCTCCAAACACCTCAGAACCTCTCTTCCAAGCACCTCAGAACCTCTTCTCCAAGCACCTCAGAACCTCTCCTCCAGACACCTCAGTACCTCTCCTCCAAACACCTCAGAACAAGCCCTCCAAACAACACAGAACAAGCCCTCCAAACAACACAGAACCTCTCCTCCAAACAACACAGAACCTCTCCTCCAAACACCTCAGAACCTCTCCTCCAAACACCTCAGAACCTCTCCTCCAAACACCTCAGAACCTCTCCTCCAAACACCTCAGAACCTCTCCTCCAAACACCTCAGAACCTCTCCTCCAAACACCTCAGAACCAGCCCTCGAAACACCTCAGAACAAGCCCTCCAAACACCTCAGAACCTCTCCTCCCAGCACCTCAGAACCTCTCCTTCAAGCACCTCAGAACCTCTCCTCCAAGCACCTCAGAACCTCTCCTCCAAGCACCTCAGAACCTCTCCTTCAAACACCTCAGAACCTCTCCTCCATACACCTCAGAACCTCTCCTCCAAACACCTCAGAACAAGTCTACCAAGCCCAGCACAAGTCCTCCAGTCACAGAACAAATCCACCAATCAGAGAACAAGTCCTACAACCACTGAAAAATATCTCCACACACAGTTGAATATCTCCAGGCACAGGACATATTCTCCAATCTAATACCAATTTCACCTGTAAGAGAACAAGCCCTCCAAACACCTCAGAACCTCTCCTCAAAACACCTCAGAACAAGCCCTCCAAACACCTCAGAACCTCTCCTCCAAACACCTCAGAACAAGCCCTCCAAACACCTCAGAACCTCTTCTCCAAACCCCTCAGAACCTCTCCTCCAAACACCTCAGAACCTCTCCTCCAAACAACTCAGAACCTCTCCTTCAAACAACTCAGAACAAGCCCTCCAAACACCTCAGAAGAAGCTCTCCAAACACCTCTGAACAAGCCCTCCAAACACCTCTGAACAAGCCCTCCAAACACCTCAGAACCAGCCCTCCAAACACCTCAGAACAAGCCCTCCAAACACCTCAGAACAGGCTCTGCAAACACCTCAGAACAGGCTCTGCAAACACCTCAGAACAGGCTCTGCAAACACCTCAGAACCTCTCCTCCAAACACCTCAAAACCAGCCCTCCAAACACCTCAGAACCTCTCCTCCAAACACCTCAGAACCTCTCCTCCAAACACCTCAGAACCTCTCCTCCAAACACCTCAGAACCTCTCCTCCAAACACCTCAGAACCTCTCCTCCAAACACCTCAAAACCTCTCCTCCAAACACCTCAGAACCTCTCCTCCAAACACCTCAGAACCTCTCCTCCAAACACCTCAGAACCTCTCCTCCAAACACCTCAGAACCTCTCCTCCAAACACCTCAGAACCTCTCCTCCAAACACCTCACGACCTCTCCTCCAAACACCTCACGACCTCTCCTCCAAACACCTCAGAACCTCTCCTCCGAACAACTCAGAACCCCTCCACCAAACACCACAGAACCTCTCCTCCAAACACCACAGAACCTCTCCTCCAAACACCTCAGAACCTCTCCTCCAAACACCTCAGAACCTCTCCTCCAAACACCTCAGAACCTCTCCTCCAAACAACTCAGAACCTCTCCTCCAAACAACACAGAACCTCTCCTCCAAACAACTCAGAACCTTTCCTCCAAACAACTCAGAACCTCTCCTATAAACAACTCAGAACCTCTCCTCCAAACAATTCAGAACCTCTCCTCCAAACAACTCAGAACCCCTCCACCAAACAACACAGAACCTCTCCTCCAAACAACTCAGAACCTCTCCTCCAAACAACTCAGAACCTCTCCTCCAAACAACTCCGAACCTCTCCTCCAAACAACAAAGAACCTCTCCTCCAAACATCTCAAAACAAGCCCTCCAAACACCTCAGAACAAGTCCACCAATTCCGGAACATATCCTCCAGTCACAGTACAAATCCACCTGTCACAGAACAAATCCTCCAACCCCAGAAAAATATCTCTACTCACAGGTGAAGATCTCCAGGCACAGGACAAATTCACCGATCAAAGACCAATTTCTCCTGTAAGAGAACAAGCCCTCCAAACACCTCAGAACCTCCCCTCCAAACACCTCAGAACCTCTCCTCCAAACACCTCAGAACCTCTCCTCCAAACACCTCCGAACCACTCTTCCAAGCACCTCAGAACCTCTCCTCCAAGCACCTCAGAACCTCTCCTCCAAGCACCTCAGAACCTCTCCTCCGAGCACCACAGAACCTCTCCTACAAGCACCTCAGAACCTCTCCTCCAAACACCTCAGAACAAGCACTACAAACACCTCAGAACAAGCACTCCAAACACCTCAGAACCTGTCCTCCAAACACCTCAGTACCTCTCCTCCAAACACCTCAGAACAAGCCCTCCAAACAACACAGAACAAGCCCTCCAAACACCTCAGAACAAGCCCTCCAAACACCACAGAACAAGCCCTCCAAACAACACAGAACAAGCCCTCCAAACACCTCAGAACAAGCCCTCCAAACACCTCAGAACAAGCCCTCCAAACACCTCAGAACAAGCCCACCAAACACCTCAGAAGAAGCCCTCCAAACACCTCAGAAGAAGCCCTCCAAACACCTCAGAACAAGCCCTCCAAACAATTCAGAACAAGCCCTCCAAACAACTCAGAAGAAGTCCACCAATGCCCGAACATGTCCTCCAGGCACAGAACAAATCCACCAATCACAGAACAAGTCCTACAACCACTGAAAAATGTCTGTACTCACAGTTGAAGATCTCCAGGCACAGGACAAACTCTCCAATCTAAGACCTATTTCACCTGTAAGAGAACAAGCTCTCCAAACACCTCAGAACCTCTCCCCCAAACAACTCAGAACCTCTCCTCCAAACACCTCAGAACCTCTCCTCCAAACAACTCAGAACCTCTCCTCCAAACAACAAAGAACCTCTCCTCCAAACAACTCGGAACCTCTCCTCCAAACATCTCAAAACAAGCCCTCCAAACACCTCAGAACAAGTCCACCAATCCCAGAACATATCCTCCAGTCACAGAACAAATAGACCTATCACAGAACAAATCCTCCAACCCCAGAAAAATATCTCTACTCACAGTTGAATATCTCCAGGCACAGGAAAAATTCTCCAATCAAAGACCAATTCCTCCTGTAAGAGAACAAGCCCTCCAAACACCTCAGAACAAGCCCTCCAAACACCTCAGAACAAGCCCTCCAAGCACCTCAGAACAAGCCCTCCAAGCACCTCAGAATCAGCCCTCCAAACACCTCAGAACAAGCCCTCCAAACACCTCAGAACAAGCCCACCAAACACCTCAGAACAAGCCCACCAAACACCTCAGAACAAGCCCTCCAAACACCTCAGAACAAGCCCTCCAAACACCTCAGAAGAAGCCCTCCAAACACCTCAGAACAAGCCCTCCAAACAATTCAGAACAAGCCCTCCAAACAACTCAGAACAATTCCACCAATGCCCGAACATGTCCTCCAGGCACAGAACAAATCCACCAATCACAGAACAAGTCCTAAAACCACTGAAAAATGTCTGTACTCACAGTTGAAGATCTCCAGGCACAGGACAAACTATCCAATCTAAGACCTATTTCACCTGTAACAGAACAAGCCCTCCAAACACCTCAGAACCTCTCCTCCAAACACCTCAGAACAAGCCCTCCAAACACCTCAGAACCTCTCCTCCAAACACCTCAGAACCTCTCCTCCAAACACCTCAGAACCTCTCCTCCAAACACCTCAGAACCTCTCCTCCAAACACCTCAGAACCTCTCCTCCAAACACCTCAGAACCTCTCCTCCAAACACCTCAGAACCTCTCCTCCAAACACCTCAGAACCTCTCCTCCAAACACCTCAGAACAAGCCCTCCAAACACCTCAGAACCTCTCCTCCAAACACCGCAGAACCTCTCCTCCAAACACCGCAGAACCTCTCCTCCAAACAACTCAGAACCTCTCCTCCAAACAACTCAGAACCTCTCCTCCAAACACCTCAGAACCTCTCCTCCAAACATCTCAGAACCTCTCCTCCAAACACCTCAGAACCTCTCCTCCAAACACCTCAGAACCTCTCCTCCAAACACCTCAGAACCTCTCCTCCAAACACCTCAGAACCTCTCCTCCAAACACCTCAGAACCTCTCCTCCAAACACCTCAGAACCTCTCCTCCAAATACCTCAGAACCTCTCCTCCAAACACCTCAGAACAAGCCCTCCAAACACCTCAGAACAAGCCCTCCAAACAGCTCAGAACAAGCCCTCCAAACAGCTCAGAACAAGCCCTCCAAACAGCTCAGAACAAGCCCTCCAAACACCTCAGAACAGGCTCTGCAAACACCTCACAACAGGCTCTGCAAACACCTCAGAACCTCTCCTCCAAACACCTCAAAACCAGCCCTCCAAACACCTCAGAACAAGCCCTCCAAACACCACAGAACCTCTCGTCCAAACACCTCAGAACCTCTCCTCCAAACACCCCAGAACCTCTCCTCCAAGCACCTCAGAACCTCTCCTCCAAACACCTCAGAACAAGCCCTCCAAACACCTCAGAACAAGCCCTCCAAACACCTCAGAACAAGCCCTCCAAACACCTCAGAACAAGCCCTCCAAACACCTCAGAACAAGCCCTCCAAACACCTCAAAACCAGCCCTCCAAACACCTCAGAACCTCTCCTCCAAACACCTCAGAACCTCTCCTCCAAACACCTCAGAACCTCTCCTCCAAACACCTCAGAACCTCTCCTCCAAACACCTCACGACCTCTCCTCCAAACACCTCAGAACCTCTCCTCCGAACAACTCAGAACCCCTCCACCGAACAACACAGAACCTCTCCTCCAAACAACTCAGAACCTCTCCTCCAAACACCTCAGAACCTCTCCTCCAAACACCTCAGAACCTCTCCTATAAACAACTCAGAACCTCTCCTCCAAACAATTCAGAACCTCTCCTCCACACTACTCAGAACCCCTCCACCAAACACCTCAGAACAAACCCTCCAAACACGTCAGAACCTCTCCTCCAAACACCGCAGAACCTCTCCTCCAAACACCGCAGAACCTCTCCTCCAAACAACTCAGAACCTCTCCTCCAAACAACTCAGAACCTCTCCTCCAAACACCTCAGAACCTCTCCTCCAAACATCTCAGAACCTCTCCTCCAAACACCTCAGAACCTCTCCTCCAAACACCTCAGAACCTCTCCTCCAAACACCTCAGAACCTCTCCTCCAAACACCTCAGACCCTCTCCTCCAAACACCTCAGAACAAGTCCACCAATCCCAGAACATATCCTCCAGTCACAGAACAAATAGACCTATCACAGAACAAATCCTCCAACCCCAGAAAAATATCTCTACTCACAGTTGAATATCTCCAGGCACAGGAAAAATTCTCCAATCAAAGACCAATTCCTCCTGTAAGAGAACAAGCCCTCCAAACACCTCAGAACAAGCCCACCAAACACCTCAGAACAAGCCCTACAAACACCTCAGAAGAAGCCCTCCAAACACCTCAGAAGAAGCCCTCCAAATACCTCAGAACAAGCCCTCCAAACAATTCAGAACAAGCCCTCCAAACAACTCAGAACAAGTCCACCAATGCCCGAACATGTCCTCCAGGCACAGAACAAATCCACCAATCACAGAACAAGTCCTACAACCACTGAAAAATGTCTGTACTCACAGTTGAAGATCTCCAGGCACAGGACAAACTCTCCAATCTAAGACCTATTTCACCTGTAACAGAACAAGTCCTCCAAACACCTCAAAACCTCTCCTCCAAACACCTCAGAACAAGCCCTCCAAAAACCTCAGAACAAGCTCTCCAAACACCTCAGAACCTCTCCTCCAAACAACTCAGAACCCCTCCAGCAAACAACAAAAAACCTCTCCTCCAAACACCTCAAAACCTCTCCTCCAAACACCTCAGAACAAGCCCTCCAAAAACCTCAGAACAAGCCCTCCAAACACCTCAGAACAAGTCCACCAATCCCAGAACAAATCCTCCAGTCACAGAACAAATCCACCTGTCACAGAACAAATCCTCCAACCCCAGAAAAATATCTCTACTCACAGGTGAAGATCTCCAGGCACAGGACAAATTCTCCGATCAAAGACCAATTTCTCCTGTAAGAGAACAAGCCCTCCAAACACCTCAGAACAAGCCCTCCAAACACCTCAGAACCTCTCCTCCAAACACCTCAGAACCTCTCCTCCAAACACCTCAGAACCTCTCCTCCAAACACCTCAGAACCTCTCCTCCAAACACCTCAGAACCTCTCCTCCAAACACCTCAGAACAAGCCCTCCAAACACCTCAGAACCTCTCCTCCAAACACCTCAGAACCTCTCCTCCAAACACCTCAGAACCTCTCCTCCAAACACCTCAGAACCTCTCCTCCAAACACCTCAGAACCTCTCCTCCAAACACCTCAGAACCTCTCCTCCAAACACCTCAGAACAAGCCCTCCAAACACCTCAGAACAAGCCCTCCAAACAGCTCAGAACAAGCCCTCCAAACAGCTAAGAACAAGCCCTCCAAACACCTCAGAACAAGCCCTCCAAACACCTCAGAACAAGCCCTGCAAACACCTCACAACAGGCTCTGCAAACACCTCAGAACCTCTCCTCCAAACACCTCAAAACCAGCCCTCCAAACACCTCAGAACAAGCCCTCCAAACACCTCAGAACCTCTCCTCCAAACACCTCAGAACCTCTCCTCCAAACACCTCAGAACCTCTCCTCCAAGCACCTCAGAACCTCTCCTCCAAACACCTCAGAACAAGCCCTCCAAACACCTCAGAACAAGCCCTCCAAACACCTCAGAACAAGCCCTCCAAACACCTCAGACCAGGCTCTGCAGACACCTCAGAACCTCTCCTCCAAACACCTCAGAACCTCTCCTCCAAACACCTCAGAACCTCTCCTCCAAACAACTCAGAACCTCTCCTCCAAACACCTCAGAACCTCTCCTCCAAACACCTCAGAACCTCTCCTCCAAACACCTCAGAACCTCTCCTCCAAACACCTCAGAACCTCTCCTCCAAACACCTCAGAACCTCTCCTCCAAACACCTCAGAACCTCTCCTCCAAACACCTCACGACCTCTCCTCCAAACACCTCAGAACCTCTCCTCCGAACAACTCAGAACCCCTCCACCGAACAACACAGAACCTCTCCTCCAAACAACTCAGAACCTCTCCTCCAAACAATTCAGAACCTCTCCTCCAAACAACTCAGAACCCCTCCACCAAACAACACAGAACCTCTCCTCCAAACAACACAGAACCTCTCCTCCAAACAACTCAGAACCTCTCCTCCAAACAACTCAGAACCTCTCCTCCAAACAACTCAGAACCTCTCCTCCAAACAACAAAGAACCTCTCCTCCAAACAACTCGGAACCTCTCCTCCAAACATCTCAAAACAAGCCCTCCAAACACCTCAGAACAAGTCCACCATTTCCGGAACATATCCTCCAGTCACAGAACAAATCCACCTGTCACAGAACAAATCCTCCAACCCCAGAAAAATATCTCTACTCACAGGTGAAGATCTCCAGGCACAGGACAAATTCTCCGATCAAAGACCAATTTCTCCTGTAAGAGAACAAGCCCTCCAAACACCTCAGAACCTCTCCTCCAAACACCTCAGAACCTCTACTCCAAACACCTCAGAACCTCTCCTCCAAACACCTAAGAAACTCTCCTCCAAACACCTCAGAACAAGCCCACCAAACACCTCAGAACAAGCCCTACAAACGCCTCAGAAGAAGCCCTTCAAACACCTCAGAAGAAGCCCTTCAAACACCTCAGAAGAAGCCCTCCAAACACCTCAGAACAAGCCCTCCAAACAATTCAGAACAAGTCCACCAATGCCCGAACATGTCCTCCAGTCACAGAACAAATCCACCAATCACAGAACAATTCCTCCAACCCCAGAAAAATGTCTCTACTCACAGTTGAAGATCTCCAGGCACAGGAAAAACTCTCCAATCTAAGACCAATTTCACCTGCAAGAGAACAAGCCCTCCAAAAACCTCAGAACCTCTCCCCCAAACAACTCAGAACCTCTCCTCCAAAAAAACTCAGAACCTCTCCTCCAAGCAACTCAGAACCTCTCCTCCAAACAACTCAGAACCCCTCCACCAAACAAGAAAGAACCTCTACTCCAAAAAACTCGGAACCTCTCCTCCAAAAATCTCAAAACAAGCCCTCCAAACACCTCAGAACAATTCCACCAATCCCAGAACATATCCTCCAGTCACAGAACAAATCCTCCAACCCCAGAAAAATATCTCTACTCACAGGTGAAGGTCTCCAGGCACAGGACAAATTCTCCGATCAAAGACCAATTTCTCCTGTAAGAAAACAAGCCCTCCAAGCACCTCAGAACAAGCCCTCCAAACACCTCAGAACAAGCCCTCCAAACACCTCAGAACAGGCTCTCCAAACACCTCAGAACCTCTCCTCCAAACACCTCAAAACCAGCCCTCCAAACACCTCAGAACCTCTCCTCCAAAACTCCTCAGAACCTCCCCTCCAAACACCTCAGAACCTCTCCTCCAAACACCTCAGAAACTCTCCTCCAAACACCTCAGAAACTCTCCTCCAAACACCTCAGAACAACCCCTCCAAACACCTCAGAACCTCTCCTACAAAGACCTCAGAACCTCTCCTCCAAACATCTCAGAACCTCTCCTCCAAACATCTCAGAACCTCTCCTCCAAACACCTCAGAACCTCTCCTCCAAACACCTCAGATCAAGCTCTCCAAACACCTCAGTACAAGCCATCCAAACACCTCAGGACAAGCCTTCCAAACGACTCAGAACAAGCCCTCCAAACAACACAGAACAAGCCCTCCAAACAACTCAGAACAAGTCCACCAATGCCCGAACAAGTCCTCCAGTCACAGAACAAATCCACCAATCACAGAACAAGTCCTACAAACACTGAAAAATATCTCAACTCACATTTGAAGATCTCCAGGCACAGGACAAATTCTCCAATCAAAGACCAATTTCTCCTGCATGAGAACATGCCCTCCAAACACCTCAGAACAAGCCCTCCAAACACCTCAGAAAAAGCCCGCCAAACACCTCAGAACCAGCCCTCCAAACACCTCAGAACCAGCCCTCCAAACACCTCAGAACCAGCCCTCCAAACACCTCAGAACCTCTCCTCCAGACACCTCAGAACCTCTCCTCCAAACACCTCAGAACCTCTCCTCCAAACACCTCAGAACCTCTCCTCCAAACACCTCAGAACCTCTCCTGAAGCACCTCAGAACCTCTCCTCCAAACACCTCAGAACCACTCCTCCAAACGCCTCAGAACCACTCCTCCAAACGCCTCAGAGCCTCTCCTCCAAATACCTCAGAACCTCTCCTCCAAACACCTCAGAAACTCAACCTCAAACACCTCAGAAACTCACCTCCAGACACCTCAGAAACTCACCTCCAAACACCTCAGAACCAGCCCTCCAAACACCTCAGAACCTCTCCTCCAAACAACACAGAACCTCTCCTCCAAACAACACAGAACCTCTCCTCCAAACACCTCAGAACAAGCCCTCCAAACACCTCAGAACCTCTCCTCCAAACACCTCAGAACCTCTCCTCCAAACACCTCAGAACCTCTCCTCCAAACACCTCAGAACCTCTCCTCCAAACACCTCAGAACCTCTCCTCCAAACACCTCAGAACCTCTCCTCCAAACACCTCAGAACAAGTCCACCATTCCCAGAACATATCCTCCAGTCACAGAACAAATAGACCTATCACAGAACAAATCCTCCAACCCCAGAAAAATATCTCTAGTCACAGTTGAATATCTCCAGGCACAGGAAAAATTCTGTAATCTAAGACCAATTCCTCCTGTAAGAGAACAAGCCCTTCAAACACCACAAAACCTCTCCTCCAAACACCTCAGAACCTCTCCTCCAAGCACCTCAGAACCTCTCCTCCAAGCACCTCAGAACCTCTCCTCCAAGCACCACAGAACCTCTCCTACAAGCACCTCAGAACCTCTCCTCCAAACACCTCAGAACAAGCACTCCAAACACCTCAGAACCTCTCCTCCAAACACCTCAGTACCTCTCCTCCAAACACCTCAGAACAAGCCCTCCAAACAACACAGAACAAGCCCTCCAAACAACACAGAACAAGCCCTCCAAACGCCTCAGAACAAGCCCTCCAAACAACACAGAACAAGCCCTCCAAACAACACAGAACAAGCCCTCCAAACAACACAGAACAAGCCCTCCAAACAACACAGAACAAGCCCTCCAAACACCTCAGAACCTCTCCTCCAAACACCTCAGAACAAGCCCTCCAAACACCTCAGAACCTCTCCTCCAAACACCTCAGAACCTCTCCTCCAAACACCTCAGAACCTCTCCTCCAAACACCTCAGAACCTCTCCTCCAAACACCTCAGAACCTCTCCTCCAAACACCTCAGAACCTCTCCTCCAAACACCTCAGAACCTCTCCTCCAAACACCTCAGAACAAGTCCACCATTCCCAGAACATATCCTCCAGTCACAGAACAAATAGACCTATCACAGAACAAATCCTCCAACCCCAGAAAAATATCTCTACTCACAGTTGAATATCTCCAGGCACAGGAAAAATTCTCCAATCTAAGACCAATTCCTCCTGTAAGAGAACAAGCCCTTCAAACACCACAAAACCTCTCCTCCAAACACCTCAGAACCTCTCCTCCAAACACCTCAGAACCTCTGCTCCAAGCACCTCAGAACCTCTCCTCCAAGCACCTCAGAACCTCTCCTCCAAGCACCTCAGAACCTCTCCTCCAAGCACCTCAGAACCTCTCCTACAAGCACCTCAGAACCTCTCCTCCAAACACCTCAGAACAAGCACTCCAAACACCTCAGAACAAGCACTCCAAACACCTCAGAACCTCTCCTCCAAACACCTCAGTACCTCTCCTCCAAACACCTCTGAACAAGCCCTCCAAACACCTCAGAACAAGCCCTCCAAACAACACAGAACAAGCCCTCCAAACAACACAGAACAAGCCCTCCAAACAACACAGAACAAGCCCTCCAAACGCCTCAGAACAAGCCCTCCAAACAACACAGAACAAGCCCTCCAAACAACACAGAACAAGCCCTCCAAACAACACAGAACCTCTCCTCCAAACACCTCAGAACCTCTCCTCCAAACACCTCAGAACCTCTCCTCCAAACACCTCAGAACCTCTCCTCCAAACACCTCAGAACCTCTCCTCCAAACACCTCAGAACCTCTCCTCCAAACACCTCAGAACCTCTTCTCCAAACACCTCAGAAACTCTCCTCCAAACACCTCAGAACCTCTCCTCCAAACACCTCAGAACAAGACCTCCAAACACCTCAGAACCTCTCCTCTAAACACCTCAGACCCTCTCCTCCAAACACCTCAGACCCTCTCCTCCAAACACCTCAGAACCTCTCCTCCAAACACCTCAGAACAAGTCCACCAATCCCAGAACATATCCTCCAGTCACAGAAAAAATAGACCTATCACAGAACAAATCCTCCAACCCCAGAAAAATATCTCTACTCACAGTTGAATATCTCCAGGCACAGGAAAAATTCTCCAATCAAAGACAAATTTCTCCTGTAAGAGAACAAGCCCTCCAAACACCTCAGAACAAGCCCTCCAAGCACCTCAGAACAAGCCCTCCAAACACCTCAGAATCAGCCCTCCAAACATCTCAGAACAAGCCCACCAAACACCTCAGAAGAAGCCCTCCAAACACCTCAGAAGAAGCCCTCCAAACACCTCAGAACAAGCCCTCCAAACAATTCAGAACAAGCCCTCGAAAAAACTCAGAACAAGTCCACCAATGCCCGAACATGTCCTCCAGTCACAGAACAAATCCACCAATCACAGAACAAGTCCTACAACCACTGAAAAATGTCTCTACTCACAGTTGAAGATCTCCAGGCACAGGACAAACTCTCCAATCTAAGACCTATTTCACCTGTAACAGAACAAGCCCTCCAAACACCTCAGAACCTCTCCTCCAAACACCTCAGAACAAGCCCTCCAAAAACCTCAGAACAAGCTCTCCAAACACCTCAGAACCTCTCCCCCAAACAACTCAGAACCTCTCCTCCAAACACCTCAGAACCTCTCCTCCAAACAACTCAGAACCCCTCCACCAAACAACAAAGAACCTCTCCCCCAAACAACTCGGAACCTCTCCTCCAAACACCTCAGAACAAGCCCTCCAAAAACCTCAGAACAAGCTCTCCAAACACCTCAGAACCTCTCCTCCAAACACCTCAGAACCTCTCCTCCAAACACTTCAGAACCTCTCCTCCAAACACCTCAGAACCTCTCCTCCAAACACCTCAGAACCTCTCCTCCAAACACCTCAGAACAAGTCCACCAATCCCAGAACAAATCCTCCAGTCACAGAACAAATCCACCTGTCACAGAACAAATCCTCCAACCCCAGAAAAATATCTCTACTCACAGGTGAAGATCTCCAGGCACAGGACAAATTCTCCGATCAAAGACCAATTTCTCCTGTAAGAGAACAAGCCCTCTAAACACCTCAGAACAAGCCCTCCAAACACCTCAGAACCTCTCCTCCAAACACCTCAGAACCTCTCCTCCAAACACCTCATAACCTCTCCTCCAAACACCTCATAACCTCTCCTCCAAACACCTCAGAACAACCCCTCCAAACACCTCAGAACCTCTCCTACAAACACCTCAGAACCTCTCCTCCAAACATCTCAGAACCTCTCCTAAAAACAACTCAGATCCTCTCCTCCAAACACCTCAGAACCTCTCCTCCAAACACCTCAGAACCTCTCCTCCAAACACCTCAGAACCTCTCCTCCAAAAACCTCAGAACAAGCTCTCCAAACACCTCAGGACAAGCCTTCCAAACGCCTCAGAGCAAGCCCTCCAAACAACACAGAAAGAGCCCACCGAACACCTCCGAACAAGCCCTCCAAACACCTCAGAACAAGCCCACCAAACACCTCTGAACAAGCCCACCAAACACCTCAGAACCTCTCCTCCAAACACCTCAGAACCTCTCCTCCAAACACCTCAGAACCTCTCCTCCAAGCACCTCAGAACCTCTCCTCCAAACACCTCAGAACCTCTCCTCCAAACACCTCAGAACTTCTCCTCCAAACACCTCAGAACAAGCCCTCCAAACACCTCAGAACAAGCCCTCCAAACACCTCAGAACCTCTCCTCCAAACACCTCAGAACCTCTCCTCCAAACACCTCAGAACCTCTCCTCCAAACACCTCAGAACCTCTCCTCCTAACACCTCAGAACCTCTCCTCCAAACACCTCAGAACAAGCCCTCCAAACACCTCAGAACAAGCCCTCCAAACACCTCAGAACAAGCCCTCCAAACACCTCAGAACCTCTCCTCCAAACACCTCAGAACCTCTCCGCCAAACACCTCAGAACCTCTCCTCCAAACACCTCAGAACCACTCCTCCAAACACCTCAGAACCTCTCCTCCAAACACCTCAGAACCTCACCTCTAAACAACTCAGAACCTCTCCTCTAAACAACTCAGAACCTCTCCTCCAAACACCTCAGAACCTCTCCTCCAAACACCTCAGAACCTCTCCTCCAAACACCTCAGAACCTCTCCTCCAAACACCTCAGAACCTCTCCTCCAAACACCTCAGAACAAGTACACCAATCCCAGAACATGTCCTCCAGTCACAGAACAAATCCTCCAAACCCAGAAAAATATCTCTACTCACAGTTGAATATCTCCAGGCACAGGACAATTTCTCCAATCAAAGACCAATTTCTCCTGTAAGAGAACAAGCCCTCCAAACACCTCAGAACAAGCCCTCCAAACACCTCAGAACCTCTCCTCCATACATCTCAGAACCTCTCCTCCATACACCTCAGAACCTCTCCTCCAAACACCTCAGAACAAGCCCTCCAAACACCTCAGAACAAGCCCTCCAAACACCTCAGAACAAGCCCTCCAAACACCTTAGAACCTGTCCTCCAAACACCTCAGAAACTCTCCTCCAAGAACCTCAGAACAAGCCCTCCAAACACCTAAAAACAAGCCCTCCAAACACCTCAGAACAAGCCCTCCAAACACCTCAGAACAAGCCCTCCAAACACCTCAGAACAAGCCCTCCAAACACCTCAGAACAAGCCCTCCAAACACCTCAGAACAAGTCCCCCAATGCCCGAACAAGTCCTCCAGTCACAGAACAAATCCACCAATCACAGAACAAGTCCTACAACCACTGGAAAAATATCTCTGCTCACAGTTGAAGGTCTCCAGGCACAGGACAAATTCTCCAATCTAAAACCAATTTCACCTGTAAGAGAACAAGCCCTCCAAACACCTCAGAACCACTCCTCCAAACACCTCAGAACAAGCCCTCCAAGCACCTCAGAACCTCTCCTCCAAACACCTCAGAACCTCACCTCCAAACACCTCAAAACCTCTCCTCCAAACACCTCAAAACAAGCCCTACAAGCACCTCAGAACAAGCCCTCCAAACACCTCAGAACAAGCCTTCCAAACACCTCAGAACAAGTACACCAATCCCCGAACAAATCCGCCAGTCACAGAACAAATCCACCTATCACAGGACAAATCCTCCAACCCCAGAAAAATATATCTACTCACAGTTGAAGATCTCCAGGCACAGCACAAATTCTCTAATCTAAGTCCAATTTCTCCTGCAGGACAACAATACCTCCAAACACCACAGAACAAGCCCTCCAAACACCTCAGAACCTCTCCTCGAAACACCTCAAAATAAGCCCTCCAAACACCTCAGAACCTCTCCTCCAAACACCTCAGAGCCTCTCCTCCAAACACCTCAGAACAAGCCCTCCAAACACCCCAGAACCTCTCCTCCAAACACCTCAGAACAAGCCCTCCAAACACCTCAGAACCTCTCCTCCAAACACCTCAGAACCTCTCCTCCAAACACCTCAGAACCTCTCCTCCAAACACCTCAGAACCTCTCCTCCAAACACCTCAGAACCTCTCCTCCAAACACCTCAGAACCTCTCCTCCAAACACCTCAGAACCTCTCCTCCAAACACCTCAGAACAAGCCCTCCTAACACCTCAGAACAAGCCCTCCAAACACCTCAGAACAAGCCCTCCAAACACCTCAGAACAAGCCCTCCAAACACCTCAGAACCAGCCCTCCAAACACCTCAGAACCAGCCCTCCAAACACCTCAGAACCTCTCCTCCAAACACCTCAGAACCTCTCCTCCAAACACCTCAGAACCTCTCCACCAAACACCTCAGAACCTCTCCTCCAAACACCTCAGAACCTCTCCTTCAAACAACTCAGAACCTCTCCTCCAATCACCTCAGAACAAGCCCTCCAAACACCTCAGAACAAGTACACCAATCCCCGAACAAATCCGCCACTCACAGAACAAATCCACCTATCACAGGACAAATCCTCCAACCCCAGAAAAATATATCTACTCACAGTTGAAGATCTCCAGGCACAGCACAAATTCTCTAATCTAAGTCCAATTATTCCTGCAAGAGAACAACTCCTCCGAACACCACAGAACAAGCCCTCCAAACACCTCAAAACAAACCCTCCAAACACCTCAAAACAAGCCCTCCAAACACCTCAGAACCTCTCCTCCAAACACCTCAGAACCTCTCCTCCAAACACCTCAGAACCTCTCCTCCAAACACCTCAGAACCTCTCCTCCAAACACCTCAGAACCTCTCCTCCAAACACCTCAGAACCTCTCCTCCAAACACCTCAGAACCTCTCCTCCAAACACCTCAGAACCTCTCCTCCAAACACCTCAGAACCTCTCCTCCAAACACCTCAGAACAAGCCCTCCAAACACCTCAGAACAAGCCCTCCAAACAACTCAGAACAAGCCCTCCAAACAACTCAGAACATGTCCACCAATCCCCGAACAAGTCCTCCAGTCACAGAACACATCCACCAATCACAGAACAAGTCCTACAACCACTGAAAAATATCTCTACTCACACTTGAAGATCTCCAGGCACAGGACAAATTCTCCAATCTAAGACCAATTTCACCTGTAAGAGAACAAGCCCTCCAAACACCTCAGAACAAGCCCTACAAACACCTCAGAACAAGACCTCCAAACACCTCAGAACAAGCCCTCCAAACACCTCAGAGCAAGCCCTCCAAACACCTCAGCTCAAGCCCTCCAAACACCTCAGAACAAGCCCTCCAAACACCTCAGAACAAGCAATCCAAACACCTCAGAACCAGCCCTCCAAACACCTCAGAACCTCTCCTCCAAACACCTCAGAACCTCTCCTCCAAACATCTCAGAACCTCTCCTTCAAACACCTCAAAATAAGCCCTCCAAACACCTCAGAACCTCTCCTCCAAACACCTCAGAACAAGCCCTCCAAACACCCCAGAACCTCTCCTCCAAACACCTCAGAACAAGCCCTCCAAACACCTCAGAACCTCTCCTCCAAACACCTCAGAACCTCTCCTCCAAACACCTCAGAACCTCTCCTCCAAACACCTCAGAACCTCTCCTCCAAACACCTCAGAACCTCTCCTCCAAACACCTCAGAACAAGCCCTCCAAACACCTCAGAACCTCTCCTCCAAACACCTCAGAACATCTCCTCCAAACACCTCAGAACATCTCCTCCAAACACCTCAGAACAAGCCCTCCAAACACCTCAGAACAAGCCCTCCAAACACCTCAGAACAAGCCCTCCAAACACCTCAGAACAAGCCCTCCAAACACCTCAGAACAAGCCCTCCAAACACCTCAGAACCAGCCCTCCAAACACCTCAGAACCAGCCCTCCAAACACCTCAGAACCTCTCCTTCAAACACCTCAAATCAAGCCCTCCAAACACCTCAGAACCTCTCCTCCAAACACCTCAGAACAAGCCCTCCAAACACCCCAGAACCTCTCCTCCAAACACCTCAGAACAAGCCCTCCAAACACCTCAGAATAAACCCTACAAACACCTCAGAACAAGCCCTCCAAACACCTCAGAACAAGTCCACCAATCCCAGAACAAATCCTCCAGTCACAGAACACATCCACCAATCACAGAACAAGTCCTACAACCATTGAAAAATATCTCTACTCACAGTTGAAGATCTCCAGGCACAGGACAAATTCTCCAATCTAAGACCAATTTCACATTTAAGAGAACAAGCCCTCCAAACACCTCAGAACAAGCCCTCCAAACACCTCAGAACAAGCCCTCCAAACACCTCAGAACAAGCCCTCCAAACACCTCAGAACAAGCCCTCCAAACACCTCAGAACAAGCCCTCCAAACACCTCAGAACAAGCCCTCCAAACACCTCAGAACAAGCCCTCCAAACACCTCAGAACAAGCCCTCCAAACACCTCAGAACCAGCCCTCCAAACACCTCAGAACCAGCCCTCCAAACACCTCAGAACCAGCCCTCCAAACACCTCAGAACCTCTCCTCCAAACACCTCAGAACCTCTCCTCCAAACACCTCAGAACCTCTCCTCCAAACAACTCAGAACAAGCCCTCCAAACACCTCAGAACAAGCCCTCCAAACACCTCCGAACCTCTCCTCCAAACACCTCCGAACCTCTCCTCCAAACACCTCCGAACCTCTCCTCCAAACACCTCAGAACCTCTCCTCCAAACACCTCAGAACCTCTCCTCCAAACACCTCAGAACCTCTCCTCCAAACACCTCAGAACCTCTCCTCCAAACACCTCAGAACCTCTCCTCCAAACACCTCAGAACCTCTCCTCCAAACACCTCAGAACAAGCCCTCCAAACACCTCAGAACATGCCCTCCAAACACCTCAGAACAAGCCCTCCAAACACCTCAGAACCTCTCCTCCAAACAACTCAGAACCTCTCCTCCAAACAACTCAGAACAAGCCCTCCAAACACCTCAGAACAAGCCCTTCAAACACCTCAGAACCTCTCCTCCAAACACCTCAGAACCTCTCCTCCAAACACCTCAGAACCTCTCCTCCAAACACCTCAGAACCTCTCCTCCAAACACCTCAGAACCTCTCCTCCAAACACCTCAGAACAAGCCCTCCAAACACCTCAGAACAAGCCCTCCAAACACCTCAGAACCAGCCCTCCAAACACCTCAGAACCTCTCCTCCAAACACCTCAGAACCTCTCCTCCAAACACCTCAGAACCTCTCCTCCAAACACCTCAGAACCTCTCCTCCAAACACCTCAGAACAAGCCCTCCAAACGCCTCAGAACCTCTCCTAAAAACACCACAGAACCTCTCCTCCAAACACCTCAGAACCTCTCCTCCAAACACCTCAGAACAAGCCCTCCAAACACCTCAGAACCAGCCCTCCAAACACCTCAGAACCAGCCCTCCAAACACCTCAGAACCAGCCCTCCAAACACCTCAGAACCAGCCCTCCAAACACCTCAGAACCTCTCCTCCAAACACCTCAGAACCTCTCCTCCAAACACCTCAGAACAAGCCCTCCAAACACCCCAGAACCTCTCCTCCAAACACCTCAGAACAAGCCCTCCAAACAACTCAGAACAAGCCCTCCAAACACCTCAGAACAAGCCCTCCAAACACCTCAGAACAAGCCCTCCAAACACCTCAGAACAAGCCCTCCAAACACCTCAGAACAAGTCTACCAATCCCAGCACAAGTCCTCCAGTCACAGAACAAATCCACCAATCACAGAACAAGTCCTACAACCACTGAAAAATATCTCCACACACAGTTGAATATCTCCAGGCACAGGACATATTCTCCAATCTAATACCAATTTCACCTGTAAGAGAACAAGCCCTCCAAACACCTCAGAACCTCTCCTCAAAACACCTCAGAACAAGCCCTCCAAACACCTCAGAACCTCTCCTCCAAACACCTCAGAACAAGCCCTCCAAACACCTCAGAACCTCTTCTCCAAACCCCTCAGAACCTCTCCTCCAAACCCCTCACAACCTCTCCTCCAAACAACTCAGAACCTCTCCTCCAAACAACTCAGAACAAGCCCTCCAAACACCTCAGAAGAAGCTCTCCAAACACCTCTGAACAAGCCCTCCAAACACCTCTGAACAAGCCCTCCAAACACCTCTGAACAAGCCCTCCAAACACCTCTGAACAAGCCCTCCAAACACCTCTGAACAAGCCCTCCAAACACCTCTGAACAAGCCCTCTAAACAACTCAGAACAAGCCCTACAAACAGCTCAGAACCTCTCCTCCAAACACCTCAGAACCTCTCCTCCAAGCACCTCAGAACCTCTCCTCCAAGCACCTCAGAACCTCTCCTCCAAGCACCTCAGAACCTCTCCTACAAGCACCTCAGAACAAGCCCTCCAAACACCTCAGAACAAGCCCTCCAAACACCTCAGAACAAGTCCACCAATTCCCGAACAATTCCTCCAGTCACAGAACAAATCCACCAAACACAGAACAAGTCCTACAACCAATGAAAAATATCTCTACTCACAGTTGAAGATCTCCAGGCACAGGACAAATTCTCCAATCTAAGACTAATTTCACCTGTAAGAGAACAAACCCTCCAAACACCTCAGAACCTCTCCCTCAAACACCTCAGAACCTCTCCTCCAAACACCTCAGAACCTCTCCTCCAAACACCTCAGAACCTCCCCTCCAAACACCTCAGAACCTCCCCTCCAAACACCTCAGAACCTGCCCTCCAAACACCTCAGAACCTCCCCTCCAAACACCTCAGAACCTCCCCTCCAAACACCTCAGAACCTCTCCTCCAAACACCTCAGAACCTCTCCTCCAAACACCTCAGAACCTCTCCTCCAAACACCTCAGAACCTCTCCTCCAAACACCTCAGAACAAGCCCTCCAAACACCTCAGAACAAGCCCTCCAAACACCTCAGAACAAGTCCACCAATTCCCAAGCACGTCCTCCAGTCACAGAACAAATCCACCACTCACAGAACAAGTCCTCCAAACACTGAAAAATATCTCTACTCACAGTTGAACATCTCCAGGCACAGGACAAATTCTCCAATCAAAGACCAATTTCTCCTGTAAGAGAACAAGCCCTCCAAACACCTCAGAACAAGCCCTCCAAACACCTCAGAACACGCCCTCCAAACAACTCAGAACAAGCCCTACAAACAACTCAGAACAAGCCCTCCAAACAACTCAGAGCCTCTCCTCCAAACACCTCAGAACCCCTCCTCCAAACACCTCAGAACCTCTCCTCCAAACACCTCAGAACCTCTCCTCCAAACACCTCAGAACCTCTCCTCCAAACACCTCAGAACCTCTCCTCTAAACACCTCAGAACCTCTCATCCAAACACCTCAGAACAAGTACACCAATCCCAGAACATGTCCTCCAGTCACAGAACAAATCCTCCAAACCCAAAAAAATATCTCTACTCACAGTTGAATATCTCCAGGCAGAGGACAATTTCTCCAATCAAAGACCAATTTCTCCTGTAAGAGAACAAGCCTTCCAAACACCTCAGAACAAGCCCTCCAAACACCTGAGAACCTGTCCTCCAAACACCTCAGAACAAGCCCTCCAAACACCTCAGAACCTCTCCTCCAAACACCTCAGAACCTCTCCTCCAAGCACCTCAGAACAAGCCCTCCAAACACCTCAGAACAAGCCCTCCAAACACCTCAGAACAAGGCCTCCAAACACCTCAGAACAAGGCCTCCAAACACCTCAGAACAAGGCCTCCAAACAACTCAGAACAAGCCTTCCAAACAACTCAGAACAAGCGTTACAAACAGCTCAGAACCTCTCCTCCAAACACCTCAGAACCTCACCTCCAAACACCTCAGAACCTCACCTCCAAGCACCTCAGAACCTCTCCTCCAAGCACCTCAGAACAAGCCCTCCAAACACCTCAGAACAAGCCCTCCAAACACCTCAGAACAAGTCCACCAATTCCCGAACAAGTCCTCCAGTCACAGAACAAATCCACCAAACACAGAACAAGTCCTACAACCAATGAAAAATATCTCTACTCACAGTTGAAGATCTCCAGGCACAGGACAAATTCTCCAATCTAAGACTAATTTCACCTGTAAGAGAACAAACCCTCCAAACACCTCAGAACCTCCCCTCCAAACACCTCAGAACCTCCCCTCCAAACACCTCAGAGCCTCTCCTCCAAACACCTCAGAACCCCTCCTCCAAACACCTCAGAACCTCTCCTCCAAACACCTCAGAACCTCTCCTCCAAACACCTCAGAACAAGCCCTCCAAACAACTCAGAACAGGTCCACCAATGCCCGAAAAAGTCCTCCAGTCACAGAACAAATCCACCAATCACAGAACAAGTCCTCCAAACACTGAAAAATATCTCTACTCACAGTTGAACATCTCCAGGCACAGGACAAATTCTCCAATCAAAGACCAATTTCTCCTGTAAGAGAACAAGCCCTCCAAACACCTCAGAACAAGCCCTCCAAACACCTCAGAACAAGCCCTCCAAACACCTCAGAACAAGCCCTCCAAACACCTCAGAACAAGCCCTCCAAACACCTCAGAACAAGCCCTCCAAACACCTCAGAACAAGCCCTACAAACAACTCAGAACAAGCCCTCCAAACAACTCAGAGCCTCTCCTCCAAACACCTCAGAACCCCTCCTCCAAACACCTCAGAACCTCTCCTCCAAACACCTCAGAACAAGCCCTCCAAACAACTCAGAACAGGTCCACCAATGCCCGAAAAAGTCCTCCAGTCACAGAACAAATCCACCAATCACAGAACAAGTCCTACAACCAATGAAAAATATCTCTACTCACAGTTGAAGATCTCCAGGCACAGGACAAATTCTCCAATCTAAGACCAATTTCACCTGTAAGAGAACAAGCCCTACAAACCCCTCAGAACCTCTCCTCCAAACACCTCAGAACCTCTCCTCCAAACACCTCAGAACCTCTCCTCCAAACACCTCAGAACAAGCCCTCCAAACACCTCAGAAGAAGCCTTCCAAACACCTCAGAACAAGCCCTCCAAACGCCTCAGAATCTCCCGTCCAAACGCCTCAGAACAAGCCCTCCAAACACCTCAGAACCTCTCCTCCAAATAACTTAGAACAAGATCTCCAAACACCTCAGAACCTCTCCTCCAAACACCTCAGAACCTCTCCTCTAAACACCTCAGAACCTCTCCTCCAAACACCTCAGAACCTCTCCTCCAAACACCTCAGAACAAGTACACCAATCCCAGAACATGTCCTCCAGTCACAGAACAAATCCTCCAAACCCAAAAAAATATCTCTACTCACAGTTGAATATCTCCAGGCACAGGACAATTTCTCCAATCAAAGACCAATTTCTCCTGTAAGAGAACAAGCCCTCCAAACACCTGAGAACCTGTCCTCCAAACACCTCAGAACAAGCCCTCCAAACACCTCAGAACAAGCCCTCCAAACACCTCAGAACAAGCCCTCCAAACACCTCAGAACAAGCCCTCCAAACACCTCAGAACAAGCCCTCCAAACACCTCAGAACAAGCCCACCAAACACCTCAGAACAAGTCCACCAATGCCCGAACAAGTCCTCCAGTCACAGAACAAATCCACCAATCACAGAACAAGTCCTACAACCACTGAAAAAATATCTCTACTCACAGTTGAAGGTCTCCAGGCACAGGACAAATTCTCAAATCTAAGACCAATTTCACCTGAAAGAGAACAAGCCCTTAAAACACCTCAGAACAAGCCCTCCAAACACCTCAGAACCTCTCCTCCAAGCACCTCAGAACAAGCCCTCCAAACACCTCAGAACAAGCCCTCCAAACACCTCAGAACAAGCCCTCCAAACACCTCAGAACAAGCCCTCCAAACACCTCAGAACAAGCCCTACAAACAACTCAGAACAAGCCCTACAAACAGCTCAGAACCTCTCCTCCAAACACCTCAGAACCTCACCTCCAAACACCTCAGAACCTCACCTCCAAGCACCTCAGAACCTCTCCTCCAAACACCTCAGAACAAGCCCTCCAAACACCTCAGAACAAGCCCTCCAAACACCTCAGAACAAGCCCTCCAAACACCTCAGAACAAGTCCACCAATGCCCGAACAAGTCCTCCAGTCACAGAACAAATACACCAAACGCAGAACAAGTCCTACAACCAATGAAAAATATCTCCTACTCACAGTTGAAGATCTCCAGGCACAGGACAAATTCTCCAATCTAAGACTAATTTCACCTGTAAGAGAACAAACCCTCCAAACACCTCAGAACCTCCCCTCCAAACACCTCAGAACAAGCTCTCCAAACACCTCAGAACCTCTCCTCCAAACACCTCAGAACCTCTCCTCCAAACACCTCAGAACCTCTCCTCCAAACACCTTAGAACCTCTCCTCCAAACACCTCAGAACCTCTCCTCCAAACACCTCAGAACCTCTCCTCCAAACACCTCAGAACTTCTCCTCCAAACACCTCAGAACAAGACTACCAATCCCAGCAGAAGTCCTCCAGTCACAGAACAAATCCACCTATCACAGAACAAGTCCTACAACCAATGAAAAATATCTCTACTCACAGTTGAAGATCTCCAGGCACAGGACATATTCTCCAATCTAATACCAATTTCACCTGTAAGAGAACAAGCCCTCCAAACACCTCAGAACCTCTCCTCAAAACACCTCAGAACAAGCCCTCCAAACACCTCAGAACCTCTCCTCCAAACACCTCAGAACAAGCCCTCCAAACACCTCAGAACCTCTTCTCCAAACCCCTCAGAACCTCTCCTCCAAACACCTCAGAACCTCTCCTCCAAACACCTCAGAACCTCTCCTCCAAACACCTCAGAACCTCTCCTCCAAACACCTCAGAACCTCTCCACCAAACACCTCAGAACCTCTCCTCCAAACACCTCAGAACCTCTCCTCCAAACACCTCAGAACCTCTCCTCCAAACACCTCAGAACCTCTCCTCCAAACACCTCAGAACCAGCGCTCCAAACACCTCAGAACCAGCGCTCCAAACACCTCAGAACCAGCCCTCCAAACACCTCAGAACAAGCCCTCCAAACCCCTCAGAACCTCTCCTCCCAGCACCTCAGAACCTCTCCTCCAAGCACCTCAGAACCTCTCCTCCAAACACCTCAGAACCTCTCCTCCAAACACCTCAGAACCTCTCCTCCAAACACCTCAGAACTTCTCCTCCAAACACCTCAGAACAAGCCCTCCAAACACCTCAGAACAAGACTACCAATCCCAGCAGAAGTCCTCCATTCACAGAACAAATCCACCAATCACAGAACAAGTCCTACAACCACTGAAAAATATCTCCACACACAGTTGAATATCTCCAGGCACAGGACATATTCTCCAATCTAATACCAATTTCACCTGTAAGAGAACAAGCCCTCCAAACACCTCAGAACCTCTCCTCAAAACACCTCAGAACAAGCCCTCCAAACACCTCAGAACCTCTCCTCCAAACACCTCAGAACCTCTCCTCCAAACACCTCAGAACCTCTCCTCCAAACACCTCAGAACCTCTCCTCCAAACACCTCAGAACCTCTCCTCCAAACACCTCAGAACAAGCCCTCCAAACACCTCAGAACAAGCCCTCCAAACACCTCAGAACAAGCCCTCCAAACACCTCAGAACCAGCCCTCCAAACACCTCAGAACCAGCCCTCCAAACACCTCAGAACCTCCCCTCCAAACACCTCAGAACCTCCCCTCCAAACACCTCAGAACCTCTCCTCCAAACACCTCAGAACCTCTCCTCCAAACACCTCAGAACCTCTCCTCCAAACACCTCAGAACCTCTCCTCCAAACACCTCAGAACAAGCCCTCTAAACACCTCAGAACAAGCCCTCCAAACACCTCAGAACAAGCCCTCCAAACACCTCAGAACCAGCCCTCCAAACACCTCAGAACCAGCCCTCCAAACACCTCAGAACCAGCCCTCCAAACACCTCAGAACCTCTCCTCAAATCACCTCAGAACCTCTCCTCCAAGCACCTCAGAACCTCTCCTCCAAGCACCTCAGAACCTCTCCTCCAAGCACCTCAGAACAAGCCCTCAGAACCAGCCCTCCAAACACCTCAGAACCAGCCCTCCAAACACCTCAGAACAAGCCCTCCAAACACCTCAGAACAAGCCCTCCAAACACCTCAGAACCTCTCCTCCAAACACCTCAGAACCTCTCCTCCAAACACCTCAGAACCTCTCCTCCAAACACCTCAGAACCTCTCCTCCAAACACCTCAGAACCTCTCCTCCAAACACCTCAGAACCTCTCCTCCAAACACCTCAGAACATGCCCTCCAAACACCTCAGAACCTCTCCTCCAAACACCTCAGAACAAGCCCTCCAAACACCTCAGAACAAGCCCTCCAAACAACTCAGAACAAGCCCTCCAAACAACTCAGAACAAGTCCACCAATCCCCAAACAAGTCCTCCAGTCACAGAACACATCCACCAATCACAGAACAAGTCCTACAACCACTGAAAAATATCTCTACTCACAGTTGAAGATCTCCAGGCACAGGACAAATTCTCCAATCTAAGACCAATTTCACCTGTAAGAGAACAAGCCCTCCAAACACCTCAGAACAAGCCCTACAAACACCTCAGAACAAGACCTCCAAACACCTCAGAACAAGCCCTCCAAACACCTCAGAGCAAGCCCTCCAAACACCTCAGCTCAAGCCCTCCAAACACCTCAGAACAAGCCCTCCAAACACCTCAGAACAAGCAATCCAAACACCTCAGAACCAGCCCTCCAAACACCTCAGAACCTCTCCTCCAAACACCTCAGAACCTCTCCTCCAAACAGCTCAGAACCTCTCCTTCAAACAACTCAGAACCTCTCCTCCAAACACCTCAGAACCTCTCCTCCAAAAAACTCAGAACAAGCCTTCCAAACACCTCAGAACAAGTACACCAATCCCCGAACAAATCCGCCAGTCACAGAACAAATCCACCTATCACAGGACAAATCCTCCAACCCCAGAAAAATATATCTACTCACAGTTGAAGATCTCCAGGCACAGCACAAATTCTCTAATCTAAGTCCAATTTCTCCTGCAGGACAACAATACCTCCAAACACCACAGAACAAGCCCTCCAAACACCTCAGAACCTCTCCTCGAAACACCTCAAAATAAGCCCTCCAAACACCTCAGAACCTCTCCTCCAAACACCTCAGAGCCTCTCCTCCAAACACCTCAGAACAAGCCCTCCAAACACCCCAGAACCTCTCCTCCAAACACCTCAGAACAAGCCCTCCAAACACCTCAGAACCTCTCCTCCAAACACCTCAGAACCTCTCCTCCAAACACCTCAGAACCTCTCCTCCAAACACCTCAGAACCTCTCCTCCAAACACCTCAGAACCTCTCCTCCAAACACCTCAGAACCTCTCCTCCAAACACCTCAGAACCTCTCCTCCAAACACCTCAGAACAAGCCCTCCTAACACCTCAGAACAAGCCCTCCAAACACCTCAGAACAAGCCCTCCAAACACCTCAGAACAAGCCCTCCAAACACCTCAGAACCAGCCCTCCAAACACCTCAGAACCAGCCCTCCAAACACCTCAGAACCTCTCCTCCAAACACCTCAGAACCTCTCCTCCAAACACCTCAGAACCTCTCCACCAAACACCTCAGAACCTCTCCTCCAAACACCTCAGAACCTCTCCTTCAAACAACTCAGAACCTCTCCTCCAATCACCTCAGAACAAGCCCTCCAAACACCTCAGAACAAGTACACCAATCCCCGAACAAATCCGCCACTCACAGAACAAATCCACCTATCACAGAACAAATCCTCCAACCCCAGAAAAATATATCTACTCACAGTTGAAGATCTCCAGGCACAGCACAAATTCTCTAATCTAAGTCCAATTATTCCTGCAAGAGAACAACTCCTCCGAACACCACAGAACAAGCCCTCCAAACACCTCAAAACAAACCCTCCAAACACCTCAAAACAAGCCCTCCAAACACCTCAGAACCTCTCCTCCAAACACCTCAGAACCTCTCCTCCAAACACCTCAGAACCTCTCCTCCAAACACCTCAGAACCTCTCCTCCAAACACCTCAGAACCTCTCCTCCAAACACCTCAGAACCTCTCCTCCAAACACCTCAGAACCTCTCCTCCAAACACCTCAGAACCTCTCCTCCAAACACCTCAGAACCTCTCCTCCAAACACCTCAGAACAAGCCCTCCAAACAACTCAGAACAAGCCCTCCAAACAACTCAGAACATGTCCACCAATCCCCGAACAAGTCCTCCAGTCACAGAACACATCCACCAATCACAGAACAAGTCCTACAACCACTGAAAAATATCTCTACTCACACTTGAAGATCTCCAGGCACAGGACAAATTCTCCAATCTAAGACCAATTTCACCTGTAAGAGAACAAGCCCTCCAAACACCTCAGAACAAGCCCTACAAACACCTCAGAACAAGACCTCCAAACACCTCAGAACAAGCCCTCCAAACACCTCAGAGCAAGCCCTCCAAACACCTCAGCTCAAGCCCTCCAAACACCTCAGAACAAGCCCTCCAAACACCTCAGAACAAGCAATCCAAACACCTCAGAACCAGCCCTCCAAACACCTCAGAACCTCTCCTCCAAACACCTCAGAACCTCTCCTCCAAACATCTCAGAACCTCTCCTTCAAACACCTCAAAATAAGCCCTCCAAACACCTCAGAACCTCTCCTCCAAACACCTCAGAACAAGCCCTCCAAACACCCCAGAACCTCTCCTCCAAACACCTCAGAACAAGCCCTCCAAACACCTCAGAACCTCTCCTCCAAACACCTCAGAACCTCTCCTCCAAACACCTCAGAACCTCTCCTCCAAACACCTCAGAACCTCTCCTCCAAACACCTCAGAACCTCTCCTCCAAACACCTCAGAACAAGCCCTCCAAACACCTCAGAACCTCTCCTCCAAACACCTCAGAACATCTCCTCCAAACACCTCAGAACATCTCCTCCAAACACCTCAGAACAAGCCCTCCAAACACCTCAGAACAAGCCCTCCAAACACCTCAGAACAAGCCCTCCAAACACCTCAGAACAAGCCCTCCAAACACCTCAGAACAAGCCCTCCAAACACCTCAGAACCAGCCCTCCAAACACCTCAGAACCAGCCCTCCAAACACCTCAGAACCTCTCCTTCAAACACCTCAAATCAAGCCCTCCAAACACCTCAGAACCTCTCCTCCAAACACCTCAGAACAAGCCCTCCAAACACCCCAGAACCTCTCCTCCAAACACCTCAGAACAAGCCCTCCAAACACCTCAGAATAAACCCTACAAACACCTCAGAACAAGCCCTCCAAACACCTCAGAACAAGTCCACCAATCCCAGAACAAATCCTCCAGTCACAGAACACATCCACCAATCACAGAACAAGTCCTACAACCATTGAAAAATATCTCTACTCACAGTTGAAGATCTCCAGGCACAGGACAAATTCTCCAATCTAAGACCAATTTCACATTTAAGAGAACAAGCCCTCCAAACACCTCAGAACAAGCCCTCCAAACACCTCAGAACAAGCCCTCCAAACACCTCAGAACAAGCCCTCCAAACACCTCAGAACAAGCCCTCCAAACACCTCAGAACAAGCCCTCCAAACACCTCAGAACAAGCCCTCCAAACACCTCAGAACCTCTCCTCCAAACACCTCAGAACCTCTCCTCCAAACACCTCAGAACCTCTCCTCCAAACACCTCAGAACCTCTCCTCCAAACACCTCAGAACCTCTCCTCCAAACACCTCAGAACCTCTCCTCCAAACACCTCAGAACCTCTCCTCCAAACACCTCAGAACCTCTCCTCCAAACAACTCAGAACCTCTCCTCCAAACAACTCAGAACAAGCCCTCCAAACACCTCAGAACAAGCCCTCCAAACACCTCCGAACCTCTCCTCCAAACACCTCAGAACCTCTCCTCCAAACACCTCAGAACCTCTCCTCCAAACACCTCAGAACCTCTCCTCCAAACACCTCAGAACCTCTCCTCCAAACACCTCAGAACCTCTCCTCCAAACACCTCAGAACCTCTCCTCCAAACACCTCAGAACCTCTCCTCCAAACACCTCAGAACCTCTCCTCCAAACACCTCAGAACCTCTCCTCCAAACACCTCAGAACCTCTCCTCCAAACACCTCAGAACATGCCCTCCAAACACCTCAGAACATGCCCTCCAAACACCTCAGAACAAGCCCTCCAAACACCTCAGAACCTCTCCTCCAAACAACTCAGAACCTCTCCTCCAAACAACTCAGAACAAGCCCTCCAAACACCTCAGAACAAGCCCTTCAAACACCTCAGAACCTCTCCTCCAAACACCTCAGAACCTCTCCTCCAAACACCTCAGAACCTCTCCTCCAAACACCACAGAACCTCTCCTCCAAACACCTCAGAACCTCTCCTCCAAACACCTCAGAACAAGCCCTCCAAACACCTCAGAACAAGCCCTCCAAACACCTCAGAACAAGCCCTCCAAACACCTCAGAACCAGCCCTCCAAACACCTCAGAACCTCTCCTCCAAACACCTCAGAACCTCTCCTCCAAACACCTCAGAACCTCTCCTCCAAACACCTCAGAACAAGCCCTCCAAACGCCTCAGAACCTCTCCTCCAAACACCTCAGAACCTCTCCTCCAAACACCTCAGAACAAGCCCTCCAAACACCTCAGAACCAGCCCTCCAAACACCTCAGAACCAGCCCTCCAAACACCTCAGAACCAGCCCTCCAAACACCTCAGAACCAGCCCTCCAAACACCTCAGAACCTCTCCTCCAAACACCTCAGAACCTCTCCTCCAAACACCTCAGAACAAGCCCTCCAAACACCCCAGAACCTCTCCTCCAAACACCTCAGAACAAGCCCTCCAAACAACTCAGAACAAGCCCTCCAAACACCTCAGAACAAGCCCTCCAAACACCTCAGAACAAGCCCTCCAAACACCTCAGAACAAGCCCTCCAAACACCTCAGAACAAGCCCTCCAAACACCTCAGAACAAGCCCTCCAAACACCTCAGAACAAGTCTACCAATCCCAGCACAAGTCCTCCAGTCACAGAACAAATCCACCAATCACAGAACAAGTCCTACAACCACTGAAAAATATCTCCACACACAGTTGAATATCTCCAGGCACAGGACATATTCTCCAATCTAATACCAATTTCACCTGTAAGAGAACAAGCCCTCCAAACACCTCAGAACCTCTCCTCAAAACACCTCAGAACAAGCCCTCCAAACACCTCAGAACCTCTCCTCCAAACACCTCAGAACAAGCCCTCCAAACACCTCAGAACCTCTTCTCCAAACCCCTCAGAACCTCTCCTCCAAACCCCTCAGAACCTCTCCTCCAAACAACTCAGAACCTCTCCTCCAAACAACTCAGAACAAGCCCTCCAAACACCTCTGAACAAGCCCTCCAAACACCTCTGAACAAGCCCTCCAAACACCTCAGAACAAGCCCTACAAACAACTCAGAACAAGCCCTACAAACACCTCTGAACAAGCCCTCCAAACACCTCTGAACAAGCCCTCCAAACAACTCAGAACAAGCCCTACAAACAGCTCAGAACCTCTCCTCCAAACACCTCAGAACCTCTCCTCCAAGCACCTCAGAACCTCTCCTCCAAGCACCTCAGAACCTCTCCTCCAAGCACCTCAGAACCTCTCCTCCAAGCACCTCAGAACAAGCCCTCCAAACACCTCAGAACAAGCCCTCCAAACACCTCAGAACAAGTCCACCAATTCCCGAACAATTCCTCCAGTCACAGAACAAATCCACCAAACACAGAACAAGTCCTACAACCAATGAAAAATATCTCTACTCACAGTTGAAGATCTCCAGGCACAGGACAAATTCTCCAATCTAAGACTAATTTCACCTGTAAGAGAACAAACCCTCCAAACACCTCAGAACCTCTCCTCCAAACACCTCAGAACCTCTCCTCCAAACACCTCAGAACATCTCCTCCAAACACCTCAGAACCTCCCCTCCAAACACCTCAGAACCTCCCCTCCAAACACCTCAGAACCTGCCCTCCAAACACCTCAGAACCTCTCCTCCAAACACCTCAGAACCTCCCCTCCAAACACCTCAGAACCTCTCCTCCAAACACCTCAGAACCTCTCCTCCAAACACCTCAGAACCTCTCCTCCAAACACCTCAGAACCTCTCCTCCAAACACCTCAGAACCTCTCCTCCAAACACCTCAGAACAAGCCCTCCAAACACCTCAGAACAAGCCCTCCAAACACCTCAGAACAAGTCCACCAATTCCCAAGCACGTCCTCCAGTCACAGAACAAATCCACCACTCACAGAACAAGTCCTCCAAACACTGAAAAATATCTCTACTCACAGTTGAACATCTCCAGGCACAGGACAAATTCTCCAATCAAAGACCAATTTCTCCTGTAAGAGAACAAGCCCTCCAAACACCTCAGAGCAAGCCCTCCAAACACCTCAGAACACGCCCTCCAAACAACTCAGAACAAGCCCTACAAACAACTCAGAACAAGCCCTCCAAACAACTCAGAGCCTCTCCTCCAAACACCTCAGAGCCCCTCCTCCAAACACCTCAGAACCTCTCCTCCAAACACCTCAGAACCTCTCCTCTAAACACCTCAGAACCTCTCCTCCAAACACCTCAGAACCTCTCCTCTAAACACCTCAGAACCTCTCATCCAAACACCTCAGAACAAGTACACCAATCCCAGAACATGTCCTCCAGTCACAGAACAAATCCTCCAAACCCAAAAAAATATCTCTACTCACAGTTGAATATCTCCAGGCACAGGACAATTTCTCCAATCAAAGACCAATTTCTCCTGTAAGAGAACAAGCCTTCCAAACACCTCAGAACAAGCCCTCCAAACACCTGAGAACCTGTCCTCCAAACACCTCAGAACAAGCCCTCCAAACACCTCAGAACCTCTCCTCCAAACACCTCAGAACCTCTCCTCCAAGCACCTCAGAACAAGCCCTCCAAACACCTCAGAACAAGCCCTCCAAACACCTCAGAACAAGGCCTCCAAACACCTCAGAACAAGGCCTCCAAACAACTCAGAACAAGCCTTCCAAACAACTCAGAACAAGCATTACAAACAGCTCAGAACCTCTTCTCCAAACACCTCAGAACCTCACCTCCAAACACCTCAGAACCTCACCTCCAAGCACCTCAGAACCTCTCCTCCAAGCACCTCAGAACAAGCCCTCCAAACACCTCAGAACAAGCCCTCCAAACACCTCAGAACAAGTCCACCAATTCCCGAACAAGTCCTCCAGTCACAGAACAAATCCACCAAACACAGAACAAGTCCTACAACCAATGAAAAATATCTCTACTCACAGTTGAAGATCTCCAGGCACAGGACAAATTCTCCAATCTAAGACTAATTTCACCTGTAAGAGAACAAACCCTCCAAACACCTCAGAACCTCCCCTCCAAACACCTCAGAACCTCCCCTCCAAACACCTCAGAGCCTCTCCTCCAAACACCTCAGAACAAGCCCTCCAAACAACTCAGAACAGGTCCACCAATGCCCGAAAAAGTCCTCCAGTCACAGAACAAATCCACCAATCACAGAACAAGTCCTCCAAACACTGAAAAATATCTCTACTCACAGTTGAACATCTCCAGGCACAGGACAAATTCTCCAATCAAAGACCAATTTCTCCTGTAAGAGAACAAGCCCTCCAAACACCTCAGAACAAGCCCTCCAAACACCTCAGAACAAGCCCTCCAAACACCTCAGAACAAGCCCTCCAAACACCTCAGAACAAGCCCTCCAAACAACTCAGAACAAGCCCTCCAAACAACTCAGAACAAGCCCTCCAAACAACTCAGAGCCTCTCCTCCAAACACCTCAGAACCCCTCCTCCAAACACCTCAGAACCTCTCCTCCAAACACCTCAGAACAAGCCCTCCAAACAACTCAGAACAGGTCCACCAATGCCCGAAAAAGTCCTCCAGTCACAGAACAAATCCACCAATCACAGAACAAGTCCTACAACCAATGAAAAATATCTCTACTCACAGTTGAAGATCTCCAGGCACAGGACAAATTCTCCAATCTAAGACCAATTTCACCTGTAAGAGAACAAGCCCTACAAACCCCTCAGAACCTCTCCTCCAAACACCTCAGAACCTCTCCTCCAAACACCTCAGAACCTCTCCTCCAAACACCTCAGAACAAGCCCTCCAAACACCTCAGAAGAAGCCTTCCAAACACCTCAGAACCTCTCCTCCAAATAACTTAGAACAAGATCTCCAAACACCTCAGAACCTCTCCTCCAAACACCTCAGAACCTCTCCTCTAAACACCTCAGAACCTCTCCTCCAAACACCTCAGAACCTCTCCTCCAAACACCTCAGAACAAGTACACCAATCCCAGAACATGTCCTCCAGTCACAGAACAAATCCTCCAAACCCAAAAAAATATCTCTACTCACAGTTCAATATCTCCAGGCACAGGACAATTTCTCCAATCAAAGACCAATTTCTCCTGTAAGAGAACAAGCCCTCCAAACACCTGAGAACCTGTCCTCCAAACACCTCAGAACAAGCCCTCCAAACACCTCAGAACAAGCCCTCCAAACACCTCAGAACAAGCCCTCCAAACACCTCAGAACAAGCCCTCCAAACACCTCAGAACAAGCCCTCCAAACACCTCAGAACAAGCCCACCAAACACCTCAGAACAAGTCCACCAATGCCCGAACAAGTCCTCCAGTCACAGAACAAATCCACCAATCACAGAACAAGTCCTACAACCACTGAAAAAATATCTCTACTCACAGTTGAAGGTCTCCAGGCACAGGACAAATTCTCCAATCTAAGACCAATTTCACCTGAAAGAGAACAAGCCCTCCAAACACCTCAGAACAAGCCCTCCAAACACCTCAGAACCTCTCCTCCAAACACCTCAGAACCTCTCCTACAAGCACCTCAGAACAAGCCCTCCAAACACCTCAGAACAAGCCCTCCAAACACCTCAGAACAAGCCCTCCAAACACCTCAGAACAAGCCCTCCAAACACCTCAGAACAAGCCCTCCAAACACCTCAGAACAAGCCCTACAAACAACTCAGAACAAGCCCTACAAACAGCTCAGAACCTCTCCTCCAAACACCTCAGAACCTCACCTCCAAACACCTCAGAACCTCACCTCCAAGCACCTCAGAACCTCTCCTCCAAGCACCTCAGAACAAGCCCTCCAAACACCTCAGAACAAGCCCTCCAAACACCTCAGAACAAGTCCACCAATGCCCGAACAAGTCCTCCAGTCACAGAACAAATACACCAAACGCAGAACAAGTCCTACAACCAATGAAAAATATCTCTACTCACAGTTGAAGATCTCCAGGCACAGCACAAATTCTCCAATCTAAGACTAATTTCACCTGTAAGAGAACAAACCCTCCAAACACCTCAGAACCTCCCCTCCAAACACCTCAGAACAAGCTCTCCAAACACCTCAGAACCTCTCCTCCAAACACCTCAGAACCTCTCCTCCAAACACCTCAGAACCTCTCCTCCAAACACCTCAGAACCTCTCCTCCAAACACCTCAGAACCTCTCCTCCAAACACCTCAGAACTTCTCCTCCAAACACCTCAGAACAAGCCCTCCAAACACCTCAGAACAAGACTACCAATCCCAGCAGAAGTCCTCCAGTCACAGAACAAATCCACCTATCACAGAACAAGTCCTACAACCAATGAAAAATATCTCTACTCACAGTTGAAGATCTCCAGGCACAGGACAAATTCTCCAATCAAAGACCAATTTCTCCTGTAAGAGAACAAGCCCTCCAAACACCTCAGAACCTCTCCTCCAAACACCTCAGAACCTCTCCTCCAAACACCTCAGAACCTCTCCTCCAAACACCTCAGAACCTCTCCTCCAAACACCTCAGAACCTCTCCTCCAAACACCTCAGAACCTCTCCTCCAAACACCTCAGAACCTCTCCTCCAAACACCTCAAAACCTCTCCTCCAAACACCTCAGAACCTCTCCTCCAAACACCTCAGAACAAGCCCTCCAAACACCTCAGAACAAGCCCTCCAAACACCTCAGAACCTCTCCTCCAAACACCTCAGAACCTCTCCTCCAAACACCTCAGAACCTCTCCTCCAAACACCTCAGAACCAGCGCTCCAAACACCTCAGAACCAGCGCTCCAAACACCTCAGAACCAGCCCTCCAAACACCTCAGAACAAGCCCTCCAAACCCCTCAGAACCTCTCCTCCCAGCACCTCAGAACCTCTCCTCCAAGCACCTCAGAACCTCTCCTCCAAACACCTCAGAACCTCTCCTCCAAACACCTCAGAACCTCTCCTCCGAACACCTCAGAACCTCTCCTCCAAACACCTCAGAACTTCTCCTCCAAACACCTCAGAACAAGCCCTCCAAACACCTCAGAACAAGACTACCAATCCCAGCAGAAGTCCTCCATTCACAGAACAAATCCACCTATCACAGAACAAGTCCTACAACCAATGAAAAATATCTCTACTCACAGTTGAAGATCTCCAGGCACAGGACAAATTCTCCAATCAAAGACCAATTTCTCCTGTAAGAGAACAAGCCCTCCAAACACCTCAGAACCTCTCCTCCAAACACCTCAGAGCCTCTCCTCCAAACACCTCAGAACCTCTCCTCCAAATACCTCAGAACCTCTCCTCCAAACACCTCAGAACCTCTCCTCCAAACACCTCAGAACCTCTCCTCCAAGCACCTCAGAACCTCTCCTCCAAACACCTCAGAACCTCTCCTCCAAACACCTCAGAACCTCTCCTCCAAACACCTCAGAACCTCTCCTCCAAACACCTCAGAACCTCTCCTCCAAACACCTCAGAACCTCTCCTCCAAACACCTCAGAACCTCTCCTCCAAACACCTCAGAACCTCTCCTCCAAACACCTCAGAACAAGCCCTCCAAACACCTCAGAACCTCTCCTCCCAGCACCTCAGAACCTCTCCTCCAAGCACCTCAGAACCTCTCCTCCAAACACCTCAGAACCTCTCCTCCAAACACCTCAGAACCTCTCCTCCAAACACCTCAGAACCAGCGCTCCAAACACCTCAGAACCAGCCCTCCAAACACCTCAGAACAAGCCCTCCAAACACCTCAGAACCTCTCCTCCCAGCACCTCAGAACCTCTCCTCCAAGCACCTCAGAACCTCTCCTCCAAGCACCTCAGAACCTCTCCTTCAAACACCTCAGAACCTCTCCTCCAAACACCTCAGAACCTCTCCTCCATACACCTCAGAACCTCTCCTCCAAACACCTCAGAACAAGCCCTCCAAACACCTCAGAACAAGCCCTCCAAACACCTCAGAACAAGCCCTCCAAACACCTCAGAACAAGTCTACCAATCCCAGCACAAGTCCTCCAGTCACAGAACAAATCCACCAATCACAGAACAAGTCCTACAACCACTGAAAAATATCTCCACACACAGTTGAATATCTCCAGGCACAGGACATATTCTCCAATCTAATACCAATTTCACCTGTAAGAGAACAAGCCCTCCAAACACCTCAGAACCTCTCCTCAAAACACCTCAGAACAAGCCCTCCAAACACCTCAGAACCTCTCCTCCAAACACCTCAGAACAAGCCCACCAAACACCTCAGAACCTCTTCTCCAAACCCCTCAGAACCTCTCCTCCAAACCCCTCAGAACCTCTCCTCCAAACAACTCAGAACCTCTCCTCCAAACAACTCAGAACCTCTCCTCCAAACACCTCAGAACCTCTCCTCCAAACACCTCAGAACCTCTCCTCCAAACACCTCAGAACCTCTCCTCCAAACACCTCAGAACTTCTCCTCCAAACACCTCAGAACAAGCCCTCCAAACACCTCAGAACAAGACTACCAATCCCAGCAGAAGTCCTCCAGTCACAGAACAAATCCACCTATCACAGAACAAGTCCTACAACCAATGAAAAATATCTCTACTCACAGTTGAAGATCTCCAGGCACAGGACAAATTCTCCAATCAAAGACCAATTTCTCCTGTAAGAGAACAAGCCCTCCAAACACCTCAGAACCTCTCCTCCAAACACCTCAGAACCTCTCCTCCAAACACCTCAGAACCTCTCCTCCAAACACCTCAGAACCTCTCCTCCAAACACCTCAGAACCTCTCCTCCAAACACCTCAGAACCTCTCCTCCAAACACCTCAGAACCTCTCCTCCAAACACCTCAAAACCTCTCCTCCAAACACCTCAGAACCTCTCCTCCAAACACCTCAGAACAAGCCCTCCAAACACCTCAGAACAAGCCCTCCAAACACCTCAGAACCTCTCCTCCAAACACCTCAGAACCTCTCCTCCAAACACCTCAGAACCTCTCCTCCAAACACCTCAGAACCAGCGCTCCAAACACCTCAGAACCAGCGCTCCAAACACCTCAGAACCAGCCCTCCAAACACCTCAGAACAAGCCCTCCAAACCCCTCAGAACCTCTCCTCCCAGCACCTCAGAACCTCTCCTCCAAGCACCTCAGAACCTCTCCTCCAAACACCTCAGAACCTCTCCTCCAAACACCTCAGAACCTCTCCTCCGAACACCTCAGAACCTCTCCTCCAAACACCTCAGAACTTCTCCTCCAAACACCTCAGAACAAGCCCTCCAAACACCTCAGAACAAGACTACCAATCCCAGCAGAAGTCCTCCATTCACAGAACAAATCCACCTATCACAGAACAAGTCCTACAACCAATGAAAAATATCTCTACTCACAGTTGAAGATCTCCAGGCACAGGACAAATTCTCCAATCAAAGACCAATTTCTCCTGTAAGAGAACAAGCCCTCCAAACACCTCAGAACCTCTCCTCCAAACACCTCAGAGCCTCTCCTCCAAACACCTCAGAACCTCTCCTCCAAATACCTCAGAACCTCTCCTCCAAACACCTCAGAACCTCTCCTCCAAACACCTCAGAACCTCTCCTCCAAGCACCTCAGAACCTCTCCTCCAAACACCTCAGAACCTCTCCTCCAAACACCTCAGAACCTCTCCTCCAAACACCTCAGAACCTCTCCTCCAAACACCTCAGAACCTCTCCTCCAAACACCTCAGAACCTCTCCTCCAAACACCTCAGAACCTCTCCTCCAAACACCTCAGAACCTCTCCTCCAAACACCTCAGAACCAGCCCTCCAAACACCTCAGAACAAGCCCTCCAAACACCTCAGAACCTCTCCTCCCAGCACCTCAGAACCTCTCCTCCAAGCACCTCAGAACCTCTCCTCCAAACACCTCAGAACCTCTCCTCCAAACACCTCAGAACCTCTCCTCCAAACACCTCAGAACCAGCGCTCCAAACACCTCAGAACCAGCCCTCCAAACACCTCAGAACAAGCCCTCCAAACACCTCAGAACCTCTCCTCCCAGCACCTCAGAACCTCTCCTCCAAACACCTCAGAACCTCTCCTCCAAACACCTCAGAACCTCTCCTCCAAACACCTCAGAACCTCTCCTCCAAACACCTCAGAACTTCTCCTCCAAACACCTCAGAACAAGCCCTCCAAACACCTCAGAACAAGACTACCAATCCCAGCAGAAGTCCTCCAGTCACAGAACAAATCCACCTATCACAGAACAAGTCCTACAACCAATGAAAAATATCTCTACTCACAGTTGAAGATCTCCAGGCACAGGACAAATTCTCCAATCAAAGACCAATTTCTCCTGTAAGAGAACAAGCCCTCCAAACACCTCAGAACCTCTCCTCCAAACACCTCAGAACCTCTCCTCCAAACACCTCAGAACCTCTCCTCCAAACACCTCAGAACCTCTCCTCCAAACACCTCAGAACCTCTCCTCCAAACACCTCAGAACCTCTCCTCCAAACACCTCAGA